>CM053029.1:575264769-575829688 GCA_028564925.1 Lithobates sylvaticus
ATCACAATGACCATTATACATTTCGGAAACCATTGTTTGCAAAAAATAAAAAATAAAGTTTAGCTTGTTTGTGCTAAAGGCACATTTTTCTGAATATTTATAGTCTTGCAATATTAGAGCTAAATGGATAGGTGCAATGATAACATGATAACTATGAAGAGCTAGCTAGCTTCCTATTGGTAATCTCTCTTCTAAAATACCGAACACTAAGGCCTCATACACACTATTAGATTTTCTGCAGATTTTTGTCTTCAGATTTACCAAAACCATGTAGTGCGAGGGCCTGCCTGATTGCATACCAATTGAAACTCTTAAGGTTTGACCTCCATATTATATGGTTTTGGTAAATATGAAAGACAAAAAATCTGCAGAAAATCTTATAGTGTGTATGGGGCTTTAGAGTTTCAATTTGTATGCAATCAGGCAGGCCTCTGCACTACATGGTTTTGGTAAATCTGAAGACAAAAATCTGCAGAAAATCCAATAGTGTGTATGGGGTTTTAAAGTACGCTAATTGGGATTTTGTTTACCAAAAACATGTAGCAGAATACATATTGGCCTAAATTGATGAAGAAATTAGATTTTTTACATATTTTTATTGGACATGTTTTATAGCAGAAAGTAAAAACATTTTTTTTTTTTTTTTCAAAATTGTTGCTCCTTTTTTTGTTTATAGCGCAAAAAATTATAACCGCAGAGGTGATCAAATACCACCAAAAGAAAGCTCTATTTGTTGGGCAAAAAAACATACATTTTATTTGGGTACAGCGTCGCACGACCGCGTAATTGTAAGTTAAAGTAACGCAGTGAAGTATCACAAAAAAATGGCCTGGTCATTAAGGGGATAAAACCTTCCTTGGCTGAAGTGGTTAGAGGAAGTAGGAAAAAAACTGTTCTACCAGCAGGATCAACAGGTAATAAAACTCCAAAGGCCCATTCACACCAGGTGCTCTGTTGTGGTGGTCAGTCATCCAGTCACACAGGCACAGTGCATTAAAGTATACTGAGCTGCACATGCACCCAACATGTAATGATGACCAACACACGTAGATTTTTTCACTCGCCATCAAAAAAAATTCGAACAAATTCCTCCATCCGTGCTGTACAGTACAGATGGATGAATTGCTGTGGCTATTGTATTTTGGCAGCTGGTCCCATTGGCTCCCAAAGTACCCAAACTGTTATGCTGCGTACACACGATCGGAATTCCGTCCAGAAAAAGACCGATGAGAGCTTTTCATCGGAAAATGCGACCGTGTGTAGGCTCCATCGGAATTTTGCTGGCCGAATTTCCGACAGCAAAGAATTGAGAGCATGTTCTCAATTTTTCAGACGGAAAAGGTTTCTATCGGAAATTCCGATCGTATGTGGCAATTCTGACACGCAAAATTCCTACGCATGCTCGAAAACAATTAGACGCATGCTCGGAAGCATTGAACTCGGCTCGTTGTAGTGTTGTACATCACCGCGTTCTTGACGGTCGGAATTTGGTGTGACCCTGTGTAGGCAAGACAGTTTGAGCGGAATTCCGTAGGAATTCCGTCGGGAAAACCGCCAGAGCTTTTTCCGACGAGAATTCTGATCGTGTGTACGCGGCATTAGACCAACATTTTTCCACCTGGCACCTTACATTTTTTAATGGAAAGATGTTAAACAGTAGTAGGCCAAAAGGGCCCACCACTAAGCAAATTTCAGCAAGTTCATCAAGAACTGACCAAAATTCAAACCGTGTATGCCAGCTTAAAACTGTTACGTTCAAGGCATGCTGTGAATGATATCGGTCATATTACCCTGTGCTCTTAACAAAACTATCAAGCCATAAAATAGCTTGTGTCATAACTGATCATGTGCTGTTAACACCTTGGTAACAGCAGAACAAACAGAGGCTAAGATGGCAGCTTCCTTGACTGTAATAGATAGGGGAGTTTAGTTCCGCTTTAACTCAACGTCTCTTCTATTGCTTTCTACAGCCTCCTCCGAATTCCTTTTTTTGCGGCTGTGTTCCCACTTCCTGTTAAAGGGTGGTTACGTTCATTCTCTATGGTCCCATTATATGAAGGAACGTAGCCATCCTCTCTTGCTCGCTCCTGAAATGGACTATTGACTAGAGATTATTGGATTTGTAGTGTGCATAGAGCAGTGCATATGACTGCAACCAACATGCACTACTCGTTTCTAACTAACAGCATAGGTTACAGGGCTATTAAGTAGTGCATGTGTATGGATTATTTTTGCAGAAAAAAGGTTTTGCTTTGTATCTATCAAGGTTTTTTGTGTTAACAGCAAGGAAGTTTAGAAACCTCTGTAGTGTATTAATGTGCTTTAATGAAACAAAAAATGCTGTACAGACAAACTATTACAATTATATGAATATAGTACATAGCTAACAGATATTACAAAATATGCCTATAATGTGCAAGCCATCTATTCTTTCTAACAAATAAGCATGTACAATGTATGCAATAGGTATACTAAACATCTACTGAACTTGGTTCTTCCTTGTTATGAAGTCTTCTCCCAGGATCCTCCAGAATGTTTCTTCTCTGAAGTCCGGCAAACAACTGTTCCTTTGTCTTCCAGCACATAATTGTCCAAAGTCCTCTTTCCCTCCCCTCACTGCTTGCCTACATAATTTCCTGTCCTGAGCTTCATGAACCAGTCCAATAGGGCAGCACAGTGGTGTAGCACTTTCACCTAGCAGCAAAAAGGGTCGCTGGTTCGAATCCCGACAACGACACCATCTGCCTGGAGTTTGCATGTTCTCCCTGTGCCTGCGTGGGTTTCCTCTGGGTACTCCGGTTTCCTCCCACAGTCTAAAGACATGCTGTTAGGTTAATCGGATCCTGTCTAAAATTGGCCCTAGTATATGAATGTGTTAGGGACCTTAGGTTGTAAGCTCCTTGGAGGTAGGGACTGATGTGAATGTACAATGTATATGTAAAGCGTTGCGTCAATTGACGGCGCTATATACTGTAAGTACCTGAAATAAATCAAATAAAATAAATAGGTTTGTTAGCATTTGAATAAGAGGAGTCAAGCTTGAAGAAACAACACATGTAACTGCTATAAAAATCACCAAAATAGCCATAGCAACAGTAATAAGGATATCGTTGAGTGTAACTTTCAGCTATGGTTTCCTGTAGAATGAATCTGCATGAGATAAAAGGGAATTTGTGCTCTCAGTTGACTTTATTCCATTGGGTTGCCCCTAACCCCTACAGTGAAGGATCCTTTCTATCTGCTTTCATAAAGTTCTTAGAATGTTCTGCATTCTCTGTGACACAGGGAGGAAGGTAGATCAGGACCACCTAACAATAGTACAGTTTTGATGGGAGATTACCCTTACTAGTCATACTCAGTGTATTACAAATACCATCTTTTCCTCCCAACATGGGTAGAAATTATCTTTTTTGCGGTCGATGCTGAGAGCTACTTTTCTCATTCTTCCTCAAACATTAACCCCGATATTGTTTTTAGTTCTTCTCATTCATAGTGAATGTCATGTTGTGTATAGAGTCTAGTTGAACTGGAGGGTCTATTGGTAAATGCAATGGCCAGTATGACACTGTGGGCACATGTATCATCACTATGAGATGAAGGGATTTGTTTTTCATCTTTCTATTCCCCAATTTTTTTCCGAACTCCTAAAAGAATACAAAAGTGTCACAACATCCTGAATATGCAGGGCCAAAACCCAATTATGTGAAGGTAGAAATTAGTGAGACAAATCCAAATCACAAAGACTTACTGAATATTAATGAGACTTGGCAGGCAGGACGCCACGACAAGCTAACGTATCTGGCAGTTGTGACAACTAGGTCACCTACTTCCCTTTTCTCAAATGTACTCTGGGGGCTCTGTGATGTTTAGCAGATTATGAACTGAATTTAGCTCCTTTATGAACAAAAGCAACTCAATTTTTTTTTTCTTTCCTTTAGATATTTTTCTTACGGAGCACCTGCAGGCTATCTGCGGTGTATTCTAGATTGCTGACAAAGTATATGCTATTTGTTTTATTGCTATGGGCAAAGTTTGTGCTGTTGACGAAAAAGCGGAAGCAACATGTTGACTTTTTGCGATAGTACAGGAGTACGACTACTTTCCTCCAGTTACAAGTGTGCTCTTTATATCTGAAGATTATAAGGATAATGAAGTGCATGCAACTGTGCTCAGTCCTCACCAGTTCTCTTCTGATGTTATACAGCTGAGCCACAGGCAGAACAACACTAATAAGCTGATGAGGAGTTCTCAGCTGAAACACAAAACCTCTGTTTCTGCAGGGGGTGCATAAAAGCCATAAATGCAAAGGCTTCTGGGAAATTAGTTGGTTTCTCTTGCAAATCCCCCATGGGAGTAAATATGCGAGCATAAAAAAAAAAGACTAATAAAAATAAAATATAAACATTGTTGTATACATGTAAAATATGTATGGATAGATTTGAAATTTCAGCAGCATGTCAGAATTAAATGCTGTAATTAGAGGAAAATAGTTTCCTGCTAGCAGCTGCCAGAAACCTTGTTGGAGGATCTCTTTTTAGCAGAGCCGGAAAATAAAATGCACAAACCTGAAGTTTTGGGCCAAATACTGGGCCGTTCTGACAAGCAAAGCTCTGACACTTTCTGATTGCTTGCCTGCCTTCTGTGCTTTCCTATTGGCAAGTAAGGCAGGCCTCCATAGTGATGGGCCATAGGAAGATGTAAGGCCAAGGCTTCAATACTACCTCTTGGCTTTGAACGGTCCAGTATTCACCCATCGGTAAAGGCTTGACCAGGGTAGTTCAGAGCTCACCTTTTTAAAGCGGAGTTCCACCCAAAAATGGAACTTCCGCTTATCGGATTACTCCCCCCCTCTTCCGGTGTCACATTTGACACCTTTCAGGGGGGAGGGGGGAGCAAATACCTGTATAACCCAGATATTTTCTCCCACTTTTGGGCATAGATCACTGCAGGCTCCGCGGTGATCTACGCCATGTCCGGCGCCTCCGTCCCCCCCCCCCCCCTGCTGTCTTTTGGGAGACACACAGGTCCCAGAAGACAGCAGGGACCAGTGAGGATGTGCAGCGCGACTCGCTCATGCGCAGTAGGGAACCAGGCTGTGTAGCCGCAAGGCTTCACTTCCTGACTCCCTTACCGAAGATGGCGGCGCCTCCACCCGAGAGCCGAGGGACAGACCGGCTTCGGGTTAGGACATCGCGGGCGTCCTGGACATGTAAGTGTCCATATTTTAAAAGTCAGCAGCTGCAGTATTTGTAGCTGCTGACTTAAAAAAATATTTTTTTTTTGGCAGAACTCCGCTTTAAGCTAAATTTCCCAATCACATTTTCCAAACTTCACACTCTTTTAACTTTCTCCTTTAGAAACAATCACACTGTTTAAAATGGCTGACATTGCCTTTTATTAAACAACAAGCTTTTAACCAACATAACATAATCCAGTTAAACTTGGTTGCAGGTCCTTCATAGTACCATATTACTACTAACTTTTGTGTCTGTGGCACCACTTTAGCAGGGTTATGCCCCCAGCCGCTAAGCACCGCCTCAAGAACTAACCCAGCTGACCTCAAACACCTACCTTTACCAATTAGAGGATGCTATACCTCAGATGGGTCCCTACCATTTTTCCTAATAGGACCAGCTTTTAGACCCCTGTCAAGGACCCCAAACCGCAATAGCATACCATAGAAGACAATAACTCAGAGTTCCTTAAACCATAAGGGTCCCGGAGGGACGTTCTTCTAACAATTCCTGATCTGAGAGTGAGCCAAAACCACTCCTCCCCAGCAACCATACTGTCCAGCTCCACCCCATCTGCTCGACCAATTAGGTAAGGATCAGCCACTGACCACTCACTTTAAAATGGTTAACCCCTCCAGCTTGGGTCCCCTTCCTCCCAGTCATGTATGCCATCTCCTTAATGTGTTTTTCATTAGTGCCGGGCATATCTTTTGGAGGCTTTTTCAGGTATGTCCTGGCACTTCTAGGTTCCTGTGCTTTATACCTGAAGGTTTTTTTTTCCTGACAAATGGCTGGAAAAAAAGAGCATTTGTGGTTTTAAAGTAAATATTCACTTTGCAAAGTGGATTTCACTTATCTTAGAGAATGAGGCGAACTTTGTAAAGAAAAAACAAATGCGCAAGGAAAATTGTGCTTGCGCATGATTTGATTATTGCAGTCAGCACAATTCACCCCATTCACTAAAATAAGTGACCTTTCTCCTTGCAAAGTGAATCTTCCAATCATATGCAAGTACAAATCTTTGATTTTTCTTGACCACGATATGGTATTCTTTGCAAAGTGAATATTCACTAACAACTGTGAAAATTTACTTTGTATATGAACATTCTGTACTCTGGGCCAACGCCTCTTCAACACTGATTTTGAAGACATATAGAAAAACTATACTACTACCTTAAAGGATGGTGCATGTCTCCTTTCCTACCACATTTGCCTGCTGTCGCACTTTTATGGCCTCCACTAATATAATTGGGAAGCCCTTCTGCTAGCTTGTCAGGATGTGGAGGGGCTTTCTTTGTGCCATAATATTTTTTGAAAGGAAATACAAAACCTAATACCAAAGCAGGGTCCCTTCAATGTACTGACACAAGTGTGAGAGTCCTCAAGACAATCAATGGGCCTTCATCAGCCTAGTAAAACCAACCAACATAAACGTAGGGTTCAAACCACAATGCGTACAAGTTTTTACAAAACAAAGCCAAAATAACCGAACAAAAGTGAAAGCAAGAGCAGAAACCACATCAGTAACATAAAATTAATAAATATTCAAGAGTGAGACTACAGGGTAGCTTCTGGGAAGCAGTAATGACACACTTTCAGAATCATACATACAAAGCCCCGATGTCAGCAAGAACGGTGCACATGTTTGGAGTCCAGAGAAAACTTCTTTGAGCCCGCAGTAAAAAGAAAAAAGGGGAGAGGGGGGGAGGGGAAAGAGAATGGTAGAGTAAGCAACTAAAAGTAGGAAAGGAAGATGAGTAAAAAGGGACATCATGTTTGGCCAGGCCACAGCATGCATTCCCTCTGCCATGCCTGCCCATCAATAGCACTTCAATCCATCAACTGTGTGCACAGGTGGAGCAATGACGTGTGTAAAGAAAAACCTAGAGTCAAGTTTACGGGCAACCCCAGTCGGAACCTCAGCTCCATAAACTACTTAAATCAGGGACATAATTTGTTTGTATGTGTCCGTGGTTTTATAATGTATCCAGCATGCCCAAGTTGTGGTAAATGATTAAATCCTATCTCGGGCTGTCGAGTGCAGTTGCTTTCTATTTAAGTGAATGCAACACCAACATGCATGCTTGAGTACAGATCAGAAGATATCAGCCAGAGGACCATACATTAAAGAGAAACTAAACCCTCCTATCGTTTTCAGCCAAGGTAGCTGCCATCTTGGCCTCTTTATGATCTTCAACTGCCATGATGCTGCACATGTGATGAGTTATGACACTAGCCATGTGATGGTCTGACAGTTTTGTTAAGGGCACAACCAATGTGACAGTTAAATTTCCTGCACGTGCCAGGAATATAACTGTTTTTTGAAACTGTTAAATTGATGGATTTAGTACCACTTTAGATATCTTGAAACCATGATGCTGTAGAGATGCCATGTTGAATGTGCTGGGCAAGAGAAAGGCAATTCGAATAGGAAAGGTGTGATTATTCTCTAACCCTAAACAGTTGTTCTAGAGCATTCCGTTGCACACTCTTTCAGTTTAAGCATTTTTCATTATAAATTATTAACCTGTAAATATTTCACAATGCATAAATAATTAAATTTTTCTTTTATTTTGTAGGCTTTATCCCTCCACCGCTGATATTTGGAGCCGGGATTGACTCTACCTGCCTCTTCTGGAGCACGTTTTGTGGGGAGCAGGGAGCTTGTGCGCTGTATGATAACGTTGCTTACAGATACCTTTATGTCAGCATTGCTATAACGCTGAAATCTTTAGCATTTATCCTGTATACCACCACATGGCAATGCTTAAGGAAAAACTATAAGCGATACATCAAAAACCACAAGGGAGATCTCACAACAAGTGAATTTTTTGCATCGACTTTGACCTTAGATAACCTGGGCAGAGAGACTATCGCCCAAAATAAAACGAACAGGACAAAATTCATCTATAACCTCGAAGACCACGAATGGTGCGAAAATATGGAGTCTGTTTTATAGTAGATGGACAAGATGGATTGACTGTAGTCCAGGGAAGAATTATTTATTTTTTAAAGGAAAAAAAATATATATCAAAATATATATATATATAAATTATTTCTTTCCGTCAGACCTAGGGCAGTTTACTGATCTATAAGTTGATGTTTGGAAAGAACAATGCAGTTTGTTTTTAAGCCTTCAGCATCTGATCTTCCAGCGGGTTGGATATATCAAGTCTTTTTTTTTTGCTTGTTTTTAATGAAGAACCCACCATGGGATGTGAAGCTAAGCAAAACTGGCATGGCTCCAGCTTCCTACTTAGTGGCACTGGGCAGCCCTCTCTTCTGATTGATACAAGTGCAAGGCATTTGCTGGGTGGTGGCTGACAGCACATTACACTTAAATTCAGCTCTACCATCTCTGTGTTTGGCAGAAGGAACCACGCTTTAATAAATCGTAATCAACCTAATGACTTTAAAGATGTGGAGAGAAAAAAAAATCAGATTTAATTTCCTTTTTGTTGCCAGATTATTGATTGAAATGTAACCCTGTACCGGACCAATGCTTGTATCCAATGAATAATCTCTGTAATGGTTCATGAAACCCTGCTTAATAGAGTATGATCTAGGTTTTTTCTTTGTCTTGGAAGATTTTAGACTTAATACAATGTTTTCAGCAAATACATCTTCCCAACAAAGGAAATGGCACCATACTTTATTGAATAGGAGCCATTAATACTTAGTTTTAATGCCATGGTTGCTACAACACTCTTTTTTTTTAATATAGAAGAAAACTTTCTTCCACTGTTTAACTTAGGGCTTTTCTGTGCAAATTTGTAGATTTATTGGCCAATGTGCTGATCCTCTGTTAATGGGGATTAACGACGCCATTGGAGATATTTATGAGCTCTGGTGCATGTAGCTCTGCAAACAAAAAAACTTAGTGACTGTTTTTTAAGTACTGTTTACAAACTTAAAGCAAATATCCATTTGTTAGCTTTTAAGCAGCTTGCTATATATCTAAGCCCTAGCGTTTTACAAATGTTCCCAACTTTTAAGAAAAAGCACTATGTATGCAAGTACCACACTATATGATTGGTAACCAAGTGCACAAGTGTTACAAGGCACAAGGCCGAACTTTGTAAAAATCCAATAGTCTGATCAGCTGATCACAGTTTTGTGGAGCTCCTCCAGCTGCAGGAGGCCACTTTAAAGAGGAACTTTACTTTATTTAAAAAAAAAATAAAAAATATATATATATATATAAATAAAAGTCAGGCGCTACAAATACTGTAGCTGCTGTTTTTTGAGAAATAGACACTTACCAGCCTGTGGTGTCCAGCACGGTCTTCCTCGGAGACGATTCAACTCTCCAACACCACCATCTTGGATAGGGAAGCTGGCTGTGACTTCCTGAAGCATGCGCAAGGCATGACAGCACTGTGGGACTGGTCCCGCAGCCTCCCGGGGCATGTATCCTATCCCAGGAGGTTGTTGGGGGGGGGGGGTGGGAGGGAGGGGGGGGGATGTGGAAGGGGCAAGCTGATGTAATTATCATGTAGACCAGAATTACAGAAGAAGACCTGTAAGAAAAAGGTACCGGCTCCCAGAAAAAATAAAAATGTAATGGGGAAGCGGGAGAGGAGGGTGAGCAGAACTTTCACTTTTAAGTGAAGGCCCACTTTAAGCTACAGAGTTGATTAAAAACAAAAACAAAGCTAGGGTTTCAAGTTAACAGCATATAACTGGATTTGGATCTAGGTATAGATATGTTCTGTTGCTATAGTGAAGCCCATATGCCAATTACTGTAAATATGGGACCTGTTTTTTTTTTTCTCCGAAAGGAAAATTCTTGTGGAGAATGGCAGAGGTACGCATGGTATACCTCTCTGTGCATGGTCCAGCATCACCCACAGAATCAAACAGCAGATCTCGCTTGATGCGTCAATGACATTTTCTCACGGAAGTCTATAGAGCAACTTCTCCATTAGGCAATAATGCTGACAGTGTCTACTGCAGTACATGAAGGTTGAAGTTGCTCACGGTGACTCCTTTAGGTCCCATTAGTCTGGAGGTACCGAGGAGAGATTTATATCAATGCTGTATTTCCCCAAGCCCCCTGCATTTAAGTCTTTGTTCTGAAATTATTCTTTTACAAAGCAAAGGTTGTAACCCCAGATGAGCAGGTAATACTACAGCTGATTGGTTTGTATATCTAAAATACAGGCTGGGTTTAGTTCCCTTTCATGTATTTCACCACCAGTATCATATCTCACCTACTGCTTTATACTCACAAGGAATTGTGCTCCTTAGCTATTCTCAAGAATTTAGCAGATAATCCAGATTAGTAATCAATGTGGGTTTTCTAAGCAATGTTGGTACAAGTGTATGACTATACTTGTGTATTTGTATTTGACTGAGAGGCAGTCTTCTAAGAAAACAGCAATAATTTGTATTTGTCTATTTGTTACGAGATGTGACTGAGAGTGTTTTAGCTGTGTGTTTGTTAGCTACTGTTCAACAAGAAAGGCAGAAATAATTTACAACATTTTGGAACGTATTGCAACTCTAAGGCTCCTTTTACACTTGTGCGACTTAGGATCCGACTTGTGAGACCCAAAGTCGCAGGACATGTGAAATGCCATGTATCTCTATGCGAGCTGTACCAATTGACACTACCTGCACTACTTTTATCTGACTTTGACATGGCTTCAATGCCAGAGAGTGTAAAAGTCTTATCAAAATCGTATCAAAGTCGGACTCCAAAGTTGCACTGACTTTGGAGTCGTCTAGTGTGAAAGGAGCCTTAGTCATTACAGTGCCCTAAAATTATAATCAAGTGTGATTGCATATGTTTCTAAACACCTCTCTTCTCTAGACATTTCTATTGTCTGGTATGATTACCTATGTTGTATTTTAAACATTGTATTTTAGACAATTGCTCTTCTTTAAAGGGCCAGTCTACCCAAAGCTGATATTTTAATTTGGTGGAAGCTGCTGGGCCGCAGCTCCTGTTGACTTCTTATATCCATTTTGACTCCACTCATGCGATATAATTTAAACATTTTTTTTGGCTTTTCTCCAGCTCACTTTAAAGTTAAAGGGTTAATGCATGTTTACTATACAACTGCCCATGCAGCTAAGTGGCGCTTATGGAGAAAAATAAACTGTGCAGCTCTGACCAAAGTTCCATAAAGCCTTTTCTATAGGTGTATGCCATTTACATACCTCCTGAAGCCTGACTAAAAGACTCCCAGAGATGGCATCACCCCCATCCTACCTTGTTTCTAGGATATTGCTAAAAAACACTCCCAGACAATTCAAACTCCCACCATTGTGCTCATTCTCCCCTGTTGCAGTAGCTCTGAGCTCAGAGATGCTACTACAGAGTGGATCATGTGAGCCAATATGAGAGCTCCTTCCTGTGATGGTGGGAGTGAGCAGTAATGGCTGGGAGTGTCTCAGCAACAAGACAGGATAGGGTGATGCCATCCTTTTTAAAAAAAATAATTAATTTATAGTTTTTATTTTGCTCTTCTGCAAAGTACATGGTACAGTACAACAGAAAGTAGTCTGTCAAACATGGCGGAACAATGACAGTCATAAGGTACATATTATGAGCAATTAAAAGGTCCACTGCACAACCATGTCATCTTGTACGTCTCTTAAACCATTAGAGATCCGATTACATGGAAAACAGTAGTGTAAAACAAGGCCTTTGGAACATATAATTCGTGACCACATAGTACAAGTGCATAAGTGGGGGTCCAACCCATGCAGGCTTAACCACTTAAAGACCAAGCCTTTTTCTGAATTTTTAAGTAAAAATATGCTAGAAAATTACTCCCATACATTATATATTTTGTTTTAGCAGACACCAAAAAAGTAGAGCATACAATGCAATATGTTATGTCACACTCTATTTGCACAGTGCTCTTACAAACGCATTTTTTAGCCTGATTTTTTTCTATAATGTGAAAGACAATGTTACGCCAAGTAAATAGATACCTAACGTGTCATGCTTTAAAATTGCCCATGCTCGTGGAATGGCGACAAACTATGGTACTTGAAAATCTCCATAGACGTTGCTTTAAATATTTTTTCAGGTTACCTGTTTATAGTTACAGAGGAGGTCTAGTGCTAGAGTTATTGATCTTGCTCTAACGATCACAGCGATACCTTTCATGAGTGGTTTGGACACGGTTTACATATGTGGGCGCGACTTACGTATGCGTTCGCTTCTGCACGCGTTCTCGGAGAGACGGGGTGCTTTCAACAAAAAAAATCTTATTTATTTAACTTTTTACTTTTACACTGTCCATTAAAACATTTTTTGATCACTTTTATTCCTAATACAAGGAATGTAAACATCCCTTGTAATAGAAATAAGCATGACAGGTCCATGACAGGTCCTCTTTATTGAGAGATCTGAGGTCAAAAAGACCTCAGATCTCTCACTTACCTTTTAAAGCAGAAAAAATATTAATTTGGCCTTTTAAGAGGGGAAAAAAAACCCCCATCCCTTTAATGCTGAGAGGCAGAAGTGACATCAGACGTCGCTCCGGTCCTCCAAAGGCATAGAGCCAAGTGGGGGCTTCCTGCCTGACGATTGGCCACACTGGATGGTTTCCCGGGTTACCGACGGGTCCAGTAAGCGCGGGAAGCTGCGGGAGGAGGGGCACCTCTCCCGCCGCCCTACAAAAGTGATCTCACGGCGGACCCACCACTGAGACTACTTTTATCTGAAAGCTGGCCGCCTGCTGTAAATAATGATACCAGGGTTATGGCAGCTAGCTGCTGGCATAACCCTGGTATTTAATGTCAAAGTAATGATGTACATTTACAGTTAGGCGGTCAGCAAGTGGTTAAAGTATAACTAAAGGCAAAACGTTTGTTAGTTTTGGATATGGTGGAGAGGGAACATTATTATTATTAGATTAGAACACCTATCAGTTTTTATTGCTGTATGTGCCCCCGTTAGGAAGATTCCGCCTCTCTGTTTACCATTATCACCGAAAGTGAAAGAAAATCACAAATTTTGGGTTGTCCCCAAAAAAGTAATAGAGGGGAAATCTTCCAATGGGGACACTAGTTCCGGTGACCTGGAGGTCCCCCTTCATTTCCAGGGATTTCCTCTCACTTCCTGTTTGACTATGGGACTGAAAGTCAAGGGAAATCTCTGCAATGGGACACAGATGGCGGAAAAAAAATCTAACAGGGTTTATAATCCTCCCGTTTTGCCTATATTTCTACTTTAAAGTGGTGTTGCGCAGAAAAAAAATTTAAAATCATTAAAATTCCTAAAAAAAAAAAAACATTTGGAAAAAATGTATTTTTTAACTCACCTCTGAATGGCTGTTGCTAGGGGGTCTCTCATAGTCTGCCTCCTTCCGTGCCTGGGCTGGTGACATCACTTCCCCTCAGTGCAGGAAGGGCTCAGCTCTGCCCCCTCCCTCCTGTCAGTCATCTGGGACACATGACAGGTCCCAGATGACTGCGCGGACAATCACGGCGCGCTGCGCTGCTCGTGCCTGCCCGGCTGGACCCTGGGACAGGTAAGTGTCCGATTATTAAAAGTCAGCAGCTGCAGTATTTTTATTATATTTTTAACCTAAGATATAATAGATATGGGGATCAGGGAGACTCGAGTGAAAAAAGTTAGAAGGGAAAGAGAGGGAGAAATGAAAATAAAAAGGGGGGGAGGGGGTATGATGCCATCTCTGAAAGATTTTCAGTCACCTATTGCAAGTGCATTTACCAACTTTAGTCAAAGCTGCACAGTTTGTTTTATCTAAAGACGCCTCTTTCCTGCACACAAGCAGTTTTATGGTAAAAGTGAGCGGATCCTTTAAGGGTGCTTCCTCCCATCTATGCTCCTACTCATGTTGTGTGTCATGTTGAATGGCTATTGCAGGAACTCAAGGGCAGATACCTCACCACTATGGTACCCAAACATAATAAACCATTAAAGAATTGAATTCCTTAGCATATACCAAAAACTAAAATATCAGATCTGGGTGGATCTACCTTTTAACAAAGTTTTCTAGGAAAGAATTTATTACACAGATTTTTGTGGCAGTGAGGAGGGTGAAAGTGGGTCTCTACAGTATAATGTCCTTGACTCTTGTACAGAGATCCGAGTGCTGAAGCGGGTCCAGACTAAGCTCACATCCATGCAACTACAGATATCTAAAAAAAAGTTTAAGATGCATAAAGACTAAGCCCCCGTACACACGGTCGAAAATTCCGACGGAAAATGTCCAATCGGACCATGTTGTCAGAAAATCTGCCCGTGTGTGTGCTCCATCTGACTTTTTTTGCTCTCAAATTTTCCGACAACAAAATCCGATCTGACTTTTTCGATCGTGTGTAGAGAATTCCGACGGACAAAGTGCCACACATGCTCATATCAAATAAGGAGACCAAAGCTATTGGCTACTAGCCTCTACGTTGTTCAGCCGTACGCAACGAACGTCACCACGTTCAGAATGATCGGATTTTCAACAACTTTGTCACACCAGTGTCGGACAAGATCCGTCTGAAAAAATCAGACGGATTTTGTGGTCGGAATTTCCGACCGTGTGTAAGAGGGCTTAGGAGTATGATTTCCAGAACTAACCCCAAAGCTCTATGGGTACCTTTAGACCAGCGGTCTCCAAACTGTGGCCCTTTGTTTGGCTTTATCTGGCCCTTGGGGCACTATTTTATCCACTGATGCCAACAATGGGGCATAATTACTAGAAGAAGACAATCCGCAACTCCATACATGCTCTTAAATATCTTTTTATTTCATGAACAATTGGGCATAATTCCTCCAGACTGGGGCCAGTGAAGAGGCACAATCCCTTACAATGACACCAAAGATGGGGCATTGTTTTTTTTTTCCTGCTGACGTCAGGGCCTTTTTTACTCTCAATGGCCACAGTCAGGCCCCCCTAAAGTCTAAAGGACAGTAAACTAGCCCCCTGTTTAGAATGTTTGGAGACCCCTGTTCTAGACCTTTGGTATCTATGTATGTTGCTAAAGCCTCATACACACGATCAGACTTTGTACCAACTTTCACGTGGATTTTTGTCCAAAGAGCGTTGGCCCCAAGTTGGTATTGCATACACACGATCAGACTTTTTAGGCAACAAACATGAACGTAGTGACGTTTCAACGTACTGACGACACTTCAAAAGAGGACGTTCGAATACTCCAGCGCCACCTTTGGTCAACTTCTATATTGTTATCTGATCTTTTGCATTGGTTCTGAGCATGCGTGTTTGTACTTTGTACAAAAGTCCGTTGGTTTTGTGTACACACGGACGGACTTTGGTCCATCGGACTTTTGTTGGCAGAAAGTGTGTCCGTTCGCACAGCCAACAAAAGTCCGATGAAACCTGGAAAAAGTTGGTCCGATGGAGCGTACACACGGTCGGATGTTGGTCCAAACCAGCTAATTTGCATGTTGGTTGTCAAAAAGTCCGATCGTGTGTACGGGCCTATAGTCTTCCTTACTGACCAGGTGGCATCAGAGAAGCTGGTGAGAATATAAAGCAAAATGTTTCACACGCTATGGCTTTTAATGCAGTCCATATTCTTGCCCATCAGTGTGCTGAGTTGGAAGGTTTTTTTCCTTCCCTTCCCTTATTCTCGTTAAATTGTAACCAATTGCAACTTTTTATGACTTCCAATTTTCTTGAGACAGATACATTTTTGACCACCATTTCAGTGATCTCCTCACATCCTTGCTGGTTTACAATAAGTTGTTTGAAAAGGCAAAACGCATCACAGATCTTTGAGGAGTTAACACACCTGCACCATGGCTTTTTATTGTAAAGGGAAGACTCTCACCTGTTTCAACTTATAGCTTAGTTGCAAGCAATTGAAACGTTCAGCTTGGTAGATAAACTTTTTCACAATCCAGCTTTCCAGACTCTTCTGCTTTCCTTCCCATGAAAGCTCGGAAATTTTCAGCAACATCCTAGAAATCACGGGATCTAATTTCCTGGCATAGAAAATTTATGTTTTGTAATTTTCCAGAGACACAAATGTTTGTTTATTTTTATGTTTAAACTATATATGACTTGACAGTTTTATTTGCAAAATGTTTTATATGTTTTGAATACCATTTTTAATTATTTTATATTCATTTCATATGTCTGAAACATTTGTTGTTAAATAACATGGCTTCATACAAAAGAATATTTTCTTGGCAAATGTCTAAATATTGAAATTTATAGGTGACAAAATGAATTGAAGAGCTTCTTTACAGTTGTCATTTTTTTAGCATTTCTTTACACGTTGCATGTTTACTTGAAACAAATCATTTAATGGGGTGATTTTCATGGGGTTAGTTTTTCCTCTTTGAAAGGCATTTCCACATTTTTATACAGTGCCATATTTAACATAAGCCTACTTGATCACCTACAAGGCAACCTAGGTATGTGCCTAAAGCCCGATGGGTGTCCAGGTGCTAGAGTTGCCACCTCATCCCTTTAAACCCGAACACATATTGATTACACAGGTTCTGTGGCTGATTAAGGTGGTAATTAAACTCACGTGGTGCCTTATCTGCACTAAATTCGTCTCAGAATCTGTGTAATTCATATGTGTTCGGGTTTAAAGGGATGAGGTGGCAACCCTACCAAGTGCCCATTTTTCAAACCTTAAAGAGTAACTCCACTTCCATGGGGAAGAAAAAATAGCAAAAAAATTATAATAATATAGCATAGACAATTGTGATACAAGTCATATTGTAATTGAATGTTATTAAAATTGCCTTTACTTTTCAATCTGCAGCTCTGTAATTTTCTGTAAAATGCAATATGGCAACCTGGAGATGTACTGTACACATAATGTACAGAAAGCCCCCCCCCCCCCCCCCGAAACATAATTTCCTGCTTGTGTGATTGGCTCACTGATTTTCCCAAAAGTCTGCACTAAGATACAAGTCAGATATCGGGCATTCCCTGCAACAAAAATTCAATTTTTGGTGAGATATTCCCAATAAGAAATCACCTCCAAAGGGATGCAGACCCAATTTTCCTCATTAGGGCCCTGCAAGTGCAGCAGCCATTCCCATTAGATTCACTTCCCACATGGACACAAACACACAAGGATTTCTTCAAAATAACAAAAGGTAGGTATCTGCAATAAAGCCCTGGTTCACATTGATGCGATTTGGCATGCAATTTGACATGTCAAATTGCATTCCCAACTGGCGGCAATGGCAATGTCCCAATCGGTGCGACGCCACGCCGATTCCCAAAATTAGTTTCTGTTCTACTTTTGGCAATTTGGGGGTTCAATTTTCCTCATTAGGGCCCTGCAAGTGCAGAAACACACACAGATGTCTCTGAAATTGCCCCTGAAGTCGGCACTGACATGCAGGAATGAAATTGTGCGAGTTCAGCTGTCACAAGCTGTCTATTTGGATCGATAGCGAATGTTCATTTTTAATGCTGAATTTTAATTTGGATCACGTAAGTGCATTACTATTAAATAAACCAACTCTTAAGAGGTTTTACACTATTTGGAGATTATCTTTTGTTGTGACATATCACCGGCGATAACAGACTGAGGCAGGAGGTTTGTCGACCTATCTGGTGACGACCCAGGTGACCCCTGAGGCTTTCCACTAGCGAGATTGAACAGAGGATGAAATACACAGGCTTGCTTTGACCTCCCTTAATAGGAAGTTGTCAGCTGAACTCACACAATTTCATTCGCGCATTCAGTGTGAACCAGGGCAAAGTTTGTTAAAATCCTTGCAATATACCTAGAGCGCCCAGAGGGGAATGTTTTTTTCTCAACAAAAGTGGAGTTACTCTTTAAAAATGACCTGATCTTTGTTGACCAGCTATGTAGTGACAATAGCATCACTCTCTTGTTTAGTGTTGCCGGTGAGATTGAAACTAATAAAAGTATAGTGGCCATGTATAATGGTGAGCAGATATCACTATCCATTCACCATTATACTTTGCAGAACTGTTGCACAATGTGGCATGTCCATTCATGAAATGCAGGGTGCGGTATGCAGCCTGCAGTATTCTATGGACTTAAAGTGGTTGTAAACCTGAAAAATGTAAATGAAACCTAATTCAGCAAAGCAGCAGAAGTCATCTGTCCCCAGTCTGGCCGAGAAAGGAGCAGCCAGTCATCTACAATCCTCCTCTCCTGCAGCTACACACACAGCCCATCCACAAAGATCCCTCCCCCTAACTCCTCCAGCCCCCCTGCCATTTGCTCTGCTAAGCCCAGCAAGGGAGATTTGTGGGGGCGTGTACATCTGGGAGGGGAGTGTGGTGACATCACGACTCTGCCTCCTGAGCTCCAGGCCCTCACGGAACCGGAGACATTCACCCACCTGTAAGGGGAATACACAAATACAGAGGTACAAATAAAGCGATTTACTTGCTTATGGTACTGACACTAAACATATGTTAGTCTTTCATCCTTATGGCACGTGAGGGTTGTAAGCACTTTAACACAGCAGAGAGAACACCTGTGATTGGACAGGAGACTCTCCTCCTGCCTTTATTAAAACAGCTTTTCTTTCTTCAATCATGTAATTCTTCTATGTTCTCAATGGTGTACTAAAACTGGTTTTAATATTCTGTAGTACTGACCCCCGAAGGAGCTGCTGGTTTGAATTGGGCCTGCACTCTACCGAGAAACCCCACTAACTTGACTCAGTCCCCTTGGCACAGCTGTGGTGCAATGTAATACAGTACAATATAAGACAATGCAAAGTACCTGTATTATACCCTCAGGATCCACTGGCTCCACCTGGTGGGGAAAAACAGTATGCCACACAATTGGATACTTAACCAGAGATATTTTTACTGCAGAATATTCAATAAAAAAGGTGGTTACAGAAATTGTGCTGTCATCCCAACATAGGACGACAGCACAATATATTTCAATATAAAACAATGTATATATATATTTATATATTTCCCCCTACTTTAAAGGCTATGAGTGAGATCTCACTTAAAGTACTTTATCCGGTATCTTCTTTCTTCGCTAGCTAAAGTAACTCCTTTGAAATTTGTAATCCAAAGTATATAGAAAGTTAGATCAAGGTGCTCCGGGTGTAACTCTAATAACTTATTTACAACGCTTGGGCGCCAGAGTGAATAGGCCCCAATCCTGCTTAGTGTCAGTTGCTCTGTTACTCCTCCGTGGAACTACAGATTCCAGCGGGGCCTGTATGTGAGTCTAATTGCATGTAACAAGTTAACAAACGGTGGGTCGTGACCCGCTCACCAACTGGATCAGAGTTCCGCGTGATAACCTCGGTCCTGTGACTGTAGCTTTCCTCTGTGTCAGCTGGGCCAGACGCTATGTACCGCTCCACTGGATGGATCCGGTCCTCCGATTCTCCAATGAGTGTCTCTGGACCATCTCAATCCGGTCGCCGTTTCTCAGGCTCCATCAGGTCACTTTACAAATGAGCAGGTTCTCTCTTCGTAGTGGCTGTAGGCCACTTTCTCCGGGAAATCACCTCACGGATCCGCACAGGCAGGCAACGTGATCCCAAGAGACCTAAAATGGCCGCTTGGGTTCCTTTTATCTCCTACCCAGCATGCACTGCGTAAGAGAGTGTTCATGGGTTGGTCACACAGACTCCTGGGTAACAAGGTCAACCTTCTGAATCAAAACAACAGTCACTTCCTGTACAAGTCTTTAGGTTGTTCAGAGGTAATAAAATACAGGTGCGTTACCCATATTTGGTCACTAGATGGCTCTGGGTAAGGAACCACAGTAATGTCCATTAACCTTACATTAAAGTATACATAACCACATCAATAGGCAAGGATGTCAGCGCTACAATTCTATTCATTGGTAAGTTGATTGGAACATATCTTTAAGGAGGAAGATACTTGACAGAGGATCTTAGCTTCTTATGTCCACTTCTTAGCCAAGCAATGGCAAAAAAGGTTACAGTAAAAGGTTGGGGTACAGAATGTAAAGCTCACAAATCTAGTAGGGTATAAGGGAGGATTCATAAGGCAGAAAATCTTACAATCTTTTAGAATATATATATATAGATTACAATTTATTAGGGTATAATGGAGAACACAGAAGGTGAAAGAGCTTGCATTTTAGTAAGGTATAAAAGTGGATACAGAAAATAAAAGTGCTTACAAACTATTAGGTTGGAAGTGAGGTATACAGAAGATGAAAAAGCTTACAATGTATAATGGTTTAAGGGAGTGATACAGATGTGAAATAACTTACAATATATTTGGTTTTAAGGAGTATACAGAGGGTGAAAGAGCCAACAGTCGTTTAGGAAAAAAAGAGGTATAAAAAGAAGGTAGAAGACATTATAAAAACGAACATTTGCTAGGGATCCAAATAGACGCGATGACAAAGATCTGAAACCTAGATCGACTGGTTTCGGCACAAGCTGTCTATTTGGATCGCTAGCAAATGTTCATTTTTAATGCTGAATTTTAATTTGGATCACGTAAGTGCATTACTATTAAATAAACTCTTAAGAGGTTTTACACTATTTGGAGATTATCTTTTGTTGTGACATATCACCGGCGATAACAGACTGAGGCAGGAGGTTTGCCGACTTATTAGGTGACGACCCGGGTGACCCCTGAGGCTTTCCACTAGCAAGATTGAACAGAGGATGAAATACACAGGCTTGCTTTGACCTCCCATAATAGGAAGTCTATGCTCTCCATTAAGGGCACATTTATTTATGTGGTGGTGGTGAATCTACACATGGGTTCAAGGTGGAGGAAGTCTGTCTGACCATTGGGATACAAGAAGGATCATATGTATATTACTTCCTAAGAGACTTTATTTTGTATTATACATATGGGCTTTTGTTTATTGATTGTTTTTTGTTTGTATATTTGTGATAATATCTCACATTAGTGTTGCAGCTTATTTCACAGTTTGAGGATATCACACAAACGCGGTTTAATTTTTGTTTCATTAGAAAACATTATAGTCTATTGTGGAATGCAGAAGCAACACATATTGTGAAATTGTTGTCAATCTATAGGTGTGTAGGTAGTCCCAAGTCCAAGCATCAACTAATCTTTGGATTATATATTATTTTCTAAAAATAGTTTTAAACTTTTCTTCTGCTAGTTTGAAGTCATGTCTCCATTTCCTTGAGTTTAGCTTCATATTAAAAAAAAACTGCCCTCCCGAACCTTATTCACATCCTTAATGTATTTAAAAGTCTCCCCTTTATGTCTTTTACTCTTTTCCTATAATTTTTATTATTTTTCAATAAAAAAGGGGGGTATACAAAACATAGTGGGATTGACACATAAGTGCAATTGTGTCCCATACATTGAGTAAAAAATAACGAACACATATAAAAAAAAGGAGAGCAAATGCAAGTCAAAATTCACAACTTAGGTTGTAGGCAGTGATGTACAAATCAGCGTACCATATATACTCAAGTGTAAGCCGACCCGAATATAAGCCGAGGCACCTAATTTTACCACAAAAAAAATGGAAAAACTTATTGGCTCGAGTATAAGCCTAGGGTGAGAAATGCGCAGCTACTGTAAGTGGAAAAGATGGTCAACAATGCCCATTTGCAGCCTCACTGTGTCCATTTGCATGCCTCACTGTGCCCATTGGCATGCCATAGGTCCCCCGAACTTCAAATTCGGTAGTTAAGGGTTCCTAGATGCCCCCTAGCTGCAGCCAAAATGTGGGGTTTCTGGACCCAACGGTCCCCTAAATGACATTGCTGCAGATGGACACAGTTGACCGACTTTGGGGCCCCCGTATCTCGGGGCCACTTAGTGCTAGGAACCCCAAATTTACTACAACATATCCAAAGCTAGGGTTCCTAGCACTAAGTGGCCCCGAGATACGGGGCCCCAAAGTTGGTTCAGAAAATGTCAAGCACTTTTCTGCAGCAAAGAATGACATTTTCCAAACCGACTTTGGGGCCCCGTATCTTGGGGGCCACTTGGTGCTAGGAACACCAGATATGTTGTAGTGCTAGTTCCAGTTGGTTTACACACCACATTTGGGGTTCCTAGCACCCGAGATACGGGGCCCCAAAATCGGTTCAGAAAATTAAATTTTCTGCAGCAGAAAAATTATTGACTTGAGTATAAGCCGAGGGGGGCATTTTCAGCACAAAAAAATGTGCTAAAAAAACTTGGCTTATACTCAAGTATATACGGTATGCGACTTCAAACCTTAGAGCCAGCAAGTACAAAATCTGCAGGGAATCAATGTAACAGCAAATGAATGGCAACCTACTGGCCAAAATCAATGTGTGAAATGTTTTTTCTAATCCTATCTGTCAATCTGAGATGCCATAAACCAGCCCAGATTGGACAGACAGGAAGAATAACATATTTTTCTCAAGACTGTGCTTGGTATTTAAATATAGAAAGGTGACATGATTGGTACTCTGTATTCATAATCAGACAGACAGAATTGTGCAGCACGGTGTTCACTAGGGATGAAAGAATTGCCCTAGGTTTGATTCATTGTGATTAGTTGAACCCATTTTATGGGCCAAAAATTGAGAATTTTAATACAACCCCCATTGAAGTCAATTGGGAGTGAAAATCTTGAAAATAATTTTTGACCATCAAGACAAAGGGTTAAACAAAGGAATGGGGAGCTGGGCATTGCCATGGGGGACATATACCAATGAAAACATTTCTTAAATGCCATACAGCAGAGAGAGGGTCTTCTATCTTAAGTGACTTTGAGGGTGACATGGGAAAATCACCTTTATTTGCTATTACATATTTCAGAGATACCTTTAAGTTGTATGTGGTGTTACAGAATGGTTCTCGTGGACAGTGTCAGTGATACCAAATTCTGGCATCGTATATTTTGTATTTTTTATTTTTATTTTTTATCTCATTAATAGGGCTGAATCAAATGGTGGAAAAAAACAACCACAACAGATCTATAAATATAGGAAAAATGTATCTTAAAACACATAAAGCTAAAGCCCTTAACTTTGTACTAATTGGCCAATGACAAAACAGTTTCATATCATAGCCTGTGATTATTTTTCCAGTACCGCACTGTAATTTCTAAAAAGTTTAAATGTCAAAATGTCAAAAAATGCTTCAAAACCCAAAGCCTACATTTCAGGCATGATGCATTTTTTTATCCTGAAATAAAAAGTGCCATATTTCAGAGACAATAGTGACACATCTATTATAGTGGCTGGAGAGTATGTACAGTATGCAGCTTGACTTGCTTCAATGGAAGAGGGAGAGACACAGCAGTTTTTAACCATGAAATAAAAATGTTAGTGTGTTATTTCTGACACATTATCCAAAAATAGTATGCAGACTCACATTATGTAAGCAGTTTTACTATACCACAACTTAAGTACAAATACAAATGTTATCATGAAAAAAAAGATTTATTTATGAAGGAAAAGTCAATAATATTGTACAAACTCAATGCACACTGTCAGCCTTTTTTATCCGGCTGCAGCTGGAAGGTTTTATCATAAAATAAGTTGACCAGGAACTAAAAACGAGTGTTATTTCTAGACACTCTAGGCAGAGGCACTCTGCTAAGTAGATTTTATCAGGAAAGAAAATTTTGCGTGTAATAAAAGCCTGAAATTTTGTACAGACTAGATGCACATTTTTTATTTAGCTTTAACGGACTGCAGTTTAAGTGGGAGAGACGGCAGGTTTTATTCAAGAAATCAAAACTGACAGAAAACTTATTTTTTTAAGTTTTAATGAAAAAAAAAATGATTGCATTTTCCACAGAATAAAAGCCAAATATAAGCCAAGAAATATTGCACACACAGTTTTTAACCAAGAAGTTAAAAGTGTATTTATTTCAAAGAAAAAAGTCAGAAATATTGTACAGACTCCATGCATAGTATGTTATCACTTTTACTAGCCTGAAGTTTTTGGCAATGGTGGTGGTGGGGGGGGGGGGGGGGGGGGGGGGCAGGTAGGTTTTAATAATAAAAAAAAAAATTGTACTGTTTTTATTTCCAGATCATTTTCCACTTTACCAGGCCACATTGTAAGAAGAAGCAACCAGGCAGGTTTTATTACATTTTATTTATTTTATGACAACAGCCAGAAATATTGTATAGCTTCCTTGCACACTATAAGCACTTTTACCAGGTCACAGTGTAAGAGGCAGCTAACCTGGCAGGGTTTATCACAAAGTGAATGTTCAATTATATTTGTAGAACTGAGCCCCGAAGGAGCTGCTGGTTTGAGTTGGGCCTGCAATCTGCTAATAAACCCCACTAACTTGACTCAGTCCCCTTGACACAGCTGTGGTGCAATACAATACAGTACAATATAATACAACACAATGTACCTGTATTATCACTTCAGGATCACTGGCTCCACCTGCTGGGAGAAAAACAATACTCCACACAACGGGATACTTAAACAAAGTATATTTTACTATAAGTATTGACAAACAGGTGATTACAATAATTGTGCTGCCGTCCCAACATAGGATGACAGGACAATGAATTTTGATATAACAATTATAAACAATATAATTACAAGAGAGCTCCCCCTACTTTTATAGCTATGTGTGAGATCTCACTTAAAGTACTCAGTCTTTAGTCTTCTTGTCTTTGTTAGTTAGGATAATTCCTTATAATTTGTAATCCAAGGGGTAAAGTAATTAAGGTTGAATTAAGGATGATCCTGGTGTTGCTTACGTAACTATAATACAAGGCTTGAGATGCAATAGCAAGTAGGCCTTATGCCTGCCTAGTGTCAGTAGCTATACTCCTCCTCAGTAAGACTATGGATCCCAGCTCTCCAGTGTAAATACCAAACACTTCCTGTCAATAGTTCAGTGCTTTGTGAAAGCAAAAGTCCGCTATCAGTGTTTAGCCGCTAGATGGCGCCAAACACTAAGTCATAGAAATGTCCATAGACTTTCATTGTAAATGCTAATACACATCAGTAGACAAGGATACCAGCACTACATATTATTTCTGGGACAAAAGTCAGAAACGTTACACATGTACACTATCTCAGTCTTTTTGCTAGGCTACAGTTTCAGAAGCCGAGTCCAGGCAGGTGTTATCATGGAATAAATCTAGAATGTAATATTTCTGAGACAAAGATCAGAAATATTGTACCAATGTGATCTCATCCCTTTTTACTAGGCTGCAATTTCAGAGATAGAGACCAGGTGGGTTTTATCATGAAAATAAAAATTAGAGTGTTACTTCTAAGCCTTTTTAAGAGGAATATATTCAGGCAGGTTTTATCATGAAATAAAGTGTATTTTTTCAGAGACAATAGCAACAAATATTGCACATTCTCTGCATAATATCTAAGCAGCTTGATTAGGCTGAAATCTAATAGGAAAGGGCGAGGCAGTGTTTTTAAAAAAAAAAAAATCTAAATTATAATATATTATTTCAAAGAGACAATGGCGACAAATATTGTTGATTGATGGAACAGTTGAAAGAGGAGAGACAGAGCTGAATTCACCCTGCAGCAAACAATAGAATTATTCTGTATGGTACAATGCTTGATCACCTGAATACCATAACAACATACTCAGAGGCACTGTAGTGATATGAAGGAAAACTTCAAGGAAGCTCAATAGTTCTGTTGAGGTGGCTCCCACATAGCAAGGCTTCCCTTGATGTACACTCAACGGTATCTCAAACCAAAGACATACAGAAAGGAGCGTTAGACCAAAACCCAGATGAAACCATCCAAGATCATTTTAAAATATTGTGAAATTCCAGCCCCCGATCCAGCTCAAACACCCAAAGCTCCATGGGGCCCCAGTTCGAAGGGAATCTGCATCTACCTTGGGCACCAGATAATCTAAAATCATATGGTTTAGGCACTTCCAGTCCTTTTATGTTGTGGGTGCATACATTTTCTTTTTTTCAGGCTTTTCCCCTTTACTTTCACCAAGTGATTCTACCAGTATCACACTTAATGTCCTAGGGTGACAACACTTACCATACTGTATCTTTAGCGGAGCAGTGTTGTCAAATGACAGGCTTTCAGAATTCCTCTCCACCTACTCTCTTTTCTATAACACAGGGAGGAGATGATCTGTAGTCCAAAGAGAGAGCTGGGAACAATGCTATCTTATAACAGCAGAAGCAAAGAGCTTGCCGGTTATCAGTTCACAGGATCAAAAGGTATTATTTTTTACATTTATTTAACAAATATAAAACAATTTTTAGAAGTTTAATGTTATGGCTTGCTTACACTTTAAATATTCTTCATTCTTACCACAGTAAAGATATCATGACAGGTTTTCACATTTCTCTTTTGGTTTGAAAGAAAAGACCCATTGCATCTCCAGGGCCTGAAGCCACCTGAGCCCCCACATAGGAGAAGGATTAGCTGTTACAGTGGACACTTGTACCTACAGGTAAGCTTATACTAAAGCTTACCTGTATGTACAAGGAATATCTCCTAAACATGAACCATTTAGGAGATATTCAGTGTCTCTTCAGCCAGTGACGTCACCGGCGCATGCCCTCTGAAGTAACATACCATTCCTTCAGAGCTCTGTGCCATGGCCAGGACTCCCACACTCATGCACGGGAGTGACGTCATCGCTGGTCAGCCATTCAAGCAGCTAGAGCCCACGAACCTGGAAGGAAGACTGTGTGAAGATGGAAACTGTGACGGATCTTGGATGTCTCTTCTGAGCATCTCCGCCAGACCTGTGTCTCCTGTCCTCCAAACGCACCCGCAGCCTGCAGATTCGCCATAACCAGCCCTTAACCCCTCAATCACGAGACAAGCCACACAGGTGTTGAGGGTTAAACATCCAGAGCATAAACTGTTTATTAAGTTTCAAACATACACTTTTAAACAAAGTTAGGGACACCCCCTTTGCCTTGTCATAGAGGGGGTAGGGGGCAAGGAAGAACCAATGGAAACTCAACACTTGTATATCCAAACAACTACAGTTGAAACACATGAAGGGATTATGATAAGCAGGCAGCCCCTCCTTACACATCCCCTGCTGGGAGATGTCTCCAGTCCAGACCTTTTGTCTACATGCCATGACCCAACCCAATTAACACAGCAGCAAGAGGGGGGGGGGGTGGAGGAGAAGGGATGCATCATTACATTACATTATCTCAATGGCACTTTGTCCCCAAGTCTCTCCCAAGTCCATTCTGGGCCATAGTCTGTGGGTAGGAGGCCAACCCACAGCCCCTTCCAAAACACACAGTGACAGTGGGTTCTGTCACAGAAACCCTATCAGTGGTGATAGCATGCCACTGGAGGGCTTTTTTTCAAGGTAATTTTTTACAGCCTTTACCTTGCACATTTACCTTAAACACATTTCCTACCGCTTTAACCTAGGTGCCATCTTGTTGGTTGCATTCTCAAAGCATTAACCTGTTGGTGTTCTCTTACTATGTAAAGATTCTTTTAGAAAATATAGAGGTTTACATTATAGTTGGTAAGGTTGAAAAAAAAGACAGGTTTATCCAGTTCAATGAGTAGAAAAAAAATGAATAAAAAATGTTTTTAAAATATTCTTATACAGAACCCTATACCCCAGTTAATCCAGAGGAAGGCAAAAAAAACTTTCTAAAGCACGGTCCCATTTACTCCAACAAGATAGCTCTTGGTTCAATAATCTCGGTTGTTATTGCTTATAAATGTTATTATCCAGTTATATTCTGTGCATTTAGGAATGTGTCCAGCAATGTTTTTTAAAACAATCAACTAAGCTGATTTGAACTACCATATTTTTCACTCCATAAGACACACTTTTTCCCCCCCCAAAAAAGGGGGATAATGTGTCTGCGTCTTATGGAGCTAATATTGACCAGGCCTTCCCCCCTCCCCGTCGCATGGAGGCTGCATTTAATTGGCACTGGTCAGGCTGCATTTCATGGTAAGGCTGCATTCATTGGCACTGGTCAGGCTGCATTTCATGGGCACCGGTAAGGCTGCATTTCATTGGCACTGGTCAGGCTGCATTAAATTGGCACTGGTCAGGCTGCATTTAATTGGCACTGATCAGGCTGAATTTCATGGGCACTGGTAAATATTTTAGTACACCATTTGGTTTAGAATATTTTTTTTCTTGTTTTCCTCCTCTAAAACCCAGGTACGTCTTATGGTCGGGTGCGTTGAAGAAGCCTTTCTGTATGCAGAAGTTAAACCTCTTTTCTGTCACTAACTTAGAATTCAAGCATTCTTTTTCATCACAAGACATTGGAACAAATTTTTCACAAAGCAGTAAATGGTTCATTAAAAAGGAAAATGCAGGAACACATTTTACTTATAGTGTAGCCTCATACTCCTGCTTAAAATTTTTTCAATTATATTTAAATAAAAGTCGTGATCACAGGAGTACTGATCCCATCTGTAATACCTCTAGTGTGTATGCATGCTGCATTGGCCGTTGTGAGGATGCTGCCTGTGCCAACATGCACAGACAGCCTGATGGGACAACAAAAACAAGGCACACCTATGCTTCTTCTAAGGGCTCATGCACACTGCATCTGAAAGACGCTGAAGGAAGCTGCTCCTACAGGCTTTTGAGCTCTCATTTTTTTTTGCCTGGAAACCCCCTCCATGTTAGCCAATGTTTCCATCCACACTATGGCTTTCAGGAGTTTACAGGCAGAAAAAAAAGCCCCACAAAACCTGTGTTTTTGAGAGGATCTTTCGAGCAGAAAAGACACCTAATGCCGCGTACACACGATCGGAAGTTCCGCCAGCAAAACTCAGATGAGAGCTTTTTGTTGGAAAATGCGACCGTGTGCATGCTCCATCTGTCTTTTGCTGGTGGAATTCCAGCCAGCAAAAGATTGAGAGCTTGTTCTCTATTTTTCGGTCGGGAAAAGTTCCTATCCGAATATGCGATCGTCTGTATGCAATTCGGACGTGCGAAAAATCACGCATGCTTGGAAACAATTTGACGCATGCTCGGAAGCATTGAACATCATTTAATCGGCTCGCCGTAGTGTTGTACGTCACTGCGTTCTTGACGGTCGAAGGTTCAGAGAACTTTTGTGTGACTGTGTGTATGCAATACAAGCTTGAGCGGAATTCCGTCCGAAAAAACATCCAAGATTTATAGGACGGAAATTCCGCTCGTGTGTACGAGGCATAAGTGCCCAAAAACACGCAAAAAAGCCAAAAAATGAACACCAAATAAAAAAGGACAAATGAGCTGAGGGGAAGGTTTGTGAAAAAAAATAGCTTTTGCTCAAAAAAGCTCAAATGAGCGCAATAAAAACACACAAAGAGCATAAATAATAACAAGCTTCTTCAAGCTTTTAGGCAGAAAAATAAAAGCTTATGCCCGTAAAATAAGCTTTTTTTTGGAGCTGCAGTGTGCATGAGCCCTTAACCACTTGATGTGTGCGCTATAGCCGAAAGATGGGAGGGCGTCTTGTACGTCGTCCTGTTCTCACGCTGCCTGCGTGCCTTTCTCTGTGATCGCTGAGTTCTTCCGGCTTGGCTGATCACAGAACAGGGTAAAGGGCCAATCACAGTGGGCCCTTTTATCACGTGATCAGCTGTCAACCAATGACAGCTGATCATGGAAGTAAACAGAAGACGGTTAGCGGCTTTTATTTTCTTCACGCTGCCAGGTCCCTTAGTTCTGCTACTCAGTGGTGCAAATCCGTGCCCACCAGTGCCATCTATCAGTGCCCATAAGTACTGCTAATCAGTGCTGGCAATCAATGACTCCTGATCAGTGCCCATCAGTCCCGCCTCCCCGTGCCACTCATCAGTGCCTCCTGATCAGTGCCGCATCATCAATCAGGCCACCTCATCAGTGTCCATCAGTGAAGGAGAAAAATTACCTGTTTGCAAAATTTTATAACAGATATGAAGAAGGGTTTTTTATTTTTTGTTTCTTTTCAAAATTTGTGGGCTTTTTTTTTTCGTTTAGTAAAAAAAAAAAAAAAAAAAAAAAAACAGTGGTGATTAAATACCACCAAAAGAAAGCTCTATTTGTGTAAAAAAAAAAAATGATAAAAATGTTATTTGGGTACAGTGTAGCATGACTGTGCAATTGTCATTTAAAGTGTGAGAGCACTGACAGCTGGGAATTGGCCTGGGAAGGAACGGTGTATAAGTGCCCAGTAAGCAAGTGGTTAATGAAACATTGAAGAATTGATAGCTGGAGCTGCAACAAATTAATTATTTTTGAAGGAGGAGCAAGAGATATGTCTTCTGACATGTCTTCCATCCTTTCGGCCTCAATGTTGATGTTTTATACCCGCGCTCAGATCCAGTATGTGCCAAATCTAAATGAAATAACTGTGAGTTTAATTGCTGCTCTAATAAGGTGCATTTTGGCACAGGCAGCTTCCTCGTGTAGGGCTGTTTCCTCTTCCTGGGAGCATGTACTGACGAGTGGCTTCAGCGTGACCCTGCAAGCCAAAGAGCCACCCTGCAATGGAAATGGGGGCCATCAATCGAGGGACCAGATGAAGAGGCCAGCAGAAACATCAAAAGAACGCAATCACGCAATGTAACGAACATCAGCACCTTATATAGTATAACTTATAGAAAAAATAAAAAAGGCTGATCATTTTAAAGGAAATATAAAAAGGAAATCTTTTGAGAATGTTAGGTCCCTTCCACACAGGGAGGACTCCACCAGGGGTCCACGTGCTCAGTTGGGGAATCTGTCCACTAATCCCTGCTGAGCAGGCGGATGGCTGGTCCATGTCTGCTCCGCTTATGCAGAGCGGTCACAGACACAGCCTTCTCTCCTCTATAGACAGTTGGATGTAAACGGACCGCCTGTCTGTTTACACCCGACGCTCCATTGAGGATAATGAAGGGTCCAATCAGGTCCTCCTGAAAAACTGACAGGCGGAGCCGAGCGATCCGCCCATGTGAAAGGGGCCATACAAAATAGGCTGTTTCTTTTTACTGTACCCTACATAATTTGAGCCAATGCTGATCAAACACTTCAAGAAAAAAAGATTTTCTCATTTGTTATAATGGCATCTTGTTGTACTGCCTATGATTCTTACTGTTCTTAAATTAGAACTATAGGTAACATTTTTTTTTTTTTTCATTTTGGATAGAACCAGGGAGATTTATTTTTGCAATCTGTGTCCCATTGCAGAGATTTACCTTCACTTCCTGTCCCATAGCCAAACAGGAAGTGAGAGGAAATCAAAGAGAGGAAATTAAAGCGAGTTCTGCCAAAATATTTTTTTCTTATGCCGCGTACACACGGTCGGAATTCTCGTCGGAAAAAGCTCTGATGGTTTTCCCGTCGGAATTCCTACGGAATTTTGCTCAAACTGTCTTGCCTACACACGGTCACACCAAATTCCGATGGTCAATAACACCATGCCTTAACCACTTCAATACCCGCGTATTGTCATATGACGCCCACAAGGTGGATCTACCATCCTGGGTGGGCGTCATATGACGTCCTCGGATTCCCGGCCGCCGGCGGCGCGCGCGCGCCCGCGGCATCGCTCGGGACCCGGTGCGAGTGCCCGGCGGCCGCGATGTCCGCCGGGCACCCGCGATTTAAACACACAGCTCCACGTCCTGTCAGCGGGGAGGAGACCGATCATGTGATCCCAGTACGGAGGAACACATGATCGGTCTCCTCCCCTTGAGTCCCCTCCCCCTACAGTTAGAATCACTCCTATAGGGACACACATTAACCCCTCCAGCGCCCTCTAGTGTTAACCCCTTCCCTGCCAGTCCCATTTACACAGTAATCATTGCAATTTTATAGCAACGATCGCTGTGTAAATGTGAATGGTTCCAAAAATGTGTCAAAAGTGTCCGAAGTGTCCGCCGCAATGTCGCAGTCACGAAAAAAAAAAAATCGCAGATCGCCGCCATTACTAGTAAAAAAAAAAAAAATTCAATAGATCTATCCCCTATTTTGTAGACGCTATAACTTTTGCGCAAACCGATCAATATACGCTTATTGCGATTTTTTTTACCAAAAATATGTAGAAGAATACGTATCGGCCTAAACTGAGGAAAAAAATATTTTTTTTTAAAAAAAATGGGATATTTATTATAGCAAAAAGTAAACAATATTGTGTTTTTTTTCAAAATTGTCGCTCTTCTTTTGTTTATAGCGCAAAAAATAAAAACCGCAGGGGCGATCAAATACCACCAAAAGAAAGCTCTATTTGTGGGAAAAAAAAGGACGTCAATTTTGTTTGGGTGTAACGTCGCACGACCGCGCAATTGTTAGTTAAAGCGACGCAGTGCCGAATCGCAAAAAGTGCTCTGGTAAGGAAGGGTGTTTAAAAGCCCTGTATTGAAGTGGTTAAAAAATGTTTGACTGCACTATAAAAGGGAAGTTTAATGCTTCTGAGCATGCGCCGAATTGTTTCCGAGCATGCGTCGGAATTTTGCGGGTCGGAATTGCATACACACGATTGGAAAATCCGATAGAAAGGTTTTCCGTCGGAAAAATTAAGAACAGGTTCTCAATCCAAAGTCCGTCGGAAATTCTGACAGAAAAAGACCGATGGGCATACACGCGGTCGGAAAATCCGATGAAAAGCTCCCATCGGACTGTTTCCATCTGAAATTCCGACCGTGTGTACGCGACATAAAAGTCAGCAGCTACAAATACTGCAGCTGCTGACTTTTAAAATATGGACGCTTACCTGTTTAGGGCGCCCGCAATGTCGGCACCCAAAGCCGATCTGTCGCTCGGCTCTCGGTTGCTGCCGCCCCCATATTCGGTAAGGAAATCAGGAAGTGAATCCTTGTGGCTTCAATTCCCAGTTCCCTAACGCGCTGCTCAATCCAGATGTTCCCTGCTGTCTCTGGGACCCGTGTGTTTCCCAGCAGATAGCGAGGGGGGGGCAGGAAGTGGCGTAGGTACCCGCAGATTCTGTATATTACAGGTATCTGCACCCCCCCTGAAAGGTACCAAATGTGACACTGGAGGGGGGGGGATAGATTGGCTCCCGCTGCTGTCAATCAAATCCAATGACGCTCACAGATGTGGACGGGGCCGAGTTTGGCATTCGTGTCTGTGGACAAGGGAGCGCGCCCGCAAGGTAACCCCCTCGGGAGAGCACTTCTCCTAGGGGGTTATCTGATGCGGGGAGGAGCCACAAGAGCCGCCGGGAGACCCCAGAAGAGGATGTTCAGGGCCACTCTGTGCAAAACAAGCTGCACAGTGGAGGTAGGTATGATATGTTTGTTATTAAAAAAAAAATTAAAAAAGGATCCTTTACAATCACGTTAAGGCTTGACATGTTTTGTATCTATTTACTTGATGCAACCACATATTCTTATTTTACCAAAAAAAAAGGGTATTGGTTTGTATAAATAAACTTCAGGCAGTGCTTAAACTTCAAATAAACTGAGTATAATGTATCAGTGAGACTCAGTCATCAACAATGTAAAAAAGTTTGTAGCAGTGATAAAACGGAAAATTGTATACTTACCTTCCGTAATTTTCCTTTCCTGTTGCATCACATGGCAGCATACACACATGGGTTGTGGCTCCGCCCCCACAACCTGATAGGACCGCGTAGCTATTAAACTTTGAGAGGACCCCCGCCCCTACATTCTCAGTATCCAGATACCTCACCTCAGCGGGTGGGCATTTGTATGCTGCCATGTGATGCAACAGGAAAGGAAAATTACGGAAGGTAAGTATACAATTTTCCGTTTTCCTGTCGCATCATGGCAGCATACACACATGGGGAATAACTCGCAAACTGGGTGGGGCTGAGCAAACAAGGTTTATTTACAGGGTATAGAGGAGTTGGCCTGTATGATAGACCTTCCAAATTCTGCTGTGGACAGCCTAGCGGCGTCCACCTTGTAGTGTGCCATAAACGTGTTTTTTGAGGACCAAGTGGCTGCCTTACAGATTGTTTCCGCTGAGACTTTGCAGAAAGCTGCCCAGGAGGTCGCCACTGCCCTAGTGGAATGTGCCCTTAAGCCCTCAGGTACTTGTGCTTGGCTAGATGAGTAGGCCCTTTTGATGATCTTCACTAGCCAGGCTGCGATAGTCCGAGAAGTTGCTGCTTGTCCCTTTCTGGCACCATAAGGTATTACCAGGAGATTTTCTGCCTTCCTCAGGTTACGTGTCATTGAAAGGTAGGCCAGGATGTTAGTTTTTATATCTAGCGGATGCGGGTTGCCTTGTTCTGTAGCCAGAGTGGGAAGACATATTTCCTGATTAAAGTGGAAGGAGGTAGCCACTTTAGGAACGAATCGATCTGAAGGCCTCAGGACCACTTTGTCGGGATAGATAGTTAAGTATGGCTCCTTTGACAGTAGAGCGTGCATTTCGGAAACTCTCTTGGCCGAGGTGATTGCTACCAAGAAAGTGATTTTTAGTGTCAGATCCCATAATGATATATCCTCTACTGGGAAAAATGGTTCGTGTGCCAGGAAGTCCAGTACTACCGAAAGATCCCATGTTGGGAAGGTCGGTTTTCTAGGAGGCCTTAATTTCAGGCAGGCCCTCTGAAACTGGGCGATGAGAGGCTCTTGCGCCCACCTTACCCCTGTCATGGCAGATAGGGCTGAGACGTGTACCTTCAGCGTATTCGTCCCAAGGCCCTTGTCCAGGCCTAACTGCAAGAACTCCAGGACTTGCGCTATTGTTGGGGGGGATGGATCCCAAGATTGCTGTTGTGCTACTGTAAGGAACTTGGCCCAAATTCTCTTGTAGACATTGTTGGTGGAAACTTTCCTGGCCTGGAGAAGGGTATTTACTACCTCCTGTGAGCATCCCTGCGCTATAAATCTAGCCCTCTCAGCCTCCATGCCGTCAGGTGTAGTCTCTCTGGGCACGGGTGGAGGAGCTGTCCCTGAGAGAGTAGGTCTGCTGACACCGGGAGTGACAATGGTTCTGCTGTGTTCAGCTGGAGAAGGGTTGTGAACCATGGGCGTCTCGGCCAGAAAGGGAGGACTGCTATCACCGTGGATCTTGACTTCTTCAGTCTGAGTAAAAACTTCGGTATGATTGGAATTGGTGGGAAGATGTAGCCTAGGTGGAAGTCCCAGCTGTGTTGTAGACAGTCCGTGCCCTCCGCTGATGGAAAGGGAACTTTCGTCAGGTACCTCCGGCACTTCGTGTTGGCTGGTGATGCTGCTAGGTCTATGTCTGGTACCCCCCAAGTCTCGGTTATTAGAGCGAAGGCCTGTTGGTTTAGAGCCCACTCGTGATTGGACGTGAACTCCCGACTCAAGGTGTCGGCCACCTGATTCTGGGTTCCTGGTACATAAGCTGCTCTCAGCCCGGATAGGGATAGTTGGACCTATTCGAAGATTGGGATGACTTCTCTGAGCATTGAGCGACTCCTGGTGCCCCCCTGTCTGTTTATGTAGGCAACTGCTACTTGATTGTCCATCCTCAGTAGGACCTCCTTCCCCCTCAGGAAGGCGCTGAAGGCTATTAGGGCTTTGAATGCCGCTCTTATTTCCAGAATGTTGGACACTATGTTGTGCGTCCTGAATGGCCAGCGCCCCTGGGCTGCGTAGTGATTGTAGTGTGCTCCCCAGCCCTCCATGCTGGCATCTGAGGTAACCACTTGTTGAGAGGGAAGGACTATGCTCTTGCTCCTCTTGAGATTGCGGGTCTTGGTCCACCACCATAGCGATTGCTTTACCTCCTTCCGGATCACTATTGGCTGTGACATTGACACGCCATTCCATTGTTCCAGAAAGGATATTTGGAGGGGTCTTGTGTTCCATTGAGCCCAGCGGATCATTGGGATAGTTGCTGACATGGTCCCTAGAACACCGAGGCATTCTCTGGCTGGTACCGCGGAGGCCCGCAGTATCCTTTTCACCCTCTGAGTCAGAGTGGGTATCTTCTCGTCCGGGAGTTCTACTGTGTTGAGGCGGGTATCTAACTCGGCCCCTAGAAAAATCATCCTCTGGGTAGGATGTAAGTGGCTTTTCTCCCAGTTTATTAACCATCCGAACTTTTGTAGGGTGGTGACAAGGATTACCCGATGTTGCAGGAGGGAGACCTGGGTGTCCGCCAGCAGAAGGATGTCGTCCAGGTAGTGGTGTACTCTTAGGCCCTGTTCCCTTAGTAGAGCTATTACTGGGAGTAGAACCTTGGTGAACGTTCTTGGAGCCGTGGAAATCCCGAAGGGGAGGCTTTTGAACTGAAAGTGGTGCCGGTCTACCGCAAAGCGGAGAAACCTTTGGAATGAAGGGTGGATTGGGATGTGAAGATAGGCATCCTGCAAATCGATGGAGAGCATCCAATCTCCGATATTTATAGCCTGTAGGATTGTAGACTCTCCATCCTGAACGTCTCGACTCGGATTGATCGGTTTAGACCTTTTAGGTCCAGGACGGGACGGAGATCTCCTGTCTTCTTTCTCACCAGGAATAGGGGTGAGTAGACCCCCTTCCCCCTCTGTAGTAGGGGAACTCTTACTATGGCCTGTTTGTGCTCGAGGGTTTGCACGTATTCGGTCATTAGTAACCTTTTCTCTCGAGATGCTGGGGTTTTTGTAACGCAAAACCGGTCTCTTGGTCGTCCCTGGAATCTCCACCTGTGGCCCAATTGAACCGTGGCTACTGCCCATGGATCCTTTATCATTTCCGCCCAGACCCGCTCAAACTTCGTGAGCCTGGCTCCCACTAAAGCTGGTTGGGCGGACACACCTTCAAAAAGGTTTCTGATCTCCCGGGGTAGGGGTCTTAGGTTTTTGGAGCTTGAGGAAGGATGACTGGGGGTTCTTCCAGTTTTTCCTATACTCTCTCCCGGGTCTATAGGATCTAGCTTCCCTATACCTGTCAGGGAGGTTACGCCTGAAGGTTGGTGGTCTCTGTTGTTTTGGCCTTCTGTCTGAAGGAATCAAGCCTGACTTCCCGCCGGTGACCTTAGAAATGGCCGAGTCTAATTTTTCCCCAAAGAGGTTAGCCCCGTCAAAGGGAATTCTACACCAATTGGTTTTTGAGGCTGGATCTGCCGACCATGGCTTCAGCCAAAGTGCCCTTCTGGCCGTCACTGAGCTAAGCATAGCCCTTGAGGTGGATCTTATTATATCCACTGAGGCCTCCGCTACAAAGTCGCCTGCGAGGGAGAGTTCCTGGAGGGCGGCAATTACCTTCTCTTGTTCTATTCCCTCTGCTACCAGCTTTTTTGCATTAGAGGACCAGCTAGAGATGGCTCTTCCAACAGCCGCTAGGGCTATTGCGGGTCGACATGCACCCCCTGCAGAGAGGTAGGTCTTCTTCAGATCGAGGTCTATCTTCCTGTCTAGCCCGTCTTTAAATGTGACTGCATCCTCGATTGGGAGGGTCACATGTCTAGCCAGACGCATCAGCGAGGAGTCCACTACCGGTGCGGACGTCAGGGGGTTGGCATTAGGCTCCTTTAGGGGATAGAGCTTTGTCAGCCTATTGCTGAGGTTGGCCTTCTTCTCTGGCTTCTGCCATTCTTCTTTAATTAGATCCTCCAGCTCGTCGATAAACGGGAAGGTTTCCGGGTCTTTTTTGAGATTTGGAAAGTATCTCTTCACTTTCTGAGGGGTTTCTTTCTCCTCGGCCCAATCTATAGCCTCCTTTATTGATTTAATGAAGGGCTCGACTAAGGTAAAATCGAACCCAGAAAACATTTCCACGTCTTCGCTATCTGACAGGGGATCTGTCGTTTTAGGTGGAGAGGAAGCGGAAGACGAGGTGCCCTGCATAGCTCTGCCTGCCTCTGGCTCTGCGGATTGTAGAGGTAATTCTTTGGTTAACTCCCTCGGTTCTGGCTCTCTGTCCCTGGTTGCTTCATTGAAGCACGTGCGACAGGCCAGTTTTTCTGGCAGCGCTATTGCGCCACAGATCCAGCAGGAGTTCCCAGATGGACGCAGACTTTGTGCGTGTGAGGGGTGCCTGTGCGTGGGCGATCTCCTATGATAGGAATGGCCATGGCGGGAGTAGGACCTTGAGCGACTTCTTCTGCGGCTTGACCCGTAATCTCTGCGTCTTGAGCGGCTTCTACCGCGATCCGAGCGACTTTGTCTATGGCCAGAGCGACTCCTTCTTGAGCGTCGTGATGACCTTGATGACCTGGTAGGGCTGTGCAGGTTAGACAGCGTTAGTGGCAGGCTCTCTTTTTCCTCTTCTTACTTACCTGTCTTCCCCTCTTACCTAGTCGGTGGGCGATGGTCTGCTGGGGCAGCGGCCTCCATGAAGGAAGATCTATTAGGCAGGGAAGTCAGTGTAAGCATAGGTAAGTAAGGGTGCCGTGGTGAATGGGAAGGAAAACCACTAACCTTTAATGGAGAGCTAATAGGGAAAGGTAGGTGCAGCTAGAGAAGTGTTTTTTCAGAAAAACGTCCAAAATCGCTCTTTCTCCTGTGCAAAACAGCCACAGGGAAAAGCGATTCTGACAAAGATTTAAATTTAGCGCCGTTCCCGACGCGGTGACGTCATTCCCGCGCATGCGCAGAAATGCCGCGCGCGTCCCGGCGCCATTTTGGAGCCTGGCAAGGCTATAGGAGAATGCATTGGCCGCCCGCGCCTGCGCAGAAGCGCTGAGACACTCGGCGCTGGGCGGAAATAACCTAGAGGGAGAGGGGAAGATGTCCCCAGCATTTTAAAACATGCCGGGAGCGATGTACAGAGTGCAGGAAAATACACATATGCCCAAGAACCATGGTGCAGGACAGGGTTGGAGGCCGCTGCATTCTAAGCCTATTTAAGGCTTGTTCAAGGTAAGAGAAAGCATTTTTACATACCCCTGAGACCATCAGAGTGGGGTTCCCCCATTTAGCTCATTTAGAGGCTGTACAGGTAGGACTTCCACCCAGGAGAGGCTTGAACCTGGCTGGGGCGATAGCGGTAAGAGGTGCTGTTCTTCGGTCTTGTCAGGTGAGGAAAAAAAGGAGAATGTAGGGGCGGGGGTCCTCTCAAGGTTTAATAGCTACGCGGTCCTATCAGGTTGTGGGGGCGGAGCCACAACCCATGTGTGTATGCTGCCATGATGCGACAGGAAAGAAAAAATATATAAAAGCAATGACACACAAGTCACTGGCTTTAAGTCCCCTTTCACACTGAGGCGCTCAAAAACTGTCCATTAAACGCTGGGCGTTTTTGCAGCATTTTTGCGTCGCTTGGGGTCTAAAACACCTGAATATTGTGCTTTGTACTGTCACAGAGCACACAGCATCCATAGAGTGGGTCACACCTGTGTGGCATTAGAATGCTGAGAAGAAATTAGGGCACTAAAACACCATCTGGGCCCCGTCCATAGATACTCCGGTTGATTGTGGTGTACAACACTAATAAGGCCAAGATAGAAAAACAAAATACAAGAAAAAAAAAAAGTACTTCTAACCTGGTGATGTCACCTGCAGCTTAAAGTGGTATTAAAGCTTTGTTTTTTTGTTTTTAAATAACAAACATGTTATACTTACATGCACAGTGCAGTGGTTTTGCAAAGAGCAGCTCCGATCCTCTTATTTTCGGGTCACCCGCCAGCGCTCCTGGCTCCTCCCCCTCGAGCAGTGCCCCTAGAGAAAGCCGCTTGCCCTGGGGGCACCGATTCATGCTTGCTCCTGAGCCGCTGCTCTATGTGTCCATAAGACACAAAGAGCCTCGGCTCGGTCCCACTCCCTCTCTCCTCATTGGCTCACTGTCTGTAATTGACAGCAGTGGGAGCCGATGGGCTCCCACTGCTGCCTCAGCCAATGAGGAGGGAGAGTCCTGGGACAGCTGAGGCTATCAGAAACATTACTGGATTGGAGAGAGCTCAGGTAAGGATTGGGGGGGGGGGGGGGCGTGCGCTGAAAAACCATCAGCCTTTACAACCACTTTAATGCAGCCTAAATGTTGCTTTATGTGATGTCACCTGGTTACGAGAAGCGCTCTTTTTGTTTTTCTATATTGGTGGTAATCGTTGCGTACTAATTTGTTTGGAGTATGAATGCTGGTTGGGGTAGTTTACTGGAGCATAAACCTTAAAGTATAACTAAGGCTACTTTCACACTGGGGCGGGCGGGCGCCGGTGGTAAAGTGGCGCTATTTTTAGGGGCATTTTTAACCCCCGCCAACGGCCAAAAAAGGGTTAAAACCGTCTGCAAAGTGCCGCGCCCGTTCGGGCTTTCACACTGGAGACACAGGAGAGGCTCTTTACAGGCGCTATACAGGCCCTATTTTTTTTTTTTTTTTAGTTTTAGAGTATAGAGGGATTAGAACACCTGTTAGGTGTTAGAAAGAAAATCCCAAATTTTGGGCTGTCACCAAAACAGGAATAGAGGGAAAATCTTCCAATGGGGACAAGCAGGAATTCCCTCACTTTGGTGGTATTTCCTCTCACTTCCTGTTTGGTTATAGGACAGGAAGTAAAGGGAAATCTCCCCAACTGGACACAGATGGAACAAAAAAACTGACAGTGGTTATTACCCTCCCTTACGCTATCCAAAATGGGAAAAAAGTTTTCCCATTAGTTCTACTTTACAAGGGCTTCTAACCTTTCCCCATTCTTTCAAAAAATAAAGGCTTTAAATATAGAAACAATGGTTTTTTTTCTTTAATAAAGATATCAATAAATCATTACAAATCCTATAAAATATCTGTTTAAATACCTGAAAAATGTAGAAAAAAAATCAAATACAATGAACCATGGTCTTATTCTGTCAAAGGCGAGGTTTCAGGGGAATGTTTCCTACCGGTAATTTCATGTCGGTAGTTTTTTTTAATGGAGAAGATCTCAAACAATGGCGTATTTGACAGGGTCAGATTATTTCCCATTGCGGTGACAAGAGGCAATTCTCGATGGCATGAATAGCTCTTACCTGACATCGCTCATAGGGCAATGTCACAGATTTTCATGCCAGCAATTTTTATTTTTTCTTAATTGAGAACCTTTTTACAATATGAGACATGGTCTGCGTTGATTTGCCATTTTTTGCCTGTTCTGGCTCAGCATCCTGCACTTTCCCAAGATACATCCTTGAGGTCAGTAGACTTTATATAAAATTAGCTTTCTGCTATCCTATATTTTATCTGAGTCTGCTATTCGTTCTAGAGAAGAATAATATCAGAATGTTTGCAAAAAACACTGTATAATAAATGCTATTATTTAAAAAAATTATTTTATTTTTATTTAAAGCAGTATTAAACCCAAAAGCAAACATTTTTATAATGCAGCCGAACAATTTTTTACATGTGGTGGCTGCATTGGTTTCCTGTTTTCATTTATTTTCACCTAATGATCCAACCAGTAAGTCTGTTTTTTTCCAACTTAATTTAGAGGGTTGAGACAAACTCTTTAACACTGACAGAGGTGCTTACAACGGTCAGCTTTTAAAATTGTGTTATCCCAAAATAAAAATAAATGTTTGTGAAACTGCTTAAACATTTTTAGTATCAGGGGGTGAGGCTCAGAGGCCAGTGGAAGAGAATCTCCCCATAGCTGCACATCAAAACAATCCCATAGGTCTTAAGTGTATGGCAACCTCAACTTGGGCTCCAACCAGGCCACGCCCCCAATGCGTTTCGCTCCACCCCTCGGAGCTTAATTATAAATAAGCTCAGAGGGGCGGGGCGAAACGAGTTTGGGGTGTGGCCTGGTTGGAGCCCCGGCTGAGGTTGCCATACACTTAACACCTATTGGATTGTTTTGATGTGTAGCTACAGGGAGATTCTCTTCTACACACAGCGATGGTAGGAGCCAGCACTCACAGCAGTGGACCGAGGACTTGCCTGAGAGGCTCACATACAAGTTTATTTTGGGTCATTCAGAGGCCAGAAGCTATAGCAGTGAAGGTTCACGCAGAAACCAGCAGGACTATACACAAGCAGGTCCCCCTGGTGGGTGATGTGGACTCACCCGGGGCGTGGGGTCTAAGTACTAGCTGGTCTTCACCAGAGCTCCTGATGGTGAAGATGGGTTTTGCTGCATGCTAGTAGCAGGTCACAGACCTCAGGATCGCCCGTTCAGGAGGGAAGAAAACCGGGGTCTGGTAACAGATGTAGCAGGTAGGGATCATGCAGAAGCTTAGTTGGTAAACAAACTAAAGGTCAGTAAAACATGGTTGCAGGCTGGGATCAAGTGGAAGCATAGTCAAGGAACAAGCCAAAGACTCCAGTGAGTGGTAATAAAGATACATATGGCAGCAGGAGTGTATAGAGCTAAATATTGGCTGGAGAAGAGCACAATAATCTTGCAAACAGGAAGTGCAAAGGCATTACTTGAATAGGAAATTCATGGGAGGAGCAAGGAGTTCAAGATTTACCAGAAACAAGAAAAAGTAAGGCTGTCAGTAAGACCAGATCACAGGTGTGCAAATATGGGGCAACCTAGGAAACACCTAGGTAAGCACTTGGATTGAAAACTGGCTACAGGGGCGAGTTTAGAGGGTAGTGATAAATGGTGAGTACTTGGAATGGTCCGGTGTGTAAAGTGGGGTTCCTCAGGGTTCTGTCCTGGGACCAATCCTTTTTAATGTATTCATAAATGACCTGGAGGATGGGATAAACAGCTCAATCTCAGTATTTGCAGACTATACTAAGTTAAGCAGGGCGATAGCTTCTCCGCACCCACATGGCAAATGAGGTTTAATGTTAAAAAAATTTAAATAATGCATTTAGGTGGCAAAAATATGAATGTAATTTACTTACTAGGGGGAAAACCTCTGGGGGAATCTAGGATGGACAAGGACCTGAAGGTCCTAGTAGATGATAGGCTCAGCAATGGCATGCAATGCCAAGATGCTGCAAGCAAAGCCAATAGAATATTGGCATGCAATAAAAAGGGGATTAACTCCAGAGATAAAACGATAATTATCCCACTCTACAAGACTCTGGTCCGGCCGCACCTGGAGTATGCCGTCCAGTTCTGGGCAGCAGTCCTCAGGAAGGATGTGCTGGAACTGGAGAGAGTCCAGAGAAGGGCAACAAAGTTAATAAAGGGACTGGGGGATCTTAGTTATAAGGAAATATTACGAGCAATGAACCTATTCTCTCTAGAGAAGAGACGTTTGAGAGGGGATATGATTTCAATGTACAAATACCGTACCGGTGACCCCACAATTGGGATAAAACTTTTCCATGAAAGGGAATTTAAAAAGACTCACGGCCATTCACTAAAACTAGAAGAAAAGGCGTTTAACCTTAAACTGCATAGAGGGTTCTTTACTGTAAGGAGCGGTATGGATGTGGAATTCGCTTATTTCAAAAAACTATTAGATAGGCACCTAAACGACCACAGCATAAAGAGATATACAATGTAATAGTTAAACAAAATATTACAAAAAGCCGCGCTAGTGACTCAAATTAAGAAAATTAATGTGCAAATGGAAAGTGATGAAAATCCAAAAAAAAGTTAAACCAAAAAAAATTGTATATAATACAATGTAATCAATATCCATAAAAGTCCAGTGAGGAAAAAAAATGAATAAAGAAGTGACAAGGTGAAATCCAATAAATAGTGACTGGGTGGGTCCGCCTTCATTAAAAAACCTTTTATAATGAAGGCGGACCCACCCATCCAGCAATCAGTTCTGAAAGGGCCCAAGAGCATTTTCTTCTGAACAGAGAAAGATTACTGGTTCGGCATTACTGGAGACTGCTCATACTACCATTGGTCCCAAGGAAGATTAGGATTCGATTATCCGTCCCTGGCTGACCCTATGAAGGAGATCGCATTTGGGGGTTCATCTGGTTGAGATTTATCCGGATATCAACATATGGGCTTATTTGAGCTTGCCCTCTGGTAAGCGCATTCTACTAACGGTGGTGGATCACGGTGTTCCTGATTTTCACAGTCACTATTTATTGGATTTCACCTTGTCACTTCTGTATTCATTTTTTTCCTCACTGGACTTTTATGGATATTGATTACATTGTATTATATACAATTTTTTTTGGTTTAACTTTTTTTTGGATTTTCATCACTTTCCATTTGCACATTAATTTTCCTAATTTGAGTCACTAGCGCGGCTTTTTGTAATATTTTGTTTATCCATTGTGTATATCTCGCAATTTTTCAGCTGCTGCTTATTTCTATATTTTATATTTTCCACTTTTTATTTACACATATATGTCATATGCTACTTATTTGAAGAATATCAGTGAGTTTTAGGTTTCTTGAGTTAGGGAGTAGCGCGGTGTTCATTTCCTTTTTTTACAATGTAATAGTGACATAAAAGCGCACATACACAGGTTGGACTTGATGGACTTGTGTCTTTTTTCAACCTCACCAACTATGTAACTATGTCCAAGGGATCAGACAGGGAGCTGTCCAGCATCTTGGGTGTCACAGTAAGAAGAGTTACTGTCAGACGCAACTGAGGTACAGGGTTCAGATCTGGGTCCTGATGGTTGGATGGACTTTGACTTTAACTTCTTGCTGACCGCCCACTGTCAAATGACGGCGGGACGGTGCAGCTCTGGTGGAGGGCCGCCGTCATATGACGGCGCTCGCTTTTTGGCCACTAGGGGGCGCGCGCGTGCCCGGCGCCCGCGATGACTGCCAGGCACCCGCGATTGCCCGGTAATTGAGCAGGACGTGGATCTGTGTGTGTAAACACACAGATCCACGTCCTGTCAGAGGAGAGGAGACCGATGGTGTGTCCCTTGTACATAGGGACACCGATCGGTCCCCTCCCCCAGTCAGTCCCCTCCCCCCACAGTTAGAATCACTCATATAGGGAACATATTAACCCCTGCAGCGCCCCCTAGTGTTAACCCCTTCCCTGCCAGTCACATTTATACAGTAATCAATGCTTTTTTATAGCACGGATCGCTGTATAAATGTGAATGGTCCCAAAAATGTGTCAAAAGTGTCCGATATGTCCGCCGCAATGTCGCAGTCACGATAAAAATCGCAAATCACCGCCATTACTAGTAAAAAAAAAATAATAATAAAAATGCTATAAATCTTTCCCCTATTTTGTAGACGCTATAACTTTTGCGCAAACCAATCAATAGACGCTTATTGCAATTTTTTTTTACCAAAAATATGTAGAAGAATACGTATCGGTCTAAACTGAGGAAAAAAATTGTTTAAAAAGAAAAAAAAATTGGATATTTATTATAATAAAAAGTAAAAAATATTGCGTTTTTTCAAACTTGTCCCTCTTAATTTGTTTATAGCGCAAGAAATAAAAACCGCAGAAGTGATCAAATACCACCAAAATAAAGCTCTATTTGTGGGGAAAAAATGATAAAAATTTTATTTGGGTACAGCGTTGCATGACCGCACAATTGTCATTCAAAATGCGACAGCGCTGAAAGCTGAAAAATGGCTTGGTCAGGAAGGGGGTGTTCGTACCTGGTAGGCAAGTGGTTAATTTATTAGTTAAGTTCATCCAAATTTGCTAGTCCATCTATCACTACCCTCTCCCCAGATTGACAATGCTGCTGTCCAAGGGTGTGTCTGTTGCTCCTCCATCCAGAGTGGAGGTACCCTAAGACAGGAAATATGATAGTGGCAGGATCACCAAGTGAAAATAAAGGAAAAAAGTATAATAATGAAAACGAATACAGCTGCCACATTTAAAGCATAACTCAATAAAAAATATTTATTTTCTCATGCAGTAGGGCTGTGCCCGCACTGCATGGGTTAAATACTCATTTTGTCTAGGGGCGCAAAGGAAAGGCTGTACTTGCCCGGTCCTTTGATCCTCTGGAAAAGAGTGGTGGTGGGAACCGGTCTTGCGCTCGGAGGGTCAGTAGATTAGGTACCTTATATACTCGAGTATAAGCCGACCCGAATATAAGCCGAGCCACCTAATTTTACCACAAAAAAATGGGAAAACTTATTGACTCGAGTATAAGCCTATGGTGACAAATGCGCAGCTACTGTAAGTATAAATGAGGGTCAACAATGCCCATTTGCAGCCTCACTGTGCCCATTTGCATGCCTCACTGTGCCCATTTTCAGCCATAGGTCCCCCGAACTTCAAACTCGGTAGTTAAGGGTTCCTAGATGCCCCCCTAGCTGCAGCCAAAGCCTTGGGGTCTCTGGACCCAAAGGGTCCCGAAATGACATTGCTGCAGATGGACACAGTTGACCGTATCTCGGGGCCACTTGGGGCTAGGAACCCCAAATTTGGATATGTTGTAGTGTTCCACTGGGTTTGTACACCAAATTTGGAGTTCCTAGCCATAAGTGGCCTTGAGATAGGGGGCCCCAAAGTCGGGTCGGAAAATGTCATTCTCTGCTGCAGAAAAGTGCTTGACTCAAGTATAAGCCGAGGGGGGCACTTTCAGCACAAAAAAATGTGCTGAAAAACTCGGCTTATACTCGATTATATACGGTAAGTATATCTTTGCTCCGAAATCCCCTAGACAAAAATGAGCAGTTAACCCATGCATTGCGGGCACAGCCCCACTGCATGGGAAAAAAAATAAAATCCTGGAGTTCTTCTTTAAGAATTGGTAAGCTGCAATATATATTTTTTTCTTTTTGGGTTTAATACCACTTTAAAGTTACTGTAATTAAAGCAATTATCTTTCTAGCGTTTAATGACTGCTTCTTTTTTGAAAATCATATTTCTAGTATACATTTTTAAAGGAGTTTTAAAGATGAAACAGATATAAAATGTTCTGGCTAAAATGACGGTTAGCTTATAAATCATTTCTGAACTCCAACTCTATTAGGACTTTGAAGGCAGCCAAAAGTAATTATCTAAAAGCTTTAATGAAACAACCATTGCACATATTTTTTTTTTACAATAAATATCAAATCTTAAAGGACTGAACACATGGTTTACATTTGTGGTGTTTACACTCAAACCCAGATCAGACTAATAACATACAGTATAGCCACTATAATAATGAACAAAGTCTGCATGTTGGGTAACCCAACGCATTTTGAATTTCTCTTTTATTCTTCCTCAGGGGTAGGGTCCACCACACAAAAAATATATTCAACAAACAATCACAAACCTGCAAATTATAAAAAGTGCAAATTTTAACAGCTGTACAGCATGCACAATGATATTTGTACAAGAACAGCCAAGTGTTCATAAATACCAAATGTCCTTTCATTGAATCATAGAGAAAGCTATCACATCAATCAGCCTTGACTCACAAGGACCACAGGGGCCATAACCACCCCTAGAAATGGTGTAATATATATGATTATAAAGATTAGAGAAACATTTTTACTAAATTTAACTCAAACTGGCTACTCCATATCACCATTATGTATTACAAAATGGTCAGCTTGAACAGCTGTCTATACCAACAAGTAAAGCATACATTACTATAATAGTGCTTAGGTGGCCCATACTACCGTTTAGTCCCAACCAAGATTGTATAAATGCCAAGTAGTACGGAACTTAAAGCAGAGTTGCAGCCTGGGGAAAAGTACAATTAAAAGTCAGCAGCTACAAGTACTGTAGCTGCTGACTTTTAATATAAGGACACTTACCTATTTTGAGGCTCCTGTCTTGGTGTTGAGGGGTCTTCTGCATGAGGTTCGTCCCAGCAGGTGTCTGTGCTGCAAATCAAAAAACAAACCAGACCATTTTCTTTAATTGTAAAGAAACACAGATTTAAAAAAAGGATTTTGCAGCTGAAGCACTTGGTTTGCAAAGCTTTTACTGCAAAAAAAAAGAAATATCAAGGCAGAAAAACACCAGAAAGAGCACTACATCCCACAAACAATATACTAAAGGGGAGGGAACAGGGGTAACAAACCCCGGGACTTTTTAACGGTGCTCAATAAACAGGGTAGAGACACATCAGCATCAATAAAATTTCATAAGTTTTATTACAATTTATAAAAAAGCACATTAAAAATGTATCCATTATTGTCAAGATCATGAATTCAATTCCACTGGGAGGCATACATACAAAAGATACCACTCAACATGTTTCGCTATTAACAGCTTCTTCAGGAGTTTCTGGTAACAAGTGCGTTATGCTGGGAATAGCAAAGGACAAGGATCAGTTCTCATATTAACATTTTACTTTTATTTATTTATTTATTTTCTTATGTTATATATGTTTTTGTATATCAACACATATTTGCCCCCTTTTTTTGATTGCTTACATATATTCATATCTTGCATTGGCTGTAGCGGCAAAATGTATTTTTTTTTTTACGTTGAACAAAGGTTTTTATTAATCAAACGGTGCATACATGTTATGTTGGCTTCACAAATAAACTTGGTAACTGTTACATTGCATATTACAAATATTGGTAAGAAAGCAGGTACATTGTTTTGCCATGTGTATACTACAAATAAAGATTATATACAGAAGTATGTGCCTTAGTTGTCATTTCAAGCTGATATGGTTTTATTATACACAGGTGTCAGACTCTTGTAACCAGCGGTCCCATATCTTGTTATATTTGTTGGGACAACCTCTGTTAATATATATACACTTCTTGTAGGATAAGGTATTATTTACTTCAAGTTTCCATTCCACCATCTTGGGAGGTGTTTGTCTCATCCATTTTTTAGCTATAATTTTCCTGGCTGAAAATAGTGTCTCATGGAGAAATATTTTTGTATATTTGTCGATTGTATCTGGTAGGATTCCAAGAAGGCACTGTTTAGGGTCTAATGCTAGGGGTGAGCCCATGGTATCATGTAGAAATGTCACAATTTGCTTCCATAAGCCCTGAATTTTGGGGCAAGCCCAGAGCAGATGGAAAAATGTGCCTGTCTCCAGTCCACACATCAGGCATGTTGTAGATTGAGTGCGTTTGTATCTTGCCACCCTAAGGGGAGTGAGGTATGCCCTATGCAGAATATAGAGCTGTGATAGTCGGTCTGATAGTTTGGGGGATGCTGCCTTGCAGGCCTCCAATGCCTCCTCCCACTCCTCATTCTCTATTGGGCCCACTTCCCTCTCCCATCTGGGTTTCAGATCATATGCTATTTTGGTAGATATGGGGGTGGATAGCATATTGTAAAATGCAGAGATTAGCTTGTGAGGGTCTGTGTTCTTGATCACTGCCATAATGACATTAGGTGTGGAGTCTGGGACTGATTCAGGAAATTGAGATTGTGTCGCATGGCGGAGTTGTAAAAATCTAAAGAACATTTGGTTTTGGATTAGAAATTCTTCTCTGAGTAAGTTAAAGGTTTTAAGGCACCCATCTTTTAGTATGTGATGTAAATAAAACACTCCCTGCCTGGACCATACACTTGTGTCCTGTATTTTGGTGAACTCTGGTAAGTTTTTGTTATGCCATAGCGGTGTGTAATCGTTGTATCGTGGAATTTCGAGTTTAGAAGTGGCTAAGTCCCATATTTTCCTATATTGATATAATGTGGTTTGCCTATTACGCCCTTGTTCCAACCCTCCTGAGCCCGATGCTATCGCGTATATCGGGTCTTTGGTAAGTTGTGCCCACTTTGGACATAGGAGGGTGAGGAATCTCTCACCATCCGTCTTATCTATGTGGAATAACTGTGACAACTGTGATGCAATGTAATATAAATTGAAGTCCGGGAGAGCCGTGCCTCCCAGTTCAGTTGGATTTTTGAGAGTTTGCCACGCTAATTTGTGTCTGTTGGCACCCCACACAAAAGGTTTTAAAAGGGCCTCTAGAGATTTGAAATATTTCAGGGGAAGGTATACTGGGGTATGCCATAGTACATAAAGTATCTTAGGGAGTAGGACCATTTTAATTAAATTTATGCGCCCCCAGATCCCAAGTGGAAGCCGGGACCAGATCCTTACTTTAGCTTTAACCAAGGAGAGGAGAGGTTCTATGTTTAGAGAAATGTAATCTGCTGGGGATCTAGATACATGTATCCCTAAGTATTTGATGACACTGACTTGTTGTAATGGTAGGCTGGCTTGGGATTCCGGAGGCGGAAAGCTGTCAATTGGCAGGATTTGAGATTTGTCCCAATTGATTTTCAACCCTGAAAATATTCCAAATTGTTCGATCGTGTGGAGTGCAGTGTGCAGAGATGGGCCTGAATCAGCCAGGTATAATAATGTGTCATCTGCGTACATACTGATTTTTTCAATTAGAGAGCCCATTCTCAGTCCTCTGATCTCCGGATTTGCACGGATGGATATTGCAAGGGGTTCTGCCGCTAGGGCATATAGCAGTGGGGATAAAGGGCAGCCCTGTCTCGTGCCTCTACTGAGGTCAAACATTCGAGACTGCCATCCATTAGCTACCACCTTGGCTGTGGGTGCCTGATACAGTAGTTTGACCCACTGAATGTATTTGGGACCAAAGCCATAGCCCTCCAAGCATCTCCAGAGATATCTCCACTCCACCGAGTCGAAAGCTTTTGCTGTATCTAGAGTTACTATGACTCGTGATCCAACCTCTTCATGTGTGGCTTGTATATTTATATAAAGTTTCCTGAGGTTAAACGAGGTGTTCCGACCAGGCATGAAGCCTGCTTGGTCCATGTGTATTAATGATAAGATGACCTGATTAAGCCTAATGGACAAAACTTTGGCTAGTATTTTAATGTCAACCTGTAAGAGAGATATGGGGCGGTAAGACTCTGGGTATCCCGGGTCTTTCCCTGGTTTAGGAATCAGAACTATTGTTGCCTCCGTCATGGATGGGGGTAATACACAGGACTCAAAGAGCTGATTATATAAGGCCAGCAGTTTAGGGACGAGTATATCGCTATATTGGGAATAGAATTCAATTGGGAGTCCGTCTGATCCTGGGGATTTAGATCTGGCAAAACTAGCTATAGCTGTAGTGATTTCGTCCGTAGTGAGGGGTGTCTCCAAGAGGTCGATTTGTTCTTTTGTCAGCTGCGGGAGAGCAATATCCTCAAAAAAGAGGGACATCGATTCCGTCTCAGTGGGAGCTGTTGTTTTGTATAAGTCAACAAAGAAGTCTCTGAACATGGAAGTTACTGTAGGTGGGTCTGTAATTTGTTGTCCTCCGGGGCCATGTAATGTGATTACCACCGGGGGTCTATCTTCACTATGTACCAAGTATGCCAATAACTTGCCTGCTTTTTCCCCATGTTCAAACATTTTTTGCTTAGAGAAGAAAAGTTTTTGTCTTGCTTTTTGAAATTGGAGTTGATTGACTACTCTAGTTTGTAGTTTGAGCATGTTGGCCTTTGTGGGAGTCGGAGTGGTGACAAAATCTCGCTCAGAGGAGGACAAATCCGCCATCGCCTTACCGAGGGCACTGGCGGAATCTGCCTTAATCTTACTGATGCCTGTAGTTAACATTGAGCGGGCGAATAACTTAAATGAGTCCCATACTGCAGAGGGTGATGCTGAGTTATCATTTTCCGCAAAGTACAGTTTTAATTTATTCGCAAGCTCATCATCTTCTGGTAGGAGTGAGAGCCAGAATGGGTTTAAACGCCAAGGTCTTAGTGGTTTATCAATTGGGATGTTCAGAGTTATCCAGTAGGGACTGTGGTCCGAAAGTATCCTGGGGCAGAATGCGGCCTCCAACAGTCGTGGTGTTAGACTGTGGGATATGAGTATGAAATCTATACGGGACATGGAGTTATGTGTGGATGAAAAACAAGAGTATGACTGTGTATGTGGGAATTTGTGGCGCCATGTGTCCGTTAAATGAAAGGTGGATATGAGCTTAGAGAGTTTAGTTTCAGTAGGTGTGTTCAGGGTGGGCGAAGCCAATTGTAGCCTGTCCAGGGTTGGATTTAGCGTGGTATTAAAATCACCCAGCCAGACTGCAGGTATTGTAGGGTGACGGGCCATAAAGGACAGTCCCTCTTTAATTATGGTAATATTGAATGGGGGTGGCACATAGAAAGCCAGTATGAGGAGGAGTTCGCCATATAGCTTAGCCAGGAGGAATATGTATCGTCCCTGCATGTCAGTGGACAGCTCACATAATTCAAAATGTACTGATTTAGCGATCAAAATTGAGACACCTCTAGCATGGGATGTATGGGTAGAATGAAATGCCCATCCAACCCATGGACGGCGAAGTGCCATCTGGATGCTCCCTTCAACGTGTGTCTCCGTCAAAGCTATCACATCTGCATATTGTTTCTTGAGGAATGTGAGGACTGCCGCGCGCTTAACTTTCTCGCGTATGCCCCTCACATTCCATGTAAGAAATTTTAAAGATGCCATGGACGGGGATTTTTAGAATCAAACAACACAGTCATGTTTGGCAACGTTTCCCTTGAGCATGTGGCACTTAGGTTCTCAATACTCAGGCATGGATTTAGTAATGTTATTTTACATGACATATATAGACATTCACATATACATTTTCCACAAAGTGTAACCTGCTTTCTGAATTTAGTATGCACAACAGGGTTCAACAAAACAATAACTGGAATAACTCCCACCCCCCTCCCTGCCCTGCACGCTACCCAACTGGTGCGGGCTTGTTCCCTTAACTTGTGCTTTCCAACTGGGAAATGCGCCATCCTCCAAGTTTTGTAGAGAAGGTAATGTAACGAGCTAAGTCTCTGGATTCTGAAGCGGTCTGGGAATGTCACCCATATCAATAGGTTAAGGTGAACCAAATATCTTCGATCCCCATGTATTCCGCAAAAGGCAACAATCAAGCTCCAGAAAAAGCTCCAGTCTGTATGGTGGCGACTCCCAGTGGTGTGCGGGGCAAAGTCTCGCTGCACACTGCATGTAATTGGTAGGACTCTGCAACTCCGTAGCTCCTTGGTCAGTATGGTCTTGGATAGTATGTAAAATTCCAGTAATGTAATGGGTATGAGTAATGTGACTCCTGTATATCAAGTGTCTGAGGTTTGTGTTCTGTACTCACATTGAGGTATTACTGGTTCCATATCGCATGTAGGAGTTCACTGTATATGGCGTGGAATGTTCCGTGTCTATAAGTGGGTGTTTCCAAGTAAAATTCTATGCGATTGCGGGAAGCAGTACAATTATACGGTTCTGACAAAAAAAGGGGGGAAGTGAGTACAGAAAAAAAAGGGGGAAAAAAATCTAGACTGTATACCTGGGACTTGATCAATCAGCTCTTTCAGGGAAGGCTCGGCGCTCCAACCAGGAGATGACTTCTTCCGGATCCTCGAAGAATATCGCACGGCCGTCATGTTCCACCCGAAGGCGAGCGGGGAAGAGCATGGAATATTTATAGTGTTGATTCCTTAGTCTGCGTTTGGCCTCCATGAAGTTCTGGCGTCGGCGTTGCACCTCTGCTGAGAAGTCTGGGAAAATGGCCACTTTAACATTCCCTACTGGGATGTTGCCTTTCTCTCTTGCCATTCTCAGAGCTGCATCTCGGTCTTTGTAATTTAGGAGTTTAGCTATAAATGTACGGGGGGGGGGCTCCCTGCGGGGGGGGTCTGGCTGGCATGCGGTGCGCTCGCTCCACTGCGAACATGGGGGAGAAGGCCTCTCTCCCATAGGTAGTAATAAGGAGTTGTTCCAAGAACGTGGTAGTGTCCTTTCCTTCAGTCCCCTCTGGCAGGCCTATCAGGCGCAAATTACATCTTCTCAGCCTGTTCTCCATATCATCTTGCTTAGTGAGGAGTTGGTGTATTTGCTGTTGCATGCGGTCTGAGGATGTCTGCAGGGGTGGAATGGCGTCCTCCACTGTGCTCAGCCTGGTCTCTGTCTCCTTCACCCGGTCCCTGAGCTTTTGGAAGTCCTGCCTAATGAGGGAAATATCCATCTTTACCTCCTCAATTTGCGCTGTGAGAGAAGTTCTGCATAAAGTGATTGCTTCTAGCAGTCTGTCGGTGTCACTTGTCGTTCGTTCTCCCCCCCCTACCTTCTCAGGAGCGCCATTTTCCTCCATATCTTCCTTTTCCTGTCTGCGGAACTGATCAAGTTTTGCCGCTGCCGCTTTCTGTGATTTTGTTGGTGACATACCTCAGGGGTCTGGGGTATCCTTGTATATGTTGCCAATGTTGTGCAGGGTGATCCTGTAGGCCGCAAGGCCTGTATACAGCGTCGACCGGAAATTTGGGTGTACCAAGATGGCCGCCGGCTCCAGGAGTAGGCCGAAGCCGGGGACTTTCCTAGATGTGCAGGCCGCCGTGCGGGAGACCGCCGCTCCGTTCAGGCCGCCGTGTACCTGAGGGCCGTTTGGGGTTAATCAAGGTGTAGGGGATGTGCCCAGGTACCTTTCCAGATTAGTGCCAAGGTTTTCCAGGTGTAATAGGATGAATTACAGGATCAATGGACAGAGCTCAGGGCTTACACTTCCTACCCCATACAGCGTCAGGCCACGCCCCCCGGCAAAATGTATTTAATAGTTTTTCATTTTTGTTTAGTCTTAAGCAAAAAAATATTTCCAGCATAACACACTTGTTGTAAAAAAAGAAAGTGCCGCGCAAAACATATAAAAAATGGAATATAAAAGTTCATATCCAATTAGCAATGTGTAGAGTGATGTGGATGAGAACACCCAGTGACTGTAGACTTTCAGTAAGTTTCACAGTGACAATCCTCCACCAAACGGAAAAGGTACTCTTACCAAATGTGATAATCAAAAACGCATGGACCCATTCGTGGGATGATGGTGCGATAACGATCCAACCAGGAGAAAATCCAAAGGTGTGTGATGACCAGGACACCAGAACTATCCTGAGGATGCGGCTCCAACCAAGATGATCCACCATGAGATGATTATGCAGGTTTAATGCCCAAGAAAAAATAAAAGATGCAATCTCAGTGCAGACTGTATAAAAATCTTGTTTTATTTAAAAAGGGGGGATAACACTGAAGCTCCAATGGATATAAAGGACTGCACAGACAGTTGAAGCATGCAAGCCTCTGCATAAAAAACAGCACAGCAGTGGAGCCCAGTAACTCAATTAGAGCTCTGATGAGTATAGGCTGTACAAACAATTAGGGCAAGCAGGCATCTGCACTGAATACAGCACATACATAGAGCACAATGAAAACAAATAACTAAAAAACATCAGCGGTGTAAAGCCACTGTGTATAGCGTGATGGAGCGCGGGTGACTGGCATAAGCGATAGCTCCTCCCCCGTACGCACGTTACGTCCTGTGGACTTCGTCAGCGGTGGGTGGAGCTATCTAGTCACCTTGCGCTGTTAATATAGAGGCCTGGGTGGTAAACGAGCAGCGTGATAGGTGCAGAGAAACACCAGTGCCAGAGGTCCTAGCACCGGACGTTCTTTAGTGACACAAAGACACAACTTAGCTTGTGGGGACACCGAAGGCACAGTTTTAAAACCTGTACTGGAATTAAAACATACTCCCATGGTATATGCTGGATTCACATGGCTGAGTGATAATTAACCAGCACTAGCAAAAGCAGCCAAAAGGAGTCTATATACAAATAGAAAACAAACAGTTATAAAAATGCCACAACCTTCCAAAAAAATAATGGATGATTAATGCACCCGCGTCCATCATTACTAAATTCACATATTATATAGATAACAAGTATCTCAACCTTACTAATTTAGCTGATTTAATTTAAGATATACAATAAAATATAATATAAAAAAAAAAAAAAAAAAAAAAAAAAATTATACATATATACATATACACACACACACACATATATATATATATATATATATAAATTGTATAAAAATGACAATAGCAATTAATTTGTAATCTATTTATCTGATATAAAGCAGTTAAGGTCGAAGTCGACGTTCATCCCTCCTGGAACAAGTACCTGCATCTCATGAATCCAGAAGGATTCACGTCGACTTAACTGCCTTATAAAGTTTCCCCCTCTCCAGTGTTGGGTAACCCTCTCCAGTCCCCAAAACTTTAAGCATTTAGGGTCTCTGTTATGACATAACCTAAAATGCTTAGAAACGTTATGTGTTTTAAGACCTTTTTTGATGTTATTCACATGCTCTCCTATGCGAACACTGAGAGGTCTTGATGTCCTCCCAACGTACTGTTTACCACAATCACATTCGAGAACATATACCACACCAGTGGTGTTACAAGTGATCAAGCTTTTAATTGGGTATGTGACACCAGTGGTGAAAGTAGAAAATTCTTTCCGCCTCTTGACATTATGTTTGCATTGTCTACATGGAGGGCAACGCCCACAAGCATAAAAACCAGTCAAGAAGGAGAAAATTTTATTTTCTTTTAAAATAGGGGGATCCACTACACTAGGGGCTATAACATCCCTAAGGGTTGGTGCCTTTTTGTAAATGAACCTGGGACGTGGTGGTAATACCTTTCCCAAAATGTTATCCTTCTTAAGAATGTCCCAATGCTTCATGACAATCTTTTCAAATTTTTTGTGCTGGACATTGTAGTCCAGAATAATTCTGAACTCAGAGCCAGCTTTCTGAGGTTTTTTGGACTGCAAGTCTGACACCAAAACAGCTCGATCCATGTTCCCAATGTTATGAATCTCGCTGGTGATGGTATTCTTATTATATCCCTTCTGAGAGAATCGTTCGGCCAAGATGTCTGACTGAACGAAAAAATCAGTTTTCAGAGAGCAATTCCGTCTTAAACGAATAAACTGTCCCCTTGGAATGTTGCATAACCAAGATTGGTGATGACAACTATCCAAGGGGATGAACCCATTTCTATCTGTAGTCTTAAAATAATTTTTAGTTTTAAGCGATGAACCATCCTTGAAAATTTCTAAATCGAGGAATGCTATGCGAGCAGCATCAGCATTCCAAGATAATTTAATATTCTTGGTGTTCCCATTAAGTTTGGACATGAATAGTTGGAGGCTGGTCATGTTACCCTCCCAAATAATGATGAGGTCATCTATATATCTATAGTACTGCTTCAATTCCAATGGTCTATTATGGAAAACGGTTTCTTCCTCCCATAAGGCCATGAATAAATTGGCTACGCTCGGAGCGAAGCGGGCACCCATGGCAACACCAAGGATTTGTAAGAAATATTTGTGGTCATACCAGAAATAATTCTTAGTTAAACAAAAATCAAGAGCCTCCAAAATAAAGTTCTTATGAATAGTAGATAGATTAGAGCCCTCAAGGGCCCATTTGACCGAACGAAGGGCATCCTGATGTCCAATAATCGTATACAAGGAACCCACGTCTGCTGTCACAAGCAAAGTGTTATCACTGGCAGGCGTGGATTCGATGACTTGAATCGCATGTTTCGTATCTCTCAAAAACGCAGTGGTGGTAGAAACCAGTGGTTTGAGAAAGAAGTCAACATACTGGCCTAAACGGGCTGTTACCGAATCAATCCCATTTACAATGGGTCTTCCCGGGGGTCTCTGTGCATCTTTGTGCACTTTAGGTAAGAAATATATAATAGGCCTTCTGCATGCACTGGGATCCAAGTATAAGGATTCTTTCTTATTGAGAACACCACTGGTTTTACCTGATAGTACAAGCATTTGTAGCTCACCCTTATAAGCAAAAACTGGGTCTCCCCCCAAAATCTGATAAGTGGTGCGATCTGATAGTAATCTGTCCATCTCCTCCTTATAGAAGGATTTGTTCATGACTACCAGACCACCACCCTTATCCGCCGGACGGACAACAACATTTTTGTTTTTCTCCAAAGTCGCTATGCCTGCTATCAAAAAATGAGGATCTCTCACCTTCTTAATTTTCATCGACTCCAGATCACTGGAGACCATGTTTTTGAAGACTTCTATGTGTCTGTGGTCATTTTTAGGTGGATTGAAAACCGATTTATTGGCTAAATTAGAATGTGTACCTGGGGTAACCCCTTCTCTGGTACTTGCACCAACAGGAGCCGGAAAGGATTCACCGGGTTTCGAAAGGAAGTAGCGTTTTATATTAAGAGATCTAACAAATTTCTGAAGACTAATGTAAGTCTGAAATTTGTTAAAATTGCGGACTGGGGCGAACTTAAGTCCTTTATCTAGGACTCTTAGTTCGTCATCTGACAAAATGGAATCACTAATATTGTAAATACCAGCCCCAATTACAGCTTTTGTCTTTTGTACTCTTCTTCCTGCTCTTCTTCCTCTCTTTCCCTTCTTTTGCCCCCCTGTCTGTTTCCTGTGGGTGTTTGTCCCCATGGATCTTGCCAATGTAGTTGGCGCGAGCCTAAAAAACCTTCAGACTGTGTAATATTATCCTGAGATAGCGGTGCAAAGCGATTTTGGATAGGTACAGAAGGCCGATCATAATAGGGTTCAATGGACCCAGCATAATCATTCCCCCTATGATTCTGACTATAATTCCCATAGTGAGGATTCCCTCGAGAAGGGGGTCCTCCCCTGGGTGGTCTGTATGTGTCTCCCTGTTCATTCCAATATCCCTGTTGTTTAGGCTGGGGGTTAATTGGTGCATAATTATAACCCCTCCCCCTACCTCCTCTGTTAGTGTTACCTCTACTCCTGTTGTTATTAGGACGACCCCCTCCTCTATTAGGTTGTCCTCTACCCATTGGGGGCCCTGAATTAACTGGAGTGGACATAGTGGGAGTGGGCAAAGTACGATTAGGGGGAATATTCAAGGGTATTACTTCCATATTTGGAGTTTTGGACTGCCATTTGAATATTTCACCTCGGGAGAAATCACCAGAATCTCTGATGTATTTGGTTTTCTTTTTCTCCTGTACTTCTTTATCCCATTTGATCATTTTGTTTTTTAATTCACCTGACAATTTGGGAAAGTCAGATGATTCTTTAAAGGGTTCAATTTTATTTTTAAGATCAGCTATTGTTTTATCTAAAAGTTTCATTTTTCTATGTTTTCTAATAAGAAGAAGATCAAGCAGATCCTGGCTTTTTTGCAAGAAAAAATTCTGCCACTCCTGCATGGAATCATCATCAGTAAGCCCATCATTAGAAGGAAGATCCCATCGGAGTCTTCTAGGGATGAGCTTACACTTAGTGTACTGTTCAAACGTGGCAATATCCCACCATGCTTTGATCTTTTTTTCAAAGACGTATCCTAATTTTTTAAAACATACAGAAAGGTCATCTGTAGTAATGGGAGATGGGATGTCCGAAAACACCTCATTAAGTTTCACTTCTCTGTTATCCAGAAAGTGAAAAACATCCATGGTTGCAGCTAATAGAAATGTGATTGGAAGTGAATATAGTATATAAAGCAATCAGCGCAAACCAAAATTAACAAAAGACAAACAAAATTGCAAGCTGAACACAAAAAGGTAAATCACAAATCCTTAAGAATAATATGTAAAAAAAGAAAGTGCAGCGCAAAACATATAAAAAATGGAATATAAAAGTTCATATCCAATTAGCAATGTGTAGAGTGATGTGGATGAGAACACCCAGTGACTGTAGACTTTCAGTAAGTTTCACAGTGACAATCCTCCACCAAACGGAAAAGGTACTCTTACCAAATGTGATAATCAAAAACGCATGGACCCATTCGTGGGATGATGGTGCGATAACGATCCAACCAGGAGAAAATCCAAAGGTGTGTGATGACCAGGACACCAGAACTATCCTGAGGATGCGGCTCCAACCAAGATGATCCACCATGAGATGATTATGCAGGTTTAATGCCCAAGAAAAAATAAAAGATGCAATCTCAGTGCAGACTGCTTAAAGTTTTGGGGACTGGAGAGGGTTACCCAACACTGGAGAGGGGGAAACTTTATAAGGCAGTTAAGTCGACGTGAATCCTTCTGGATTCATGAGATGCAGGTACTTGTTCCAGGAGGGATGAACGTCGACTTCGACCTTAACTGCTTTATATCAGATAAATAGATTACAAATTAATTGCTATTGTCATTTTTATACAATTTATATATATATATATATATATATATATGTGTGTGTGTGTGTATATGTATATATGTATAATTTTTTTTTTTTTTTTTTTTTTTTTTTTTTTTTTTTTTTTTATATTATATTTTATTGTATATCTTAAATTAAATCAGCTAAATTAGTAAGGTTGAGATACTTGTTATCTATATAATATGTGAATTTAGTAATGATGGACGCGGGTGCATTAATCATCCATTATTTTTTTGGAAGGTTGTGGCATTTTTATAACTGTTTGTTTTCTATTTGTATATAGACTCCTTTTGGCTGCTTTTGCTAGTGCTGGTTAATTATCACTCAGCCATGTGAATCCAGCATATACCATGGGAGTATGTTTTAATTCCAGTACAGGTTTTAAAACTGTGCCTTCGGTGTCCCCACAAGCTAAGTTGTGTCTTTGTGTCTCTAAAGAACGTCCGGTGCTAGGACCTCTGGCACTGGTGTTTCTCTGCACCTATCACGCTGCTCGTTTACCACCCAGGCCTCTATATTAACAGCGCAAGGTGACTAGATAGCTCCACCCACCGCTGACGAAGTCCACAGGACGTAACGTGCGTACGGGGGAGGAGCTATCGCTTATGCCAGTCACCCGCGCTCCATCACGCTATACACAGTGGCTTTACACCGCTGATGTTTTTTAGTTATTTGTTTTCATTGTGCTCTATGTATGTGCTGTATTCAGTGCAGATGCCTGCTTGCCCTAATTGTTTGTACAGCCTATACTCATCAGAGCTCTAATTGAGTTACTGGGCTCCACTGCTGTGCTGTTTTTTTATGCAGAGGCTTGCATGCTTCAACTGTCTGTGCAGTCCTTTATATCCATTGGAGCTTCAGTGTTATCCCCCCTTTTTAAATAAAACAAGATTTTTATACAGTCTGCACTGAGATTGCATCTTTTATTTTTTCTTGGGCATTAAACCTGCATAATCATCTCATGGTGGATCATCTTGGTTGGAGCCGCATCCTCAGGATAGTTCTGGTGTCCTGGTCATCACACACCTTTGGATTTTCTCCTGGTTGGATCGTTATCGCACCATCATCCCACGAATGGGTCCATGCGTTTTTGATTATCACATTTGGTAAGAGTACCTTTTCCGTTTGGTGGAGGATTGTCACTGTGAAACTTACTGAAAGTCTACAGTCACTGGGTGTTCTCATCCACATCACTCTACACATTGCTAATTGGATATGAACTTTTATATTCCATTTTTTATATGTTTTGCGCTGCACTTTCTTTTTTTACATATTATTCTTAAGGATTTGTGATTTACCTTTTTGTGTTCAGCTTGCAATTTTGTTTGTCTTTTGTTAATTTTGGTTTGCGCTGATTGCTTTATATACTATATTCACTTCCAATCACATTTCTATTAGCTGCAACCATGGATGTTTTTCACTTTCTGGATAACAGAGAAGTGAAACTTAATGAGGTGTTTTCGGACATCCCATCTCCCATTACTACAGATGACCTTTCTGTATGTTTTAAAAAATTAGGATACGTCTTTGAAAAAAAGATCAAAGCATGGTGGGATATTGCCACGTTTGAACAGTACACTAAGTGTAAGCTCATCCCTAGAAGACTCCGATGGGATCTTCCTTCTAATGATGGGCTTACTGATGATGATTCCATGCAGGAGTGGCAGAATTTTTTCTTGCAAAAAAGCCAGGATCTGCTTGATCTTCTTCTTATTAGAAAACATAGAAAAATGAAACTTTTAGATAAAACAATAGCTGATCTTAAAAATAAAATTGAACCCTTTAAAGAATCATCTGACTTTCCCAAATTGTCAGGTGAATTAAAAAACAAAATGATCAAATGGGATAAAGAAGTACAGGAGAAAAAGAAAACCAAATACATCAGAGATTCTGGTGATTTCTCCCGAGGTGAAATATTCAAATGGCAGTCCAAAACTCCAAATATGGAAGTAATACCCTTGAATATTCCCCCTAATCGTACTTTGCCCACTCCCACTATGTCCACTCCAGTTAATTCAGGGCCCCCAATGGGTAGAGGACAACCTAATAGAGGAGGGGGTCGTCCTAATAACAACAGGAGTAGAGGTAACACTAACAGAGGAGGTAGGGGGAGGGGTTATAATTATGCACCAATTAACCCCCAGCCTAAACAACAGGGATATTGGAATGAACAGGGAGACACATACAGACCACCCAGGGGAGGACCCCCTTCTCGAGGGAATCCTCACTATGGGAATTATAGTCAGAATCATAGGGGGAATGATTATGCTGGGTCCATTGAACCCTATTATGATCGGCCTTCTGTACCTATCCAAAATCGCTTTGCACCGCTATCTCAGGATAATATTACACAGTCTGAAGGTTTTTTAGGCTCGCGCCAACTACATTGGCAAGATCCATGGGGACAAACACCCACAGGAAACAGACAGGGGGGCAAAAGAAGGGAAAGAGAGGAAGAAGAGCAGGAAGAAGAGTACAAAAGACAAAAGCTGTAATTGGGGCTGGTATTTACAATATTAGTGATTCCATTTTGTCAGATGACGAACTAAGAGTCCTAGATAAAGGACTTAAGTTCGCCCCAGTCCGCAATTTTAACAAATTTCAGACTTACATTAGTCTTCAGAAATTTGTTAGATCTCTTAATATAAAACGCTACTTCCTTTCGAAACCCGGTGAATCCTTTCCGGCTCCTGTTGGTGCAAGTACCAGAGAAGGGGTTACCCCAGGTACACATTCTAATTTAGCCAATAAATCGGTTTTCAATCCACCTAAAAATGACCACAGACACATAGAAGTCTTCAAAAACATGGTCTCCAGTGATCTGGAGTCGATGAAAATTAAGAAGGTGAGAGATCCTCATTTTTTGATAGCAGGCATAGCGACTTTGGAGAAAAACAAAAATGTTGTTGTCCGTCCGGCGGATAAGGGTGGTGGTCTGGTAGTCATGAACAAATCCTTCTATAAGGAGGAGATGGACAGATTACTATCAGATCGCACCACTTATCAGATTTTGGGGGGAGACCCAGTTTTTGCTTATAAGGGTGAGCTACAAATGCTTGTACTATCAGGTAAAACCAGTGGTGTTCTCAATAAGAAAGAATCCTTATACTTGGATCCCAGTGCATGCAGAAGGCCTATTATATATTTCTTACCTAAAGTGCACAAAGATGCACAGAGACCCCCGGGAAGACCCATTGTAAATGGGATTGATTCGGTAACAGCCCGTTTAGGCCAGTATGTTGACTTCTTTCTCAAACCACTGGTTTCTACCACCACTGCGTTTTTGAGAGATACGAAACATGCGATTCAAGTCATCGAATCCACGCCTGCCAGTGATAACACTTTGCTTGTGACAGCAGACGTGGGTTCCTTGTATACGATTATTGGACATCAGGATGCCCTTCGTTCGGTCAAATGGGCCCTTGAGGGCTCTAATCTATCTACTATTCATAAGAACTTTATTTTGGAGGCTCTTGATTTTTGTTTAACTAAGAATTATTTCTGGTATGACCACAAATATTTCTTACAAATCCTTGGTGTTGCCATGGGTGCCCGCTTCGCTCCGAGCGTAGCCAATTTATTCATGGCCTTATGGGAGGAAGAAACCGTTTTCCATAATAGACCATTGGAATTGAAGCAGTACTATAGATATATAGATGACCTCATCATTATTTGGGAGGGTAACATGACCAGCCTCCAACTATTCATGTCCAAACTTAATGGGAACACCAAGAATATTAAATTATCTTGGAATGCTGATGCTGCTCGCATAGCATTCCTCGATTTAGAAATTTTCAAGGATGGTTCATCGCTTAAAACTAAAAATTATTTTAAGACTACAGATAGAAATGGGTTCATCCCCTTGGATAGTTGTCATCACCAATCTTGGTTATGCAACATTCCAAGGGGACAGTTTATTCGTTTAAGACGGAATTGCTCTCTGAAAACTGATTTTTTCGTTCAGTCAGACATCTTGGCCGAACGATTCTCTCAGAAGGGATATAATAAGAATACCATCACCAGCGAGATTCATAACATTGGGAACATGGATCGAGCTGTTTTGGTGTCAGACTTGCAGTCCAAAAAACCTCAGAAAGCTGGCTCTGAGTTCAGAATTATTCTGGACTACAATGTCCAGCACAAAAAATTTGAAAAGATTGTCATGAAGCATTGGGACATTCTTAAGAAGGATAACATTTTGGGAAAGGTATTACCACCACGTCCCAGGTTCATTTACAAAAAGGCACCAACCCTTAGGGATGTTATAGCCCCTAGTGTAGTGGATCCCCCTATTTTAAAAGAAAATAAAATTTTCTCCTTCTTGACTGGTTTTTATGCTTGTGGGCGTTGCCCTCCATGTAGACAATGCAAACATAATGTCAAGAGGCGGAAAGAATTTTCTACTTTCACCACTGGTGTCACATACCCAATTAAAAGCTTGATCACTTGTAACACCACTGGTGTGGTATATGTTCTCGAATGTGATTGTGGTAAACAGTACGTTGGGAGGACATCAAGACCTCTCAGTGTTCGCATAGGAGAGCATGTGAATAACATCAAAAAAGGTCTTAAAACACATAACGTTTCTAAGCATTTTAGGTTATGTCATAACAGAGACCCTAAATGCTTAAAGTTTTGGGGACTGGAGAGGGTTACCCAACACTGGAGAGGGGGAAACTTTATAAGGCAGTTAAGTCGACGTGAATCGTTCTGGATTCATGAGATGCAGGTACTTGTTCCAGGAGGGATGAACGTCGACTTCGACCTTAACTGCTTTATATCAGATAAATAGATTACAAATTAATTGCTATTGTCATTTTTATACAATTTATATATATATATTATATATATATGTGTGTGTGTGTGTGTATATGTATATATGTATATTTTTTTTTTTTTTTTTTTTTTTTTTTTTTTATATTATATTTTATTGTATATCTTAAATTAAATCAGCTAAATTAGTAAGGTTGAGATACTTGTTATCTATATAATATGTGAATTTAGTAATGATGGACGCGGGTGCATTAATCATCCATTATTTTTTTGGAAGGTTGTGGCATTTTTATAACTGTTTGTTTTCTATTTGTATATAGACTCCTTTTGGCTGCTTTTGCTAGTGCTGGTTAATTATCACTCAGCCATGTGAATCCAGCATATACCATGGGAGTATGTTTTAATTCCAGTACAGGTTTTAAAACTGTGCCTTCAGTGTCCCCACAAGCTAAGTTGTGTCTTTGTGTCACTAAAGAACGTCCGGTGCTAGGACCTCTGGCACTGGTGTTTCTCTGCACCTATCACGCTGCTCGTTTACCACCCAGGCCTCTATATTAACAGCGCAAGGTGACTAGATAGCTCCACCCACCGCTGACGAAGTCCACAGGACGTAACGTGCGTACGGGGGAGGAGCTATCGCTTATGCCAGTCACCCGCGCTCCATCACGCTATACACAGTGGCTTTACACCGCTGATGTTTTTTAGTTATTTGTTTTCATTGTGCTCTATGTATGTGCTGTATTCAGTGCAGATGCCTGCTTGCCCTAATTGTTTGTACAGCCTATACTCATCAGAGCTCTAATTGAGTTACTGGGCTCCACTGCTGTGCTGTTTTTTTATGCAGAGGCTTGCATGCTTCAACTGTCTGTGCAGTCCTTTATATCCATTGGAGCTTCAGTGTTATCCCCCCCTTTTTAAATAAAACAAGATTTTTATACAGTCTGCACTGAGATTGCATCTTTTATTTTTTCTTGGGCATTAAACCTGCATAATCATCTCATGGTGGATCATCTTGGTTGGAGCCGCATCCTCAGGATAGTTCTGGTGTCCTGGTCATCACACACCTTTGGATTTTCTCCTGGTTGGATCGTTATCGCACCATCATCCCACGAATGGGTCCATGCGTTTTTGATTATCACATTTGGTAAGAGTACCTTTTCCGTTTGGTGGAGGATTGTCACTGTGAAACTTACTGAAAGTCTACAGTCACTGGGTGTTCTCATCCACATCACTCTACACATTGCTAATTGGATATGAACTTTTATATTCCATTTTTTATATGTTTTGCGCTGCACTTTCTTTTTTTACATATTATTCTTAAGGATTTGTGATTTACCTTTTTGTGTTCAGCTTGCAATTTTGTTTGTCTTTTGTTAATTTTGGTTTGCGCTGATTGCTTTATATACTATAACACACTTGTTACCAGAAACTCCTGAAGAAGCTGTTAATAGCGAAACATGTTGAATGGTATTTTTTTTTTTTTTTTCAAATATAAATTTTTATAAAATTTTCAAACAGAAAAAGGGGCAGATGCCCCAACAGAACATGCAATCATAAAGTCAAAGTGAAGGTCGCAGCCTCCTGATATCACATCACTGTTATCGACGATACATTGTATCAACCCATGTATATCCCACAAGCCCTCCTTCATAGTGACTACATTGTCTTCTGAGCCTGGGTTCATGGTGATGTATGTACTCTTAAGCCCCATACACACGCGCGGATTATCCGAGGACCAGGTCCGTCAGATCATGTCCGTCGTACTTTGTCCGATGTTGGTGTTGCGTACACACGGTCGGACAAAGTTGTCGGAAAATCCGATCATTCTGAACGTGGTGACGTTTGTTGCCTACGACGGGACTACGTAGAGGCTAGTAGCCAATAGCTTTGGTCTTGTAATGTGATCTGAGCATGCGTAGCACTTTGTCCGTCGGAATTCGATACACACGATCGGATTTGGTGTGATCGGACTTTGTTGTCGAAAAATCTATCCAGCAGGAGATAGGACTTTGTCCGTCGGACAATCCGACGTACACTGTCCGATGGTGCCTACACACGGTCGGATTTTCCGACAACATTGTCAGATAGGACAGAATCCATGGGAAAATCCGACCGTGTGTATGGGGCTTTATAAGACCGACCATAAAGGCCTAGGTCAGGAGGTCGCTATGTAGACAAAAAATAAAATAAGATTGCAGGGTAGAAAGAGAAGAATAAGTCCAGTTCAGAGAAGAGTGGGAGGGGGGAGGGTGGGATGGGGAGAGGGGGGAGGGGGAATATCAGGGGGTACTTTAGTGAGTCCCATCGTGCTGGAAACAGGCTATTCACCAGGCTACTGAGAGTGGTATCTTTTATATGTATGCCTCCCAGTGGAATTCATGATCTTGACAATGATGGATACATTTTTCTTGTGTTTTTTTATAAATTGTAATAAAACGTATGAAATTTTATTGACGCTGATGTGTCTCTACCTTGTTTATTGAGCACCAGTAAATTCCCAGGGTTTGTTACCCCTGTTCCCTCCCCTTTAGTATCTTTTACTGCAAAACTCAAAATACATATTTTTGTTTTATTTTTTTTAGATACCTGCCAACTGGACACTCAATTTGTAGTCTGCATTTCCAGTTCTTGATTGGGAAATCTACAGTGAGCTACATTATCCGGGGGATACATGCGCCATCCTTTGGGAAGTTCTTAAAGAGGTAGTCTTCCTGAAACCTACACCAGACGAAAAGGCAAATATAGCGTATCTCTTCTGGCAGCACTGCAATTCTCCAAATTGCGTGGGTGCTATTGATGGCAAGCACATCCTGCACACCACATCCTGAAGCCAGTAGCCAGTGGCAGCAGCTTTTATTAACTATAAAAAATATTTTCCGTTTGTGCTTTTTGCGATGGTGGATGCCAATTACCGTTTTGTATATGTCGATATAGGATCCTCCTGCATAATTTCCGACTCTAGTATATTTGCCCACTCGACCTTGGGACATCTGCTGCAAGAAAATAGGCTAAAACTACCAACCAATAGGCCACTCCTGGGAACTAGTGACCCTGCAATGTCATATGTCTTTGTGACTGGTAAAGCGTTCGCACTAGGGGAACACCTCCTCAGACCCTATTCAGATCACTCTTTGAACACCGAAAGAAGGGTGTTCAGTTATCGTCTCACTAGGACCAGGAGAGCTGTGGAATGCGCTTTATGCATACTGGCCAACAAATGGCATTTTTTGCACACACCAAATATATCTTAAAATGTAACACGCTATACGGGCTGTGAAAGCTATATGTGCTCTGCATAATTTTATTCAGGAGCATGATGTGTTCCAATTTGAGGACACCCTTGCAAATCAGGCCACGACAAGAGCAGAACTGAGATCCACTTGGGGCAGCAGGAGTGGTGCTGCTATCCAAGATACTTTCTGCTCATATTTCATGTCTTCAGAAGGTTAGCTGCCATGACAGCTAGATGCAATAGCCTAAATAGACCACATTAGACAGATAACCTTTACGTTGTGAATGTTTATTTCCTTTTTTATTATTCTGTTTGTTAATTATTTCTGAATATGCTCTTATTATTTTGCCTGTATTGCAAAATTTGTATCTGAACTGGAGATACTATTAAAAAAATTTGGACTTGAGTTTTGCTATGGCATCTTTTAAAAGAACGTTATTAGTCGCAAACAGAGAAATCCAGCTGTTATGGAAATACAAGTCCCATGAAGCATTGCAAGGCTGACAGTTCCAACCATCACTGCCAAAGGCTGAGGCATGATGGGACTTGTTGTTCTGCAACAGCTGCAGGACCACAGGCTGAACACACATTATGCAGGGATCTCCCCTAACTTTAGAAACAAAGGGACATTTTAATTTCCTAAACTTTGGGGGGCTACAATTACTGGATAATGACAAAAAGTGTACAGTGGAACTTTGGCACATGCATAGGTACAGCCACTTACATTTGAAATCTGCTTGCTTCTTTGAGAATGAATTCCATTGTGGATACAGCTCTTTGGAAATTTCAAGCCATCCCTGGTCCCGTTTCCTGTGATCCCGGGTGTGTACCGTCTCACCATAAGGCGGCCGATGGTCGCCTTATATGCCTCCAACCCAGAAATGGTGTCAGAGTTCGGCGGCACCGAACAATGACGTTGCTGAGTTCGCTATGCAGCACATTTCTTGAAGGTAAGCGTCCTATGGAAAATCCAATGATACAATCCTGTGTATCATGGACTATTAGAAAGTGACCATACGAGGGTCACTGGATCCATACCTAAACTAATGTTACCTTTCTGGCACTTGTAGGATCCACCAGTTAAGACCTCACCCCTCAGCAACCTCTATGTTGTTTGGTCTGGGCTCTTTCTTGGAAGGATAAAAACAATCTGGCAGCCACTGCCTTCTGTGCCTTTATCCCGGGTGTTCTACTTCTACAATTACTTTTGCAAGGGTAGGTATCCCCCCTAACCCCTCAAGATCATATGAATGTGTTGGCTACTTTCCTAATTCTTACATTATTTATTCTTTCTCTGCTTATATGTTTGTCCCCAATGTCCACCCTCTCTTTCACCGTAAATTTCTATGCACTTTAGCTCCATTTTTTTCCCCCTCCCTCAGTTCCTCTTTTTTTTCTTTCCCCCTTCCCTTCTCCTCCCCCTTATTTTTTCTCCATTCTATTCCCATTGAATTTATTTTATCTTATTCTTCCCTTTTTTTTTTTCCTCCCACCCTCCATTGGTCCACCCTCTCCCTTTTCCCTTCTTTCTTTCCCCCTCCCTCTCCTTCCCCCCTTACTCCTATCACTCCTTACCCTCTTCTTTCCCCTTCTCTCCCTCCTCCAGCCCCTCTTTCATTTGTATACCCCTCTTACTGATGCAACATATTTACATTTGAGTAACATTACTAACTGATAGATATGACAGTTTATTCATATCTGTCCCTTGTTATCATTATTGTTAGTCCATCCCACATTTACTGCCTCCCATGTCCGCCCTGGGTGGGACACCCACTTTTGGGTGCCTCAGGTGCCCCAAGGTTCCAAGTCCCCTCTAGGATCTTAGTGGTGAGTTGCGTCTCTCTAGGTTAATCTACTCCAGTTACTAAAAGTGTTTGCTATAAATGTTATTATCCCACTGAATTTATGTATGTAACTATGAGGTTGTGTCTTCCTGTTCTATATGCTCTGACACCTCCTGAGTAAGCGACATAGTCGCAAAACTAGTAGAGGATATCGTCTGCATCTATACTCATCTCTACACTCCTAACAATGGGGGTGTAGACCTTTGTAAAATATCTATTCCATGTATATGTCATTTTGCTACAGCAATACCTAGATCGGCTTGCTGCAAATTCATTTTTTATGTATTTCTTCAATTAATTTAACTTAATTTTATCTTATATGCTTTCAATTTTTGGGTATCGAGACAGTCCATTAACCACAATAGTTGTTGCATTGTATTATAATGGAGTAGTCCATGCTTATCCATTCCCTCTTTCATCAATCAATTAGGATGATGATACCCACCCCTACTTTTTCCCTATAATCAGAGGCTGTACAAACGATTTACATACAGTGCCTTGTGAAAGTATTCGGCCCCCTTGAACGTTTCAACCTTTTGCCACATTTCAGGCTTCAAACATAAAGATATAAACTTTTAATTTTTTGTGAAGAATCACCAACAAGTGGGACACAATTGTGAAGTGGAACGAAATCTATTGGATTTTTGAAACTTTTTTAGCAAATAAAAAACTGAAAAGTGGTGCGTGCAAAATTATTCGGCCCCTTTACTTTCAGTGCAGCAAACTCACTCCAGAAGTTCTGCGAGGATCTCTGAATGATCCAATGTTGTCCTAAATGACTGATGGTGATAAATAGAATCCACCTGTGTGTAATCAAGTCTCTGTATAAATGCACCTGCTCTGTGATAGTCTCAGGGTTCTGTTGAAAGCGCAGAGAGCATCATGAAGACCAAGGAACACACCAGGCAGGTCCGTAATACTGTTGTGGAGAAGTTTAAAGCTGGATTTGGATACAAAAAGATTCCCCAAGCTTTAAACATCCCAGGGAGCACTGTGCAAGCGATCATTTTGAAATGGAAGGAGTATCAGACCACTGCAAATCTACCAAGACCTGGCTGTTCCTCTAAACTTTCAGCTCAGACAAGGAGAAGACTGATCAGAGATGCAGCCAAGAGGCCCATGATCACTCTGGATGAACTGCAGAGAACTACAGCTGAGGTGGGAGAGTCTGTCCATAGGACAACAATCAGTCGTACACGGCACAAATCTGGCCTTTATGGAAGAGTGGCAAGAAGAAAGCTATTTCTCAAAGATATCCATAAAAAGTCTCATCTAAAGTTTGCCACAAGCCACCTGGGAGACACACCATGTGGAAGAAGGTGCTCTGGTCCGATGAAACCAAAATCAAACTTTTTGGCCACAACGCAAAACGATATGTTTGGCGAAAAAGCAACACAGCTCATCACCCTCAACACACCATCCCCACTGTCAAACATGGTGGTGGCAGCATCATGGTTTGGGCCTGCTTTTCTTCAGCAGGGACAGGGAAGATGGTTAAAATTGACGGGAAGATGGATGCAGCCAAATACAGGACCATTCTGGATGAAAACCTGTTGGAGTCTGCAAAAGACCTGAAACTGGGACGGAGATTTATCTTCCAACAAGACAATGATCCCAAACATACAGCAAAATCTACAAAGGAATGGTTCACAAATAAACATATCCAGGTGTTAGAATGGCCAAGTCAAAGTCCAGACCTGAATCCAATCGAGAATCTGTGGAAAGAGCTGAAAACTGCTGTTCACAAACGCTCTCCATCCAACCTCACTGAGCTCGAGCTGTTTTGCAAGGAAGAATGGGCAAGAATTTCAGTCTCTCGATGTGCAAAACTGATAGAGACATACCCCAAGCGACTTGCAGCTGTAATCGCAGCAAAAGGTGTCTCTACAAAGTATTAACGCAAGGGGGGCGAATTATTTTGCACGCCCCACTTTTCATTTTTTTATTAGTTAAAAAAGTTTAAAAAATCCAATAGATTTCGTTCCACTTCACAATTGTGTCCCACTTGTTGGTGATTCTTCACAAAAAATTAAGAGTTTATATCTTTATGTTTGAAGCCTGAAATGTGGCAAAAGGTTGAAAAGTTCAAGGGGGCCGAATACTTTCGCAACGCACTGTATATATAGAAATGTAATGTAAAGCATTGGAAAGACTGTTCATGTAAGTTTCCCATCCTTGTTTAAAAGAAAAATAAAGAAATTATAGAAAAAGAATATTGGCATGCATTAGAAAGGGGATTAACTTCAGAGATAAAACGATAATTCTCCCGCTCTACAAGACTCAACAGTCCTGCCTCACCTGGAGTATGCTGTCCAGTTCTGGACAACAGTCCTCAGGAAGGATGTACTGGAAATAGAGAGAGTACAGAGAAGGGCAACAAAGGTAATAGAGTCTGAAGGATATTAGTTATGAGGAAAGATTGTGAGCACTGAGAAGAGACACTTGAGAGGGGATATGATTTCAATTTATAAATACCGTACTGGTGACCCCACAATAGGCATAAAACTTTTTTGCAGAAGAGAGTTTAATAAGACACGTGGCCACCCACTAAAATTAGAAGAAAAGAGGTTTGACCTTAACTGCATAGAGGGTTCTTTACTGTAAGAGCAGCAAGGATGTGGAATTCCCTTCCACAGGCGGTGGTCTCAGTGGGGGGCATCAATATTTAAAAAAAAACTATTAGATAAGCACCTGAATGACCACAACATACAGGGATATACAATGTAATACTGACATATAAACACACACACATAGGTTGGACTTGATGGACTTCTGTATTTTTTCAACCTCACCTACTATGCAACTATGTAACATATGCTGCAGGGCCCGCACTGACTTGGTGAGTTGGCATAGTTCTACGGTTTAAACCATTTTACAGCTTTATTAGCAATGAAAAATGACAGGGGTTCTAATTCTTCTCCACTGTAGCCAACCCACTGGCTATGGCATAAGATAAAATACTGCATGGTTTCATGAGATAAATATGGCATTATTCAATGAAATATTGCATGCAGTATTTTAGTCGTGTTTTTTTATGAATTGCATAAAAAAGTTAGAAAAATGCTATGAGCTATTTTACCTTAAATTTTAAAGAGGAAAATACCACTTTGTGAATGGAGCCCCGTTATTAGCTGTTTGCTGATTGTTGATTTTGATTGTTTTCAGCTGTCCACTGCCACAAATAGCGAGCAGGCAGGCTCTTTATTGCAGAAGAGATATGCAATATCACTTCTGCAATAAGATACACCTACCTGCCTGATCACTGCCTTCTCCAGTATGTAAACTGAGCTGAGCATGCACAGCTCAGCCTATTTCGCCAGTACTACCTCTGTGCCGTGATGACTGACTCCTCCTGGCGGAAGCCCAGGGGAGCCTTTGCATCACACGTGGGTCAGCACCGGGACCCGGTTTATTTTGGCCGCCTGTGAGTATCCACTAAAAGCTTAAACTATTAAAACACACTTACAGTAACTACAACAGCTGTTCCCAGTGATTAGCAGGCTCCCTCTGGTGGTAGTATTCAGTATTTTATGCTCATATTTTGTGATCTGTATACCCTCCTCTATGGATGGTCTAGGGTCTGTCCCGACCTCTTCTATTGGGAGTTTCCCTGAGGGACTAGTGGGTACACGTTTTTTCTCTTTTCTCCGTTTTCAACACCTTGGCATTCCTGACACACAGGGACCAAGAATTCATGAGACCTATGCTCATGTGCATCCTTACATGTGCGTCCTGAAGAAGCCAGAATAGCGAAATATGTAGAAGAATAAGTGTAAAGGGACTTCATTTTGACCTTTTGTACATGAACACATGTACAAAAGGTCAATGTGTCTGTTTTTTAGTGTAATTTGTAAATATATTTTTTTATTTTAACAGCAGTATGTGTAGTAATAGGTTTGCACCTTAAATTTTTTCATAAGAAGACTGACTCCTGTGGATGCGCAGGAGTGACTTCAACCGGTCCCGGCCAATGAAAATGACCGAGGACCAACACACAATAGAAGGCTCCGGCGAGGGGACCTAGAAGTTGAGCAACTCCACTGCTTATCTATAGGCATTATAATCTTCAGCTGCCATTGGCTGTTTGGAGCTGGCACCCTTGCAGCAGGGTTGAGAAGCATAGAGCAGGTAATTTTTGGAGTTGCAGCACCAGTAACGGCTGGTGGTATAATTTTTTTGGGGGGTGAACGGCATTCCGTCCACTGCCACCCCCCCAACCGCCAGTCAGTCTTCTGCACCCCCCCGGTCAGTTTAGTCTCCCCCACCCCCCCTAGTCGGTTGGTCAGCAGCCGAGTACTAACCCCATCTATGGCACGGGCTTCCTCCTGGTGGCGGGCAGCGGCTTCACACTGAATTCTCCTTCCCCCCGGTCAGTTTAGTCTCCCCCACCCCCCCTAGTCGGTTGGTCAGCAGCCGAGTACTAACCCCATCTATAGCGCAAGCTTCCTCCTGGCGGCGGGCAGTGGCTTCACACTGCATCCTCCTTCCTCAGCTTCACGGCTTCCCCTGCGTGACGTCTCCCCCCTCCTCCTCCTAGGCCAATAGGATTGCTTCTCCTTTCGGCCAATCAGGAAATGGGTCACAAGGCTCGCTTCCTGATTGGCTGGGAGGAGAATCAGTGTATTCATTCGCTATTGTCACACAAATGGGTGGGCTTGGGGCGCAGTGCTCTGTGCCCCAAGCCCACCCTTTTTTTAAGCCTCTTAGAGCCTCAGGCTCTAATCACGTTTAAAAAAAAAGAAAAAACGTTGGAATCCATGCGTCCGGTGCCCCGCATGTAGATTAGGGAGCCGGACACATGGATGGGGGGGTGGTGGTGCCCCTGCGCCCCTAAAGGAGTGGCCGCCACTGTGCAGCACTACAGGTAAATGGGGAAAAAAAAACATGGGGGGTTGCGGAAAGTTGAGTACTGCTTTAGGGTACATGGGCAATTAGGGCTATTTTTGGAAATAACAGGTTTACCTTGACACTTCCAATTTTTAGCAAAAGACAGACAAAAAAAAAAAAACATTCAGGAACCGGTAACTTTTAGGAATGCATCCTGGGTAATTAATCACATGTTCCCTTTAAACCAAGAGTGTTGTGTCTGTGTCTTTCACCTCTTCATTAGCAGAAAATCATTAGCCCAATACATGGAATCAGTAGGCAATTAACAGCCATACAAGTCTGTCAGTTCATCTGTGCCAAGCATTCTGTGAAGTCAGATCTTGTCTCACCTAGGGTGGGACTGTTAACAGTGTTCCTTCACAAGAAGGAAGCCACAAACAGCCTTGGTATTCTATGATAACTAATGATTTTTAAGACATAACGTTTGAATATTTCATTAGCTGAACTCAGCAAATTGCATCCACAAACTAATGCGTTTTAATTAAAAACAGAGCAGTTAAACACAAGAGTGAGGAATAATTGTGCGGTTCTTGAGTACGAAAAAATTGAAAGCATGCGCCCTTTCTTTGAGTCTATGAAAACATTCTGTGGCTCTCAACAATGTAACATGCATTAAGGATTTAATATCTGAACAGGCAAGGATCCTCTTCACTGGCTGGCTGCTATACATACTCAAGGTCAGATTATAAGGATTTTTTTTTAATTCAGTAGAGCTAAAAGGATAAGGTGGAGAGGATTGTCAATACTTATATATTTCCTAAATAATTGTATTCATTGACATGCCTGGGAAAGTATGACGGTTTTCATCCTCTGCCTATAAAGTTGTATTATTAATCTCAGGCTGAGACACGCAAACCCGTTACAAAATCAAGCTCTAAAGGAAACTTGCACTGAAACACTACTCTAATGCCGCGTACACACGGCCGGAATTTCCGATGGAAACAGTCCGATGGGAGCTTTTCATCGGATTTTCCGACCGTGTGTATGCCCATCGGTCTTTTTCTGTCGGCATTTCCGACAGACTTTAGATTGAGAGCCTGTTCTTAATTTTTCCGATTGAAAAACTTTCTTTCGGAAATTCCGATCACGTGTATGCAATTCCGACACGCAAAATTCCGACGCATGCTCGGAAACAATTAATCAGAAGCATAAACTTCCCTTTTGTAGTACCGTCAAACCTGTTGTATGTCGCAGTATTATTGACCGTCGGGATTTGGTGTGACCGTGTGTAGGCAAGACAGTTTCGGAATTCCGATGGGAGAACCATCAGAGCTTTTTCCGATGAGAATTCCAATCGTGTGTACGCGGCATTAGAATACTAGTTACCTGGCTGTCTTTGGTTCCATTGTTTTTGCATCACTACTAAAAAACATACTTCATAGGGCTTCATACTCTGCAGCAGACTTGGTGGCCCTGTAAGGGCTGAGATTTCTGGAGGGGGTTGGGGGCAATGTTGGACATTGTTGGAGATTGGGGTGCTGTAAAGGGCTGGAGGATCTGCAGCAGGCTAGGGGGGAACTGTGGGACACTGCTGGAGGTTGGGGGCTTTATGGGGGGGGGGCAGGAGGCTCTGTAGCAGGCTGGGGGGGGCACTGTGGGAGGTTAGGTGGCACTGTGGAGACTGAAGGCTCACGGGGGGCCTGAGGGCATTGTGGACCACTATAGGAGGGTGAGGGGCACTATAGGAGTTGGTAGGCACTGTGGGATGTTAAGGGATTATCTGTCTGCTCAGGTTTTCTTTCAATCATAGTGCCACTTTATGAAATCTTGTGTTTTTAAAGTCCAACTTCATGCATAAAAAAAAAAAACCCATGCATGGGTGAAATGTTCATTAAATCTAGGGCAGAGTTTCTCAACCTTTTTGGAACCAAGGTCTGGCAAATTCTTCCAAAACCTTCCATTTCCCAACAGTAAACAATAACATTTATACTCACACAATACTAGTTTGGGAATGCAAAACATATTGAGATGCCAAAAGGCTCTGGATGTGGCTGGAATAGGTGGGAGGAAGGAGATTTTGGAGTGGGTTTGGGGACTCTGCAGCAGACTTAGTGGCCCTGTAAGGGTTGAGGGTTGTGGAGGTGGCTGGGGGGCATTGCAGGACACTATTGAAGGTTTGGGTCACTATGGAGAGCTGGAGGCTCTGCAGCAGCCTGGTGGCACTGTGGGAGGCAGAGGGCTCTTTTGGGGCACTGTGAACCATGCTGAGAGGTTGGGGCACTATGGGAGCTGGGAGGCACTGTGGGGAGGATTAGGGATCTGTAGCTGGCTGGAGGCCCAGGAGAAGAGAGGCCGTGGCCCACCAGCAGGCCATTGCCCATTGGTTGAGAACCACTGGCCTAGGGGGTTGCAGAAGAGGCTGTATTACTTATCTGACTGCCTGTTCTAGTGCTGTCCCCTTCTCCCTGAAGCTCCGGTCTGTGGGTGGAGGCTCATCTCCCCTACAGTGCAGGGCTAATAACTCTGTATTGTATGTGGCGAGGGGCAATAGTGCAGCCATGGCTGGTAGAAGCTTACAGAAGAGGCTAAGGAGGAATGGTCGTACAAATCGAGGGAACCTCCTGGAGCAGGGATTCAGGTAGATAAATCAGCCTCTTTTGCAACCCTAAATTATTAGTCAACGCTTGCAGTAGGGGTGCCTGGAGTTATACTTCAAACTTTACATTTTTAGCTTTTATTAGTGAATATAAAGCAGGAATGCATCAGGGGACTTTAACTTTGTTTTCAGGTTCACATTAAGGGGTCTAATTAAAAAAAAATTGCTAATAATCTCCGTAATGTGTCTAATATGTGTATTTTCAATGATAGCCAGCTCCATCTAGTGGGTATAATAAGGTAGTTTCCTTAAAGATTGTGTCAGGGACATGGCCGTCACGGAACTGGCAAAGTTGCCCCAAACCTTCATGGGTGCCCATGGAGGGGAGACGTGCACGAGTGTGTGCCGTGCATCAGCGCGCATTGGCGCACCCGCAATACTGCGCATGTGTGACAGCGCGCACGTGGCGTGACAGACGCTGGCGCCAGTGGCCCTATTTAAGCCAGCATGTGACCAGAGGACATTGCTGGATTATCTCCTCAGCTGCCTTGTGTACCTTGACCTTGCTTCCTGATCTGTGATTACCCGTTGTGACCCGGCTTGCCTTGACCTCGCTTCCTGATCTCCTAGTTTGACCCTTGGCCTGCTGCTGGACTCTGCTTCTGCTTCCTGATCACCTGGCTTGACCTTCGGCTTGTACCTGGACCCTGCCTGTGTATGACCTTGGCTCACCCCTGTGTATGCTCTGGACTGACTTATCTGTGTATGACCCCTGGCCTGGCTCCTGGTTTCTCCATTTACCTGAACACAGCAAGTTCAGCTTTGCCTTCTTCATCAGTGACCAAGCTCATCAGACTGCAAACAAGCACCTGGCCAACCATGCTTCTTTGGGCACCGTGCTTCCTGTTCCCAACTCCAGGGACGCGCTGCACTTAGGGGAGCCCTCTTAGCATCTCGATCTCCATACACGCACCTGACAGATTGCAATCAGGAAAATACTGCTGTATGGCCACTAGATGGCGCTGACCATCATAGGAAATTAGACATATTACAGGGATTATTCACGACAACACAGCATTTTTTTTTTTTCTAAATAGACCCCCAAAGTGTAGTGAATGTAACAATAGGCAGAAGTATGGTTGCACTGTATATTATCACCTGGAATAATGGCTGGAATATAACATATATTTTTAGACAGCATGAACATAAAAGTGCACATAATACATTTATATGCAGATTCTATGGGTTTCCAGTTAGTCTGGTCTCTTCATGGGTATAGAAGTAATCAAAGTGTAGCATTTCTAAAATGACAGAAGCGTATTGAGATGTACTATGTGCTTAAGGGAGTAAAATGACTGAACCCTACAAGAAATAATTTGTGTCCTTATGGGAAAGGAAACTAAAAGATACCTATAAATCTAAAATTTTTCTATAATACACTTTGCAATAAGAACAATATTAAAACTGGACAGGATTCAATGTTTTTTTTTTTTTTTTGGCTGTAATAAAGTGACTTTTTACTGTTCACTATGCTGATGTAGTTTGTGCCAGTATTGGCTGGATCGCTTAATTCTGACAGTATTATCTGCACATAGCAGGTAAGCAGAGTACTAATCCGTGCATAATACAAGAAATGTGCTTATCAGAGTTTAGAAATCAAACATTTCTTGTTCACAGTGTATTTCAATTACTTCTAAACCTGCAAATTCATTGCCAACAAATCCTTGTTGCTATCGGTAAAAAAAATAATAATAATTAAGCTTAGAAAAAAAATTGTGAATTTTTGTTAGCAAAACTAATTTAGTGATGTGTCATTGTTTTAATTAGGTATTATTATGTAATTTATTTATGTGTGATAAGTGTGCACTGAAAACCTGTTTGTTAATAATTTGAGTGACCCAGAGCAACCCAGAACAAAGATACAGTTTCAGCGCTCACCCCCCCAGGGGCTGCTGAAAAGATGCCCAGGCTTCTTACCCCAGTAGTTGCCATGCAGCCAAGCACACAGTCACTCCTTTGGCTCAATAAACAATCTAGGGCACATGCGTCAAGCACAAGTCCTGTGGGTTAAATCCAGCCTGCCAGGCCAGTTCATGTGGCCCTCGCACCTCTCCTGCAGCTGCGGCACCCCCCCTCATTTCTGCCCCCACCTTGTCTCAGCAGTTGGCAGCTGAGAGGAGGACAGACCTCCTCCTACAGATCCTGCACCTCTCTATGCACTACCCCCTCATCTCCACCCCCACCTTGTCATAGCAGTTGGCAGCAGAGAGGAGGACAGACTTCCTCCTACTGATCCTGCACCTTACTTTGCAGCTGCAAGACCCAACCGTCTTCATCTTCCCTGGTCTCAGCATTCACAGACTCCGGCAGCTGACACTAGCCACCTTGTACTCCAGCCCACTTCTGGTCCTCCTTCAGACATTGCACTTTCTGCTTCCCAGCTCCGCCCTCAGCTTCTTCCCGGCAGCATAACATAAGGAGGTTCTCTGTGAGGTAGGAGAGGGTGGGGGACTCTTGACTTCTGATTTTGGGGGGGGGGGGGCTCTTGACATCTGATGTAAGGGGTGGGGTGCTCTGAACATTTGCCTATAATTATGAGAAGAATAGAATTCTACGCCAGTTGAAAAGGAGTATTGCGCACCGCTGGTATCATCCACAAGAAACTACTAGAAACTGCTCAGACAGAACAACATGGCAGACTCATGTTCTGCCTGAGCAGTTTTCAATAAGGTTTCTTGTGGAGGATACCAGCGGTGAGTGCCCCTTCTTTTTAGACTTGCATCATCTGCTAAAGGAGTGTGAGTGGGCTCCGTGCTGGCCTACCCTTCACAGCTTAAGTCTTATGTTATTACTAAAACCAGTTTTAATTGAATGCAGAGGCAATTATTTAATATGATAAAGAGTAGATACATTTATATAGTCCAATAAACACAACTGATTTATTTAAAATCATCATATACAGTTAAAACCAGCCTGTTTGTAACATAGTACTCGACATGCCGAGTGGCTCTGTGTTGCGATCTCACCACATCTTGATTTGCTAGACATCAGAACACCATCCCAGCTTCAACATACAGTCACCGTGTAGCCACCGACCATCGCGTTTCATCACTTCCGACCCTGTGACGAAGTCGGGAAATGACGAAACGCGCAAAGTCATTCTATTTTATCAATATCTTTTTGTAAGTGGAGTCTCCAGAACTGGACACGGTATTCCAAATGAGGTCTAACTAAAGATCTATATAGAAGAATCAGGACCTCCTTCCTCTTGATGGTGACCCCTCTAGTGATAATATTCTATATAGGGGAATCAGGAACTCCTTCTTCCTGCTGGCATTCCCTCTAGTGATAACTAAAGATCTAGATAGAGGAATCAGGACATCCTTTCTCCGGATGGTGAGCCCTCTAGTGATAACTAAAGATCTATATAGAGGAGTGGTTCTCAACCCTGTCCTCAAGTATCCCCATCAGGCCATGTTTTGGGAATTTCTCTTAGATAAAATAGCTGTCCAAAATACCAAGCCATTGACTCACCTGTGCAAGATAAAGGAAAACCTGCAAACATGGCCTGTTGGGGGTACTTGAGGACAGGGTTGAGAACCATTAATATAGAGGAATCAGGACCTCCTTCCTCTTGATGGTGACCCCTCTAGTGATAACTAATATTCTATATAGGGGAATCAGGACCTCCTTCCTCTTGATGGCGACCCTTCTAGTGATAACTAATATTCTATATAGGGGAATCAGGACCTCCTTCCTCTTGATGGTGACCCTTCTAGTGATAACTAATATTCTATATAGGGGAATCAGGACCTCCTTCCTTCTCTCTAGTTATACATCCTAGAATTCTATTTATTTTCCCACTGCCTGGCCACAATATTTGCTCATTTTGCGATCATATGAAAATAGTACTCCCAAATCTTTTTCCTCTGTAGTTCTGGCCAACATTGTACACCCAATATTGTAATTCTTTCTCCCAAGGTGCATTTGTTTACATTTAGAAACAGTGATATATTTGATATATAGTGGATCAGGTAAATTGTTGGCTGCTCTGAAGAGAAACCAGCAGTCATGGCACACATTGGCTTCAATGACCAAGTTATGAAAAGATAGAAGGTCCATATATAGTTTTAACTTATACTGTAAGTAACTTAATGTAAATCTCATAATACTAAGCTTGTATTCTTATAAACTCCCAATACCACACAGTACAACTGACTGAGAAGGTTTGGAACAAACTTACAGACTGCATGAAGTTATACTTTAACTGGTTCCCCACTGGCTCGCGTACATATACTGTGGCACAATGACACCGCTGCGCGAAACCCCATATATATACGGAGTTCCTTTAAGAGCCGACAGAGGGCGCGCGCGCGCTGTACGGTGCCCCCACAGTCGCGATCGCTGCTGGCCATGCGCGATTGCGTGCACGAGTGCCAGCATGGGGATTTGTGTGTATAAACACACAAATCCTTGTGCTGCCAGAGGAGAGGAGACATGTTGTTTGTTCCTAGTAAGTAGGAACAGCGATATATCTCCTCTCCATGCAGTCCTATCCCCATACACTTAGTACACACTGAGGGAACAGACATTTAACCCCTTGATCTGCCCCTAGTGTTAACCCATTCCCTACCAGTGTCATTTACACAGTAATCAGTGCATTTTTATAGCACTGATCGCTGTATAAATGTCAAAGGTCCCAAAAATGTGTCAAAAGTGTCCGATCTGTCCGCCGCAATGTTGCAATACCACAAAAAAAAATAACGGTTTATCGCCATTACTAGTAAAAAAAAAAAAATGCCATAAATCTTTCCCATAGTTTGTAGACACTATACATTTTGCACAAACCAATCAATATCCGCTTATTGCTTTTTGTTTTTTAGCAAAAATATGTAGAAGAATATATATTGGCCTAAACTGATGAAGAAATTATCATTTTTTTTCTTATTTTGGGGGGTATTTATTATAGCAAAAAGTAAGAAAAACATTTTTCTTTAACTGTCGCTCTTTTTTTGCATATCCACTTCCCACCCGGCCACTGTACATATACGGCCGTGTGGGAGCCGTCTACTTCTGATCGGACATTCCGGAACGTCCTTCAGAAGTAGAGGGATGGCGCGCAGCGGCGCGATCCCGACGCGGCCGTGTCACCCGGACACGGCGCATCTCGGATCGGCAGGAGGGCTCGGTGATTGGCCCTCCTGATCACATGACGGCCGTGTCGAATCACAGCCGTCATGTGATGTAAACAAACAGCCGGTTGCTAGGCAATCAGCTTCTCCTCTCCTCACACGGAAGTCGTCGGTGAGGAGAGGAGAGCGGATCGCTGCAGCCGGCTGGTGATCAGTGAGTATTAGCTGTTTTTTTTACAGCTTTTTACTCACTGATCACCAGTAGTGTCCCCACAGTAAAACACACATGTCCCCAAAACACACATGTCCCCAAATAATAAAAACACATGTCCCCAAATAAAAACACATGTCCCCAAATAATAAAAACACATGTCCCTCACATATGTCCCAGTAAAATAACATGTGCCAATGATTATCTGCACACATATGTCCGTGATCACCTGCACACATATGTACATGATCATTTGCGTACATATGTCCGTGATCACGCGAACCAATTATTATACACTTAACGGAATTTTTTTTACTAAAAACATGTAGCAGAATACATTTTGGCTTAAATTTATGACAAAATTTGATTTTATTGGATTTCTTTTAAAAAAGAAAGGATAAAATATAGTTTTTTTTCAAAATTTCCGCTATGTTTTCACTTATATCGCAAAAAATAAAAAACGGAGTCGCGAATAAATACCACCAAACTAAAGCTCTATTTGTGCGAACAAAATGATAAAAAATTTATTTGGTTACAGCATTGCATGACCGCGCAATTGTCATTGAAAGTGCGAGAGCGCTGAAAGCTGAAAATTGGTCTGGGCAGGAAGGGTGTTTAAGTGCACAGTAAGCAAGTGGATATAGCGCATAAAATAAAAACCGCAGAGGTGATTAAATGACACCGAAAGAAAGCTCTATTTGTGGGAAAAAAAGGACGTAAACTATGTTTGGGTACAGCATTGCATGACCACGCAATTACCAGTTAAAGCAATGCTATGCCAAATTGTAAAAAGTGCTCTGGTCAGGAAGGGGGTAAAACCTTCCGGGGCTGAAGTGGTTAAGGGACAGTAATCACAATGTGGTAACATCTGTGTTGGTATTTAGTAAGATATTAAAAGAGAAGTATGGTATTTTTTTTTTTAATTTTAGACCCATACTAAATGTTTTTTTTTTTTCTAATTTTAATAATTTTTATAATGTACAAAACATTGCAGGATTGACACGCAAGTACACGGTTCCTGCTAACATGTAGTAAAAAAAAAAAAAAGAAACATATTTTTTATTAATAAATACTACTGTATATACATTCCCAATAGTAACAGCATCTCTAGGCATAAAAGAAAAATGATGTGACAGAATAAAAACGTTTTAGATGAAATAGGGATAAGGGAAAATGATTTAAATCTCCACAGGTTTGGGTATCTGAAAACGCATTAAAGAAATACAAGAGATTTTATCAAAATTCCAAAAGGAAAGCAAGATAGCTAAAATGGAAGCTGAAAAACTTAAATTGCTAGTAATATTGCATTAAATCTCCCCAAAATGTTTAATTATAAAATCTCTAAGAAATAAAAACTGAATAATACAAGATGTATTAGCAAAATTGATATTAATATACAAATGATAAGCTTATATTCTAAATAGGTTTTCTTTATTTGTGCTGACAAAGGTGTTGTCAATGCCTTACAATATTGAGGAGAGCCAATGTCCTTATTAATAATACCTCCTGCCAGAGGAGTTATGCTTAAGCAAAAATAAGATAGATGAAGCTCCTGACCTAGAGGGCATCCATCTACGCATGCCAAAGGAATTCATCTCAGTTATTGATAGGCCACAGTATTTTATTTTCTTAGACTTTCATCTCTTTTAGTCAGTCCCACAGCACTGCCATTCAATTGGTGTTTTACCATAATTTAGTAGAATTAATCTAAATCTGGAAAAGTATAGACCAGCCTTCCTGACTTCTGTTTTGTATAAATTATTTGCAAGCAATCTAAAGGATCAAATTCGACAAACATGCTGTGAAAAATAACCTCATTATAGAAAATCAGAATTAGTTTATGAAAGATAGACCTTGTGTGACTAATATGATCAGTTTTTAGTCGCAAAATGTAAATCTGAAAACCTGAAAATGCTCTTGACGTGATATATTTAGATTTTGCAAAGCATTTAAAGTAGCACTATAGGCAAAACTTTATCTCATTTTGGATAAAAAAAAAAAAAACCCTGACAAATAGTTTTTTTTTTTTTTTTTTTTGCCATCTGTGTCCTATTGGGGAGATTTCCCTTGACTTTCTGTCCCATAGCCAAAACAGGAAGTGAGAGGAAATCCTTGCAAATTAACCACTTCAACCCCTAAGGATTTTACCCCCTTGCTTACCAGAGCACTTTTTGCGATTCGGCACTGCGTCGCTTTAACTGACAATTGCGCGGTCGTGCGACGTTTCACCCAAACAAAATTGATGTCCTTTGAGCTTTCTTTTGGTGGTATTTGATCACCTCTGCGGTTTTTATTTTTTGCGCTATAAACAAAAGAAGAGTGACAATTTTGAAAAAAACACAATATTTTTAACTTTTTGCTATAATAAATATCCCATTTAAAAAAAACAAAAAAACATATACCCTGTTTCCCCGAAAATAAGACCTAGCGTGATTGTCGGCGATGGCTGCAATATAAGCCCTACCCCCCAAATAAGCCCTATTTAAAGACCTTGTAGGTCTTGTTTTCAGGGTAGGGCTTATTTTAGGGGAAACATGGTAGGGCTTATTTGGGGTGTAGGGCTTATATTGCAGCCATCACCGACAATCACGCTAGGTCTTATTTTCGGGTAAACAGGGTATATACAGAGTTCCTTTAAGAGCCGACAGAGGGCGCGCGCACGCTGTACGGTGCCCCCACAGTCGCGATCGCTGCTGGCCATGCGTGATTGCGTGCACGGGTGCCAGCATGGGGATTTGTGTGTATAAACACACAAATCCCTGTGCTGCCAGAGGAGAGGAGACATGTTGTTTGTTTCTAGTAAGTAGGAACAGCGATATATCTCCTCTCCTACTCAGTCCTATCCCCATACACTTAGTACATACTGAGGGAACAGACATTTAACCCCTTGATCTCCCCCTAGTGTTAACCCATTCCCTACCAGTGTCATTTACACAGTAATCAGTGCGGTTTTTATTTTTTGCGCTATAAACAAAAGAAGAGCGACAATTTTGAAAAAAAACACAATATTTTTAACTTTTTGCTATAATAAATATCCCATTTAAAAAAAAAATTGCAGCAATCTGCGATTTTTTTCGTGACTGCGACATTATGGCAGAAACATCGGAAAATTTTGACACATTTTTGGGACCATTCACATTTACACAGCGATCTGTGCTATAAAATTGCACTGATTACTGTGTAAATGTGACTGGCAGGAAAGAGGTTTACACTAGGGGGCGCTGCAGGGGTTAATTATGTTTCCTAGGGAGTGATTCTAACTGTGGGGGGAGGGGACTCACAAGGGGAGGAGACCGATCTGTGTTTCTCTGTACTGAGAACACACCATCGGTCTCCTCTCCTCTGACAGGACGTGGATCTGTGTGTTTACACACACAGATCCATGGTCCTGGTGTGTTCCCGGGCAATCACGGGTGCCCGGCGGACATCGCGGCCGCCGGGCACGCGCACCGGGTCCCGAGCGATGCCGCAGGCACGCCACCTAGATGGCCGGGAATGAAAGGATGTCGTATGACGCCCGCCCAGGATGGGAGATCCCATCTGCGGGCGTCATATGACTATACGCCGGTGTTGAAGTAGTTAAGGGAATCTATTGGGGTCCCCCAGGTCATCCAATTGGAAGATTTTCTTACTGTTCTGGGGACAACCAAAAATTTGGGATTTTTAGGATTTTTTCTTACTTTCACTTTCCATGATAATGATGAACAGGACAAATAGAGAGTTTGAATCTCCCTAACGGGGCAGAGGTAGCTGTAAAACCTGATAGGTGTTCTAACCCATCTCCATTTTGCCAACAGCTGAGAGGTGACATGATCTGTTGAAGTAGTATAATTGTAGATATCGTTCAATTCTGCAGTATCAAAGATACAATGTTTCCTTAATCAGTAATCAGTCAAAGACATGTGTTCTTCAATAAGAATTTGAATAGGACAGAGCAATCTTCAAGACTAGAGTTGACACCTAGATGCCAACAAAATGATCCCATCCATGTAGACATAGAGTTGTCACCTTCCTGAACCTCCAAGAAAAGTCCTAGTCACTTTGTCTGCAAGAAAGTTCAAGAAGAAGAAGCGCCTCTCCAGGTGAGCAAATCAGTGCAATCCGGATGTGCTTGGTGCTCGCCACGGCTCGCCACTGAAGACAATTTTGTCTGCAAGACCAGCAGGGGACAGTGAGAAGGTCCCAAACCGTCTGCCAGCATTGATGTATACAGTTGGTAAAATAAGTATTGAACACGTCACCATTTTTCTACGTAAATATATTTCTAAAGGTGTGATTGATATTAAAATTTTCACCACATATTGGTAACAATCCATGCAATCCATACATACAAAGAAACCAAAACAAATACGTTCAGAAACAAATGTGTAATAAAGTGGAATGACACAGGGAAAAAGTATTAAACACACAAAGAAAGGAAGGCGCAAAGGCATGGGAAGCCAAGACACCAGCTGAAATCTATCAGTAATTAGAAAGCAATTCCGCCCCTTGTCAGTTTAAATTAATATCAGCTGGTTCAGTCTCAACTGATGGCCTATAAAAAGTTGTCTCATTGCCAAGGTGTCACACAAGAAACCTCTCATGATGGGTAAAAGCAAAGAGCTCTCTCAAGACTACTTCACAACCTTATTGTTGCAAAACATACTGATGGCATTGGTTACAGAAGGATTTTGGAACCTCTAAATGTTCCAGTGAGCACTGTTGGGGTCATAATCCAGAAGTGGAAAAAACATAATTTCACCATAAACCGGCCACAACCAGGTGCTCCTCGCAAGATTTCTGACAGAGGAGTAAAAAAGAATTATCAGAAGAGTTTTCCAAAAGCCAACGACCACTTGTGGAGAGCTTTAGAAAGACCTGGAATTAGCAGGTACAATTGTTTCAAACAAAATAATAAGTAATGCACCCAACCGCCATGACCTGTATGCACGCTCACCACACAAGACACCATTGCTAAAGAAAAAGCATGTTGAAGCTTGTTTAAAGTTTGCTGCACAACCTTTGTGCCTGTTAAATACTGGGAGAATATAGTCTGGTCAGATAGGACCAACATTAAATTCTTTGGATACCATAATACACACCATGTTTGGAGGTGCAAAACACCCCCATACCAACAGTGAAGTTTGGAGGTGGGAATATCATGGTGTGGGACTGTTTTTCAGCATACGGTACTGACAAACTTCATATCATTGAAGGAAGGATGTATGAAAAAATGTACCAAGACATTCTTGATAAAAATCTACTGCTACCAGGATGATGAAGATGAAACGAGGGCGGACATTTCAGCAAGACAATCATCCCAAACACAAAGCCATGGAAACTCTCAATTGGTTTCAAAGAAAGAAAATGAAGCTGCCCATACACTATATAAAAAATCGGCTGAAAATTCGGTCAAAAAACGTTCTTTCTATTTTTCGGCCAGTTAATGGACACAAAATCGATAATCGTTTGGACGTTTTTGAGCCGAAAAAACGAAGGACAAGTTTGGAAATTTTCTGCCGAACGAACGATAAATTGAAAGGTTAATGTGTTTCCCGTCTGACCTGTCTGCACTAGGTATATGTAAAAAAACTAACATAAACTTTTTTTTATTTATGTTCACTGAACGATTTATCGGCCATTACATGATGGCACCATCGCTTGCGCTCGCGGCCGAACGTTCGTTTTTCGAAAATGGGTTTGGCCGATTTTTTGTATAGTGTATGGCCAGCTTAAAGCTGCTAGAATGGCCCAGCCAATCACCTGACTTGAATCCAATAGAAAATCTATGGAAAGCACTAAAGATCAGAGTTCATAAAAAATAAATAAAAAAAAGATCAGAGTTCATAGAAGAGTCCCACGGATTCTTCAAGATTTGAAGACGGTTTGTGTGGACGAATGGGCCAAAATCACACCTGAGCAATGCATGCGACTAGTTTCTCCATACAGGAGTCTGCTTCTTGAAGCTGTCCTTACCAACAAAGGATTTTGTACGAAGTAATAAATAAATTTCAGTTTGAGTGATCAATACTTTTTCCCTGTGTCATTCCATTTGTTACCGACATGTGGTGAAAGTTTCATGTCAATAAAACCTTTAGAAATATTTTTACCTAGAAAAATGGTGACGTTTTCAATACCCGCTGTGCCAACAGATCAGAGGAATATATTTGATCCCTTATAAAAAATAAAACATTAGTTGTAGATAGATGAAGATAATTCCTTCTGATTGTACACATTTTGGGCTATATGTACGATTGCTATTGTCACTATCAGACTAAAGCGCTGACGTCGGAAATTCTATCCTTGACCCAGCCGCCAGAACTGTCCAGGGCCAATTTGATCCTGGTCACTTCTGAACACAGAAGGGTCCTAGTGGCTGGGGCGAGAACATCCCCCCAGGATTGATTGGCCAAGGGCTAAAGTCCAGCCCTTCATATTCCAATAAATTGAGGAGCACAGGATATGAACGGCATAATTCCCACGGAGGCGGTCCAACTGGGGAATTTCCGACTCTTCTGACATGCTCCTGTCCCAGGATAAACCTTGGTGAAGTTTACCGTATTTATCGGCGTATAACACGCAACGGCGTATAACACGCATCACAAGTTTAGGAGGGCATTTTAAGGAAAAAAAGTTTTAGGAGGGAAGTTTAGGGGAAAAAAAAAACTTACATTTAAGCGTCATTTGCAGCTTGCCCAGCGTCATTTGCAGCTTGCCCAGCGTCATTTGCAGCCTTGCCCAGCGTCATTGCAGCCTTGCCCAGCGTCATTGCAGCTTGCCCAGTGTCATTGCAGCTTGCCCAGTGTCATTGTAGCTTGCCCAGTGTCATTGTAGCTTGCCCAGCATCATTGCAGGCTTGCCCAGTGTCATTGTAGCTTGCCCAGTGTCATTGTAACTTGCCTAGTGTCATTGTAGCTTGCCCAGTGTCATTGTAGCTTGCCTAGTGTCATTGTAGCTTGCCAGCGTCATTTGCAGTCTTGTCCGGGTTTAAATTTCCCGCCGCCGAGACGGTCTGTCGCGTGCGCCGCCGAAAAAGACCGAAGCGCCTCCGGAAAAGACCAAACCGACTGTTCGGCTCCGCTCGCGGTCCCGCCTCCCTGCTGTTTCCGGAGCGAGCGCAGGGAGGCGGGACTACGAGTGGAGCCGAACAGTCGGCTCAGTCTTTTCCAGCGCCGCTTCGGGTTTTTTCGGCCGCAATTCGGTCTTTTTCGGCAGCGCTCGCTATTTTTCGGCGGCGCTTGCCATTTTTGTCACTTTTTTGGGGGGGTATCGGCGTATAACACGCACCCATGACTTTCCCCCAATGTTAAGGGGGAAAAAGTGCGTGTTATACGCCGATAAATACGGTATTTCTGTTTTTATTCCCTTTTATTTCCATAGTGAATAGCCAACTGTGTATGTCTTTTTGTATTTTTTGTAATTCTTTTTCTTTGTATATAGTTCATGCACTGACCATTTTTGGGATATTAATTTATAAAAAGGAATAAGCGACTTCTGTGAGCTAAGTTAGGACTCATATCCCTGGAAAAATTGTTGCATTTTAGTGTCTATGTCAGGGATCCTCAAACTACGGCCCTCCAGCTGTTGCAGAACTACACATCCCATGAGGCATTGTAAAACTCTGACATTCACAGACATGACTAGGCATGATGGGAATTGTAGTTCTTGAACAACTGGAGGGCCATAGTTTGAAGACCCCTGGTCTATGTGCTCGGTCTAACTTCATTTTCAATCTGTATGCAATTGCACTGTGTTTTGGCAGATTGCATGCAGATTGTAGGCTAGCAGATCTGCCAGACAGAGCTCTGTGTGTGTGTGGTTGCTTAGCAGACCAGTCAGTGGACTGGTTGGTGGTGGCAAGCTACCGTTTGTTGTGTGTCTGGTGTGTGGGTGTGTGGACAGTGGGAAGAGGGAGTAACACCAACCCTTAAGCATCGTACGCACAGTTCGATTGTTGGCCAATCCAGCGTCTGATTTTTGTCAAAAGGGCGTGTGCCAGGATCTTGTCTTGCATACTAACAGTACACAATTGTCGTGCAACAAACACGAATGTAGTGACTTACTATGAGGAAATTCAGCTCTTGAGCGCCACCCTTTGGGCCCCTTCTACTAATTTCGTGTTTGGTGAGCATTGATTCCGAGCATGCCTGTTTATACTTTTGACTTTTGTGTGAAGGATTTGTGTACTGACCATATGAAAATCTAACGTCAAACTGTCCGCTGAAAATTTACTAGCCTGTCATCCAACATTTGTTTGGCGGAAAATTGGACAGCAATTATTATTATTATTATTATTTAAGGTACTTATATAGCGCTGTCAATGTACGCATCACTTTACATGTACATTGTACATTCACATCAGTCCCTACCCTCAAGGAGCTTACAATCTAATGTCCCTAACTCACATTCATATACTAGGGCCAATCTAAACAGAAGCCAATTAGCCTACCAGCCTGTCTTTGGAGCTGCAAATCGCTGCAATTTGAACCTAGACTTACTTTGATACTCCTAACTAAAATCTAGTGGAACCAATTGCCTTCAGAAGTCACCTAATTAGTAAATAGAGTCCACCTGTGTGTAATTTAATCTCAGTATAAATACAGCTGTTCTGTGAAGCCCTCAGAGGTTTCTTAGAGAACCTTAGTGAACAAACAGCATCATGAAGGCCAAGGAACACACCAGACAGGTCAGGGATAAAGTTGTGGAGAAGTTTGAAGCAGGGTTAGGTTATAAAAAAAATCCTGAGCTTTGAACATCTCACGGAGCTCTGTTCAATCCATCATCCGAAAATGGAAAGAGTATGGCACAACTGCAAACCTACCAAGACATGACCGTCCACCTAAACTGACAGGCCGCGCAAGGAGAGCATTCATCAGAGAATCATTCAAGAGGCCCATGGTAACTCTGAAGGAGCTGCAAAGATCCACATCTCAGGTGGGAGAATCTGTCCACAGGACAACTATTAGTCGTGCACTCCACAAATCTGGCCTTTATGGAAGAGTGTCAAGAAGAAAGTCATTGTTGAAAGAAAGTCATAAGAAGTCCTGTTTGCAGTTTGTGAAAAGCCGTATGGGGGACACAGCAAACATGTGGAAGAAGGTGCTCTGGTTAAATGAGACCAAAATTTAACTTTTTGGCCTAAAAGCAAAACGCTATGTGTGGTGGAAAACTAACACTGCACATTACCCTGAACACACCGTCCCCACTGTGAAACATGGTGGTGGCAGCAATGGTGTTGTGATGATCCTTTTCTTCAGCAGGGACAGGGAAGCTGGTCAGAGTTGATGGGAAGATGGATGGAGCCAAATATAGGACAATTTTAGAAGAAAACCTGTTAGAGTCTGCAAAAGACTTGAGACTGAGGCGGAGGTTCACCTTCCAGCAGGACAACGACCCGAAACATACAGCCAGAGCTACAATGGAATGGTTTAGATCAAAGCATATTCATGTGTTAGAATGACCCAGTCAAAGTTCAGACCTAAATCCAATTGAGAATCTGTGGCAAGACTTGAAAATTGCTGTTCACAGACGCTCTCCATCCAATCTGACAGAGCTTGAGCTATTTTGCAAAGAAGAATGGGCAAAAATGTCACTTTCTAGATGTGCAAAGCTGGTAGAGACATCTCCAAAAAGACTTGCAGCTGTAATTGCAGTGAAAGGGGGTTCTACAAAGTATTGATTCAGGGAGGCGCTATACAAATGTACCCCACACTTTTTAGATATTTATTTGTATATTTGTATAGATTAGAGACCAAATAGTCCCAATGTGCTGATTGTGAGTTTAGCTGGGTGGTGCTGTGTTATTCTCCACCTGCTCTTTGTCAGGAACACATACGCCCACCGCTATTGGGGCTGTATGCCTAATGTGCACACGAGGACCTTTATTTTTGGGTTAGTTGTTTTAAACCCTTAAAGTCAAGTGTCTGGCCTCAGGTGATACACAGAGATAAAAAACAAATCCTCCATATATGTTGTATCTGTTTATCTGCAGTGTTCTACTCTTCTCTACATCCATTCAAATTACTGACTTTATACATTTTGTCTGAGAGACAAAAAAAAGGGGGCAGAGAGCTGAAGTGACACTCTGCAGAGCGCAATGAGGAGAGCTCTGAGAGCTGATTGGAGGGAAAATACACACCCACCTCCACACAGCTCCCAGGAACAGATCTGCGGCTGTCAATCAGTGGGAGTTTCCTCCCCATCACCATTTTTCTCTTGGTGTCGCTAAAATGTGTCAGAAGTGAAGAGGAATGAGGCAGCAGACAGAAATAACACTAAAGGCTTCATTCTCACCGGGGCGTTCTGCAACGATAGCATTAAAGCGGAGTGCCACCCAAAAGTGGAACTTCTGCTTTAAGCACTCCTCGCCCCCCACAGGTCCCAGAACATTGCCTGGCCATTGACGGAGCGCAGCGACCGCCCGGCTGTTAACCACCTGAAATCCAGGCCAATTTTGACATTTCTCTCCTACATATAAAATTCCAAATTTTTTTGCTAGAAAATTACATAGAACCCCCAAACATTATATATGTTTTTTTAGCAAAGAACCTAAAGAATACAATGGCGGTCGTTGCAACTTTTTATCTCGCACGGTATTTGCGCAGCAATTTTTCGAACACGTTTTTTTCAGAAAAAAAAATGTTAATGCTTTAAAAAAAAAACAGTAAAGTTATCCCAATTTTTTTGCATAATGTGAGAGATGAAGATACGCCGAGTAAATAGATACCCAACATGTCACGCTTCAAAATTGCACTCGCTTGTGGAATGGCGCCAAACTTCGGTATTTAAAAATCCCCATAGTCGACGCTTTAAATTTTTTTACTGGTTACATATTTTGAGTTACAGAGGAGGTCTAGGGCTAGAATTATTGCTCTCGCTCTAACGTTCGCGGCGATACCTCACATATGTGGTTTGAACACCGTTTTCATATGTGGGCGGAACTTTGGTATGCGTTTGCTTCTGCGTACGAGCTCGTGGGGACAGGGGCGCTTTAAATTATTATTTTTTTTTTATTGTTAATTTTACTTTATTTTTTTAGTTTGACACTTTAAAAAAAAAAAAAAAAAAAATATTTGATTACTTTTATTCCTATTACAAGGAATGTAAACATCCCTTGTAATAGGAATATGGCACGATCGGACCTATTTACAGTGAGATATGGGGTCAATAAGATGCCACATCTCACCTCTAGGCTGGGAAGCCTAAAATAAAAAAATAAAATAAAAACGATCACCGCTTCCCAGCCGCGGCGCCGCCGTTTTTTTAATGCAGAGGCCGGGCGTGACGTCATAACATCGCGCCCGGCCTCCGAACGATCATAGAGACTCCGGCGACCATCTGGTCCGCCGGAAATCTCTATGATCATCATCTGGGGGCTGGCGGATCCTGTGTCCGACTGGCCGATGGAAGCGGTGAGTCTGTAGAAGCACCGGAGGGCGGCGGGAGGGGGGGGGGGGACCCGTAAGAACGATCAAGCGGCGGAACAGCCGCTATAATCATTCTTATGGTGCAGGGAATCGCCGGCTGAAAACGGCAATATCTGAATGATGTCTGTAGCTACAGGCATCATTCAGATATACCCCGGGGAAGTAAAAGACGTCATAAGACGTATAGTGGGACTCAGGTGGTTAAGCCACATACTGTCACTGCCGGGCGCCCACACTCACAATGTCGGCGCCACGAAGAGGAGGGGGAGAGAACAGAGGCTCCGTGTGGCCGCATTGCTGGACCGTGGGACAGGTGAGTGTCTCTTTATTAAAAGTCAGCAGCTATACTTTTTGTAGCTGCTGACTTTTAATAAACTCAAAAACCAGTGGAACTCCGCTTTAAGCATTTTTTGGAGCGGCACTATTTATTTGAATGGGCCACTCTCTGCTCCAAAAACACTCAAAAAGAAACTCATGTACCAAATCTTGGCACAGGGCCAGGAGTGTTTGCGGTCACAATTTTTGCACGCGATTTGTCGCTCGACAATCATGGAAAAATCGCCCCACGTTTGGGGTGCCATTAGGAAATAATGGCTTTGCAAAAACGGTCAGTAGCGATTCTGCCTGTGATCCAGAACACCCAGGTGTGAACGGAGCCTTATTCCCCGTACACACGATCGGACATTGATCGGACATTCCGACAAAATCCATGGATCCATGGACACAAATCTTTTTGGAAATTCCGAACGTCAAGAACGCGGTGGCGTACAAGACGTACGACGAGCCGAGAAAAGTTCAATAGCCAGTGCTCTTCTGCTTGATTCCGAGCATGCGTGGAACTTAGTGCCTCGGAATTGTGTACACACGATCGGAATTTACGAGAATGGATTTTGTTGTCGGAAAATTTGAGATCCAGATCTCAAATTTTGTGTGATGTCCGATGGAGCCTACACACGGTCGGGATTTCCGACAACAAGCTCCCATTTAACATTTTCCGTCGGAAAATCCAACCGCGTGTATTGGGCATTAGTGTTCTTTAGACAAGTACACACTATAGAGGGATAGGATTTGTACATATTTCATGTCTGAGGTTTACAACCACTAAGGCCCCATGCACACGAGACGCAGAAGCAGCAGAGAGAGCAGTTTTACACTTGCATTTGCCTCTCTTTCTGTGTTTTCTTTTGGAAATGGATCCCATATTTAATATATGCCAGGAAATGCTCCTGATGTTGCTCTTGATGAGGCAGCAACGTCGTTGCAAATTTGCATGAGAGGTCCAGAATCAGAGCTTGTCGATATTGGACCCATCCGTTGATGGCACAGTGAATGTTCGTTGGATATTTCACAAACATGTATGCATCAGTGAGTATATATGCTCTATGAACTATCTAAACTAATTACAACATTTTAAACCAATTTTTCTAGTATTTTTTATGATTTACCATCATATTTCTGAGTTTTCTGGTCCAAAAAATTGGGTTCCTTTAAAAAGGCTTATAAACGCAAACGCGGCTAAACGCAGGTGCCTGCGTTTAGCCGCGTTTAGCTGCGTTTTGCATCTGAAACACGGAAAAGCAAAGTGTCTGAAAGCATTTTTTTGCTTCTGGAAAAACGAGGTTAAACGCAACTGCATAAAAAAGGGAAAAAACAAGACTGTGTACATGGACACATAGGATAGCATTGCATGCGTTCAGGTGCAGTTGAAAAAAGTGTCCAACTGCCTCTGAACGCGCGTTTAACAGCGTCTCGTGTGCATGAGGCCTAATGCCAATACTTTTAGCGCTGTTTGTAGCATTGAAAAAATAGGGTTTAGAGTTACTACAGTTCAGTTGATTGTCACCTTATGGGTCAGTGTTCACGTTATCTAGTACAGCATTTTAAACATGTTTAATTGCCTGTTTATAGATTCATGCATGGTTTACCTGCTTTGCTATAATACATCCGTTTATTCTACCATCCAGTTGCTTGTGGCCTATTTTCTGTGCATTATTTTAAAGTGGTAGCATAATAACTTATAAGTCACACAAGTGCGTCAGAGGGGACCGAGCAGCTTAAAGAGCCGTGGCCGAATAGAAAACACATCGTATCCAGTGGCTCCTGTGGGGGTAAGTGCTACACATGAGGGAAATCATGCAGTAAATCATGACCTGTAAATCATCCAGTGCCAGGGTTCAACAATTTCCCAAAGTTTCGATTACATCCTCCCAGGTGCACTACCAGATAAGCCCTGACCTCTTTTTTTGTGGACCTCAATATTAATAAGAAGTCATAAACAACCTGATATCACAACCTCCACAGATCTCCTTCACAGTCAGGATCCACTTCTAAGAAACACTCGGGGTCCCATATGTTCATAAGAAAACACATTTTACAAAAAGAAAAATAGAAATCGTGAAAATACGACACAAACTTGGAATACCAAATATTTATTAGAAAAATAGTATGAATATATCAAAAAACGTGGGGCATTTTTGATATATTAATACTTTTTTTCTAATAAATAAATATTTGGTAGTCTTAGTTGGTGTTGTATTTCCATGGTTTCTTTTTTTTTGTATCATGATTAAATTACTGGTGACAGTCACCCACATAATAGGGTCACCTTCAATGGTGAGTGGATTCCCCCAACCATCCAATACATTTTTTCATAAGAAACGTCATAGTGCTCACTGCAATAGAGTAGTATAGAGATCCTTCAGCATCTCCTTGTCCAAGCTTCCAAATTGACATTATATATCTTTTACATAATATTGGAGTGCTGCACCATGTATTGAAGATTTTTTATTTTTGTGTTTGGGGATTTTAAACTGCTCCTTTATTATATTTTTTTAGGCAGAGCCGGCCCTACAATGGGCCCCAGTGGGTCCATTGGACCCAGGCAGCACTTTGAGAGGGGCAGCAAATTGAACCACCGCCGCCTCTCCTTCTCTCCTTCGCTTTTATTTACCCAGAAAATTGACGACCAAAATTTTTTTCCTGCAGTTTTGTGTGTGATGATAACTGCCCCCCGGGCCGCTCCGCCTGCCCCTATACTGCCCTAGCCTGTCTATATACTACCCTAGCCTGTCTAAATACTACCCTAGCCTGTCTAAATACCACTCTAGCCTGTCTAAATACCACTCTAGCCTGTCTATTTACCACACTAGCCTGTCTGTATACTACCCTAGCCTGTCTATATACCACTCTAACCTGTCTATATCCAACTCTAGCCTGTCTATATACTACCCTAGCCTGTCTATATATACTACCCTAGCCTGTCTATATACTACCCTAGCCTGTCTAAATACTACTCTAGCCTGTCTATATACTACCCTAGCCTGTCTATCAGAGATGACCTTGTGGTTCGTCCCGCCGTCGGTTCGTGGCAAACTTTGCACGTTTGCTATTCGCCAAACCGGCGGACATATGGCGCTGTTCGCGGCCACCATATTCTTTTACATTGTGAAGAACTTTGACCCATGACACATCCTTAATGTGGTACAGGACAGCCAATTGAGACATTTCAGCACATGGACATACCCCCTACATTATAAATAGCCCTGATCTGGCTGCCATTTTACATTCTGTCTTTTGTCAGTGTAGGGAGAGGTTGCTGTGTGGAGCAGGGACAGTCTGTAATCACTAGCTATTAGGTCCACAAAAGTCCTTTTAAGGACTGGTATAGGTGTACAGTACATAGGGGTGTAATACACTTATAATATACTTTCAAATATAGAAAGCATAGTATAGTGCATTTCTACTGTGCAGCATTGTGACTGCTGAGCAGTTCTGCAGCTCTTTTGTCAGTGTAGGGAGAGGTTGTTGTGTGTCGCAGGGACAGATTGTAGACACAAATCGCTAACGAATATAGGTCCACAAAAGTCCTTTTAAGGACTGGTATAGGTGTACTATTTGGTGTGCAGTATATAGGGGTGTAATACGTGTATAAAATACTTTCAAATATAGAAAGCATAGTATAGTGCATTTCTACTTCTATACACCTAAGGGGAACTGCACGTCAGGTGAAACAGCAGCAAGGCAGAGTCCAAACAATTAGAAGACCAGAGCCAACTATTGCTCAGGTCACCCCTAAATTTGGGATACCCGCTACAATAACTTATAATAGTTATAAGTTAAGTTATAAGTTATATGCACCCCCTTCATAGCCTGGCCTGGCCTCGCCTCTCCTCCATGGCCTTTATGCGCTCCTGAATTGATGAAATGTCACAGATAAAAAAAGAATGCTTGTCGTTGTCAATCCCAGATTTGCTTAATGCTTCTGGTATGACAGTGTCCATGTTGTGGGACTATGTGTGCACAGCTAGTAAGTATTTTGTGGCTGCAAATATGACCTGGAGGTTTTTAATGTTCGCCTGCCATTAAAATGAATGGGACCCGCCGCAAACCTGCAGTTCGCGAACATTTGTGCGCGTTCGCACGATCGCGTTCGCGAACCGTCCCGTTAGATGTTCGTCCATCATTACTGTCTATATACCACTCTAGCCTGTCTATATACTACCCCAGCCTGCCCCTATACTGCCTTAGCCTGTCCATATACTACCCTAGCCTGTCCATATACTACCCTAGCCTGTCCATAGACTACCCTAGCCTGTCCATATACTACCCTAGCATGCCCATTTACTGTCTAACATGAAAAGACTAGGCGTTGGGTTACATGAACTCTGCTGAAGGGGAGAATCTGCTAATCTCAACTCCTCCAGGAAAGGTATGCTGAACCCCCCAGGCAAGCGGAAAAAAATATACACAGTCGATATAAAAAGTTGACACACCCCTGTTATAATGTCTGGTTTCTGTGATGTAAAAAAATGAGACAAAGATAAATAATTTCAGAACTTTTTCCACCTTAAAGTGGATGTTAACCTTCACATATCCCCAGGGAAGTGAACAGCCTCAGATGATACACAGAGATTAAACAAATCTCCCTACATAAGTTTTACATGTATATCTGCTGTCTTCAGATTTATATACTGTTTAGAAAGTGCATATCGTGTTAGAATTTTCTCTTCCTGTTCCAACAGGGGGAGGGGAGTCTTGCCATACACTGTGAGACAGCTGATTGGAGGAAAGGCACACACCCCCTCTCCTCATAGGCAGAGACTTGCAGAGCTGTACTGTGAATTGACCAGCTGTCTGCTAATCAATTTATAGCACCCGCCCTGACACAAATTTCAGGCTGGTTTTATCACGTGTCAGAGAACTTGTCAGAAGTTAGGCTGATAACAGAAGAACAGAGCACGAGAAAGCCACTGGGCTTAGTGTTTTGAAGAGAGATAAGAAAACTCTGCAGATATACAGTAGCTCACAAAACTAAGTGCACCCCTCACATTTTTGTAAATATTTTATAATATCTTTTCATGTGACAACACTGAAGAAATGACACTTTGCTACAATGTAAAGTAGTGAGTGTACAGCTTGTATAACAGTGTACATTTACTGTCCCCTCAAAATAACTCAACACACAGACATTAATATCTAAACTGCTGGCAACAAAAGTGAGTACACCCCTAAGTTAAAAAGGCCCTAATTGGGCCCAATTAGGCATTTCTCTCCCAGGTGTCATGTGACTCGTTAGTGTTACAAGGTCTCAGGTGTGAATGGGGAGCAGGTGTGTTAAATTTGGTGTTATCGCTCTCACTCTCTCATACTGGTCACTGGAAGTTCAACATGGCACCTCATGGCAAAGAACTCTCTGAGGATCTGAAAAAAAGAATTGTTGCTCTACATAAAGATGGCCTAGGCTATAAGAAGATTGCCAAGACCCCTGAAACTGAGCTGCAGCACAGTGGCCAAGACCATACAGCAGTTTAACAGGACAGGTTCCACTCAGAACAGACCTCACCATGGTCAACCAAAGAAGTTGAGTGCACGTGCTCAGCGACATATCCAGAGGTTGTCTTTCGGAAATAGACGTATGAGTGCTGCCAGCATTGCTGCAGAGATTGAAGGGGTGGGGGGGTCAGCCTGTCAGTGCTCAGACCATACGCTGCACACTGCATCAAATTGATCTGCATGACTGTCGTCCCAGAAGGAAGCCTCTTCTAAAGATGATGCACAAAAAAAAGCCTGCAAACAGTTTGCTGAAAACAAGCAGATTAAGGACATGGATTAATGGAAGCATGCCCTGTGATCTGATGAGACCAAGATAAACTTATTTGGTTCAGATGGTGTCAAGCATGTGTGGCGGCAACCAGGTGAGGAGTACAAAGACAAGTGTATCTTGCCTACAGTCAAGCATGGTTCTGGGAGTGTCATGGTCTGGGGCTGCATGAGTGCTGCCGACACTGGGGAGCTACAGATCATTGAGGGAACCATGAATGCCAACATGTAATGTGACATACTGAAGCAGAGCATCCCTGATCCCCTCCCTTCGGAGACTGGGCCACAGGGCAGTATTCCAACATGATAACCTTTTGATTTTATTACAGCACTCAGTCTTTTTGGGTATGAGTCTATCAGCATGGCACATCTTGACTTGGCAATATTTGCCCACTCTTCTTTGCAAAAACACTACTTAAAGCGGAGTTCCACCCTAAAGTGAAACTTCCGCTTATAGGATTCCCCCCCCCTCCGGTGCCACAATTGGCATCTTTCAGGGTGGAGAGGGTGCAGATACCTGTATAATACAGGTATCTGCACCCACTTCTGGGACGAGATAGCCGGAGCTGTCCCGCCCATATCCGAAGATGCCCCGTTGTGTCTTGGGAAACACAGTTCCCAGGACACAACGGGGACCAATAGAGACGCGCAGCGCGACTCGCGCATGTGCAGTAGGGAACCGGGCAGTGAAGCCGTTGCGTCTTCACTTCCTGATTCCCTGACAGAGGATGGCGGCGGGGCAACCGAGAGACGAGCGATTGCTCGTCACATTCTGCCAACACCGCTGGAACCTGGAACAGGTAAGTGTCCATTTATTAAAAGTCAGCAGCTGCAGTATTTGTAGCTGCTGACTTTTAATATTTTTGGTGCGGGTGGCCATCCTCTTTAACATGAGTTTGAATGTGATTGCTTAATTCTGAACACAGCTACATCCCCAGTATAGAAGGGTGTAAAAATAAAATAAAATATAAAATAAAAGTAAAAATAAAAAATAAAATAATGTGGTTGCAAATGTGTGCAACATTTGCAACCACATTATTTTATTTTTTTATTTTTACTTCCCCCCTTAAACAATTTCAATGTTTTTTTTTTTTTTTTTTTTTTTTTTATCGATATGTACAGTTTATAGGTCACATTAAAGGTGGAAAAAGTTCTGAAATGATTTATCTTCGTCTCATTTTTTGACATAACAGAAACCTGACATTTTAACAGGGATGTGTTTTTTTTATTTTTTTTTTATATCCATTGTATATGCAAACTGTCTGCCAAAAATTTTGAAATTGTATTCAGCCAGTCTTGGCTGAGAGATAAAAAGCAATACCTAAACTGAGAAGCGCTCATCTGGATATAAGACTGACTCTTCTTCAAAGTACGGCAATGCTGCTGCACCCTGCTATACACCTTCCCCAGTTTGGGTTCTCACGTAGATTTTTCTTTTTGCGTTCTAAAAAGGAAGTGCAATGCCTACGCAAATAGTGGTAACCATAGCAACCAATCATATTTCAGTGTACTATCATATCAGTTTTGAGATTTGTTGTTATAAGTGCCCTTGACACAATTGTAGAGTTACATTGCAAAGCCAAGGTCTACTCTGCACATGTATGTTTTTGTCATGATCTTGGATGCTTGCTTTAATGTACATTATAATAGTATATTAACTATGTATCCTACACATGCAACATGCATAGATGCTAAAAATAAAAAAGCATCGCATCTGCATACTTTAATAGCAGAGAGCTGAAACATCTAACGGCTTATGTCAAAATGTGCATCATTACATGCAATTAACATCCTCCATATGAGAAATATTTATATAAACTTCACGCAATTTAATGCCAATTTAATTTGTGTACTAGGCGCGTCTAATTAAAGATACATATTGTATACTGCAGGCACAATCTAGAAAGAAGTAATAATTAAAAATAAGATGGTGTATTGATTTAGTAAGATAATTAGCGTAGACTGATTTAATGAATGTGTGTATCGGCGGTGAAGGATAAAGTGCAAGGCAAGATCTGAGAATGGTTGAAATGGAAACATCATCATGATAAATGTCTTGACATTTTAAAGTGAACCTGTTAGTAAAGAAAGTCAAAACATGAATTCCTCAGATTGGGACTTTAAAGTGGTTGTAAACCCTTAGCCCCCGTACACACGGTCGGAAATTCCGACCACAAAATCCGTCAGATTTTTTCTGACGGATTTTGTCCGACACTGGTGTTGCATACACACGGTCGGGCAAAGTTGTCGGAAAATTTGATCATTCTGAACGTGGTGACGCTCCTTGCGTACGAAGAACCTACGTAGAGGCTAGAAGCCAATAGCTTTGGTCTCGTAATTTGATCTGAGCATGCGTGGCACTTTGTCCATCGGAATTCTTGACACACGATCGGAAAAAGTCTGATCGGATTTTGTTGTCGGAAAATTTGACATCCTGCTCTCAAATTTTTTCCGTCGGAAATTCCACACACGGGCGGATTTTGAGTCCACATATTCCGATCAGACATTTTCCGTCTGAATTTCCGACTGTGTGTACGGGGCATTACAAACCACTTTGACCTACAGGTAAGCCTAGATTAAGGCTTACCTGTAGGTCCAAGAAATATCTCCTAAACCTACAGGGTTAAGGAGATATTTTACAAAAAAAGGTGCACCGCTGTCTACGGCGAACATGCCGTCACTGACGGCTCCCGCGCGCATGCGCCGGAGTGACGTCATCGCGGCTCCAGCCAATCACAGCCCCGAAGCCGTGAGACCCGGAAGTCACTCCAGGATACATCGCAGCGGCAGAGATGAAGAATGAGGACCACTTCGGGGGCTTCGATCTCAGGTAAGTTATTCATAATGAGCTAGCATGCTATGCATACTAGCTCATTATGCCTTTGCCTTGCAGGGTTCATTTTTATTTTTTTCTGGGTTAACTTCCTCTTTAAACCGGGCCACAAACAGTTTGATGGTAAAAAAATATTCAACATTTATTACACATTGATAATATAAAGAAACATGAACTTATACGCAACAAACACAAATACAGTGGAACCTTGAATCACGAGCATAATCCGTTCCAGGAGAATGCTTGTAATCTAAATCACTTGCATATCGAAGCGAGTTTCCCCTTAGAAGTCAATGGAAATGAAGATAATTTGTTCCGCATTGACTTCTATTACATGCAATACCGCATGTGGCCAGAGGTGGGGGGGCACCGAGAAATTCTCGGGGACAGCTGGGCTGAACTCGGAAAGCCTCATAAACACTTGGGAACTGAGTATTTTCGAACGGCTCCGAACCTGCGGTACCACCCATTCGCTTGAATTCTGATTGTTTTGTGAGACAACACTCGCAAACCGAGTCAGAATTTTTTTTAAAAAGTTGCTCGTCTTTCAAAAAGCTTGTTAACCACGTTATTCGTAAACCAAGTTTCCACTGTATTGGGAACAGAAATAGAAACTAGCTTTGTCAGACGACCAACGCGTTTCGAAAAAAAAATGCAGATCTTCTTTGGGGACTGAGGGCTTGCGGGTTCCAGATCTGTATCTTATATCTATGATAGCAGAATGTATAACATCAGGGATATGCAGAAATACAAAATATGAATTAAAAACATATACATGTGTAGCGGTGACACCTTTGCAAGGTGTCCGCTATGTTCAAATTTAGTTTTTCCTCAGAACGGTAAAAAGGTTCTGAGGGTTAATTGAGTAGGTTTTACACTTTAGCATCAGTTTGGCTGGGCTGTGTTAGGGTTCTGCCTGGACATGTGTACAGTTAGGTGCACATGACAGGCCTAGAACCCGTTTTGGTTGGATGGTTTGAGTATCGGCATTCCCCGGAGCCAATCAGTGGGTGCGTTTGGCCCCGCTGAGGAGTCTGGGGTACTTAAGATGTTGAAGTCACGTGTTCGAGGTTTGTTCGTGAGGCATTAGCTGCCTGTTCCTGGATCTGGACCGGGGTACCCCCGAGAGGGGTCCCGGTACCGAGAGCGTGTGCCGCCCCGCAACATGTTCTGGTTGGATAACCCCATAGGACCCGCTTGGTCTGGGGCAAGGATCCATCTGTTCCCGCGTCTCGGAACCGCCTGGTCCGAGGCGCAGTAACTGAGGGAGGATTCAAGGCGTCGGGTGCGCTCTCAACTTGGAGGGGCACAGCAGCTCGTGTAAGCGGCCGGGGGAGGACTCTTCGGAGGAGGGCCAACAAGCTGGCATCCAAGAAGTGCCTGGTTGCTGGGTTGTCAAGGACACTAACAGATCTACACTCTCCCAATACTGCCAAGGAGACAGAGAGCGTTCCAGGTACTAAGGAATGTTCCTGTTCACTATCAGTGGCAACTAAATTCAAGGTCAGAGACTTTGCAAGTTTGAGTTCAAGTGCTGACCGCCGTAATCTCTGGCTAGAGATACGTTCAGCATTGAAGCGCCCAGCTGCGAGTGGCTACTCTCTGTGTTTGCATTAGAGACTTCCTAATAGTCAGCAGTTCAAGGTGCCTGAGTTTCTTCACCCTTGCCCTCTGTTCCCACATGAGACTGTGTCTGTTGGATGTTACCCCTGCAAATAAAAACCTTTCTAAAGGACTATTATGGTGTCAGCGTCCAAAGTCGTTGGGTACTAACTGTGGGGACCCCTAGACCTGGAGGAACAAGACAAGCGGAAGTAACCGGTAAGCCCAAAAGTCAAGGCCGCCCCATCAAGGTTTATGGCCGCTACACATGTATTTTATATACATTCTAAATATATTTTATAAATTGAAACAGTAAAAACACAGCTGAGCATACTGACCCTAAAATGTTGATGCTCCACCCATAAAGACAAAGAACATAACTCAAAAATGAAAAGAAAGCTATGTCCGTCAGAACAGCTCACAAGCAACAGAGGAAAGAGTAAAGAAATATGTGAGCTGTCACTTCAAACTTGTTTTCAAAGCGGAACTAAACCCTCCTATCATTTTCAGCCAAGGAAGCTGCCATCTTGGCTACTGTTTGATCTTTAACTTCCATAATGTTGAAAATGTGATCAGTTATGACACCAGCCATTGGATGGTTTGACAGTTTGGTTGAGAGCACAACAAATGTGACAGTTACATTCATGAGACCGTTTCAGGAATGTAACTGTTTTTTGAAACTATTAAATTTATGGGTTTAGTTATCCTTTAGGGGGAAGATTACAGAACTGTCATTTTGAGCCTCACTTCACTACCCGCGAGTCGTAGGGCTTAACCATTTGCTGCTCACCCACGCTACATTTACTGTGGGTGGGCATCAGCTGCAGGCCAAGCGACGTATTGGTATGTCACTCAGCACATGCACACTGGCGTGCTCCCTGGGGTGCACAGCGGCACGATCACATGACCGACATCACAGCAAATCCCAGTGCTCTGTATCCAGCCGCTGTGATCGACCGGGGTATCATGTTATCACTTTGACCAATCATAGCGATCATATCCCTACATGTAAGCAAAACTGTCATGAATGGCTTTCATTCATGGCAGCTTGCTTACTATTTTGATGCTGGTATTGGCCCACGGCTGTCACATGGTACCTAGGCCAATCATAGCACCCTTTACCCTGTGATTAGCTGTAGCTCACAGCATCACAATAGTCAGCAAGCTGTTATGAATGACAGCCATTTATAATAGTTCATTATATTGCTTATATTAGTGATCATCACTGTTATGAGCTATAACAGTGTAACAAAAAAAACATGATCACCCCCCTAGAATAGTACAGTATCACTATGGTGACATTGAACTACTCTGATAACAGAAACATTTTTTTAAAAAGGAAAAAAAAAATTTGACCACTTGCCACCCAGGCCAATTTTGACATTTCTCTCCTACATGTAAAAATCATAATTTGTTTGCTAGAAAATTACATAGAGCCCCAAATATTATATATGTTTTTTTAGTAGAGACCTTAGAGAATACAATGACGGTAATAGCAACTTTTTATCTCACGCGGTATTTGCACAGCAATTTTTCAAACGTGTTGTTTGGGGTAAAAAAACAGCTTCCTTTAAAAAAAAAAAACAGTAAAGTTAGCCCAATTTTTTTGCATAATGTGAAAGATGATGTTACGCCGAGTAAATAGATACCTAACATGTCACACTTCAAAATTGCACACGCTCGTGGAATGGTGCCAAACGATACTTTAAAGTCCCCACAGGCGATGCTTTAAATTTTTTTACTGGTTATATGTTTTGAGTTACAGAGGAGGTCTAGTGCTAGAATTATTGCTCTTGCTCTAACGTTCGTGGCGATACCTCACATGTGTGGTTTGAACACCGGTTTCATATGTGGGTGGGATTTACGTATGTAGATTTACGTATGTAGATTTACGTATGTGTTCGCTTCTGCGTGCGAGCACACGGGGACAGGGGCGCTTTAAATTTTGACACTTTTTTTTTTACATTTTTTTTTATCACTTTTATTCCTATTACAAGGAATGTAAACATCCCTTGTAATAGGAATACGCATGACAGGTCCTCTTTACAGTGAGATATGGGGTCAATGAGTCTCCACATCTCACCTCTAGGCTGGGAAGCCTGAAATAAAAAATAAAAAACGTTCTCAGCTTCCCAGCCGAGGCGGCGCCATTTGTTTGGATGCAGAGGCACAGAGGCCGGGCTTGACGTCATAACATTGTGCCCGGCCTCCGAACGATCATAGAGACTCCGAGGACCACCTGGTCCACCAGAAATCTGTATGGTCACCATCTGGGGCCGGCAGATCCCTTCTCCGACTCACCGATGACAGAAGAGAGTCGGTAGAAGCACTTAGGGTGGCGGGAGGGGGGCATCCCCTCTCACCGCCCGTAAGAACAATCAAGTGGCAGAACAGCTAATATGATCATTTTTATGGTGTAGATCAGGGATATGCAATTAGCGGTCCTCCAGCTGTTGCAGAACTACAAGTCCCATGAGGCATGGCAAGATTCTGACAGCCTCAAGCATGACACCCAGGGGCAGAGTCATGATGGGACTTGTAGTTTTGCAACAGCTGGAGGCCCACTAATTGCATATCCCTGGTGTAGGTAAAAGATGATATCTGAATGATGCCTGTAGCTGCAGGCCGGCGGAAAGTGGTTAAAAAAGTATTTAACACCTTGGCGACGGCTCCCGCTGCCCCTTTAAGAGCTTTAGAATGCCGGGAGGCGGGGCGGGGCTTTTGACCATGTGACCGCTGTTATAGCGTCACATGATTGGAGGTTTCCAGCTCAATTTGTGTGAAAAAAATTATATAAATTTAATTTGGGTACAGTGTTGCATGACTGAGTAATTGCCAGTTAAAATAGCGCATTGCTGAAAAGCAAAAAATGGCCTGGTCATGAAGGGTGTAAGTGGTAAAGTGAGAATTCTATTTATGGATATTTTATACGTAGTTACAATTACGTATATACTATACCTTGAAAATGCCCCTGAAAGATGTAAGTCACCAAAGTAGATGCCACTACTCCAGTGATCTGCAGTTGCTTCTGGATCCCGTGCCGAGCAGTTGCATTCAAAACACAGGAAGCCGGCAGCTCGGTATGGGTGCTGAATGAATGAATGCAAAGCATTCTGTGATTGAACGACAAGTCTGACTGCCTTGTCTCTCCACCTTGTCCAATCAGAAAATGCTTTGCATTGGTTAAGGTTGTATAAGTTTGGAGGCATGTATGTTCTTTTGTTACCCTGGGATAGATACAAAACTGAGGGATGGTATTTTCCAGTTGGCTTAGCAATGCTTTGGAAAGAGGGATCGTATATGTCTGGCCAAGCAAAGGGAACCATCTCAGCATGTAATCTACAATAGGATCAAGTGTATGGACTATTGGAACTGGAGCCTACTGCTGGGCCATGTCTGCTAGATCATTTCTTGTAGCACGACAGAGATATCAATACAGAAGAGCTACTATTGACTACTGAAGTTACCAAGGTGTTTCTAATATGGAAAGGAAAATGTTAAAATTGTACTAAAGCTTCCTTCCCTTGGGCGACTTCCCATCTTCAATACTTGGGGTGAAGTTGACCCCATCGATTGATAACATTTTTGCGGCTAACTTTCCGCCCCTGCTACGTGCCCTAACTTGATGGGGATGAAATGCCATCCTTAAAATGAACATCATGCTGTGCTTGATCTATTTCAGACCTTGCCCATAGTTATCCCCACTTCCTTTTTTTAAATCAGTCCACAGTGCGTTCATTAGATTTGTCTGGGCAAAAACTCATCCGCGATTATCCTACTTGTTTCTGATTCTACCCATAAGAGGAGGAATGACGTTTCCAGATCCACCTCAATATTATCAAGCAGTCCACCTTGCCAAGGTACTCGCCTGGTGTAGAGATGGTAAACACAAAGCATGGGTGATGGTTGAGCAATCGTGTTCTGCTATTCCGCTACAATGTTTGCCATAGTTACGCCAAAAATCCCTGGGAACGCTAATGCACCATTCTCTCATTGTGTGATCCTTCCTGTGGTGCGTCAATGCTGTCAATTTTCCACACAAGAAGGGGAGATTGTTGGTTCTTCCTGATACTGAACAACCCTGTATTTCCCCCTGGCCTCACTGATAGTCCTTTTCAAGGCCTTCTTGCACAAGGTACTTTTCGCTTGGGTGATTTTCTTGTTGATGCCTGATTAAAAACTAAAACTGAACTGCAATTGATGTTTGACCCACTGTTAGATCCTTGGCAAATGCAGCAACTCACTCACTTTCTTACCAGTGTCCTTCGGAGTGGGTGGTCTGCTCATTTGAACTTCCCACTGGAAAACCTATGTCTGGAACTGGGCTCCTTTACTCATGGTGTCTCGGAGGCGTACAAGCTACTTATTCATCCCCCAGAAGGATTTGTCCTGGGGGTTCCTACTAAAATGGGAAAGAGACTTGGGCTTATTCTCTTCCGAGCAGCGGGAACACTGTACTTTGCTCACTATTCTTTAGTGTTCAGTACCAGGAGCTCAACTATAAGGTCCCTTCTCTCTTGAAAAAAATCTATCCCGAGGCAGTGAGTACTTTGTGGGGAGGCTGAAGGCACCATGTTACATATTTTCTGGTCCTGCCGAAAATTGGGGAGGTTTTGGACCCAGGTACGTGATACAATCAAGCGACTCATTGACTTTGATTTGGGCACTGACCCGGCCAGATATCTTCTACACTATTCTGATCTCTCTAGACATAGATATAAAAACTCAATGTTAGTTCTCACCTTGAATGCGGCAAAGGCCTGTATTCCGGCACTGTGGAAGCAGAATTCTCCCCTTAGATTTCTTTGTGCCTTACCAAGATTTCTGATATTTATACCATGGAAAGTATCACTGCTGCCTTACGTAGTAAGGAAAAGATATTTAACAAAAAGTGGATTCATTGGACCCAATATACTTGTTCCAGGGATTACGGATCTGCTCTAGTAGAGGATGGATGAGGGACAAATCCCTTCTTTTTTCCATTCTTTTCCTCCTCTACTCCTCTTTTCCCTTTTTATTTTTGTATTTTGTTTTCTGTTTAGTTTTTATTGCAGTGTACAGTTCACATATATGTGGGTATTGTCAATAAGTGTTTGAAAATTGAAGTATGGACTGGATGGTGAGAACATTAATGCCATTCATTAGTGGTGATCAATATACTGTAACATGTCTTTTGATACCGAGCATTTTTTACTGCAGCAATGCACCGTTTGAAATGAATCTGTTTGGCCATTACCTGAATATTGTGTCTCCCATGACCGTCTGTACGAAAACTGTTTAAATAAAAAATAAAAATAAATAAAGTCCAGAGGGTGTCCAAAGAAAGTTCTTAAAATTAGGGGCTCCTGGATGGAAACTAGAAATAATTGATCAGACTTACAACTTATCATCTAAAAATGTTTTAATATTTAATACATTAAACTAAATAAATTAACAATACTATATACATAACCTATTTTAGTGGTTTCAGTGGGAAAAACAAGAAGGTTCACAACAATTTATGCTACAATATGTATTCTTTATGGGAGTGATTGCATAGTGCACACATTGGAGAGAAGTGTTATTTTCCTTGCTGAGCTGTACAATGTTTTATTATTTTTTTCTTCTAAAAATAGAGGTTCATTTAATTGTCTTTATTCCTGATATCTTGTTAATTAGCTTATTCCACCTAAATGTGCGTTGGTTAATAATTTCTAAATGACTTCAGTTGAATATATCACTTTTATTATGTTGTTTATGTCCTTCTAATAAAACTACTAGACTATATGGAGACTTTCATAGCCTAACATAGCTCTTATGTCCTGTACACACGGTCAGAATTTCCGATGGAAAAGGTCCGATCGCATTATGTTGTCGGAAAATCTGATCGTGTGCGGGCTCTATTGGACTTTTTCTGTCGGAGAATTCCGACGGACAAAGTTCCCCACATGCTCAGATCAAATTACCAGACCAAAGCCATTGGCTACTAGCCTCTACGTAGTTCCGTCGTACGCAACGAACGTCACCACGTTCCGAAGGATCGGATTTTCTGACAACTTTGTCCGACCGTGTGTATGCAACACCAGTTTCGGACAAAATCCGTCAGAAAAAATCTGACGGATTTTGTGGTCGGAATGTCCGACCGTGTGTACGGGGGCTTAGAGAGTAGTGTATCTGAAGGATAATTCATAGCTTTTCTCTATTAAAAGTATTATTCTTCTCTTAAATCCATTCAATATAGGTCTTTGAAAAAATTGCAGAACACTTCACAAATGAATAGGATTGTTGCTAGATATCATAAATTGAGAGATGTCTACCTTGGATCTTGATCTGGATATTAATATCGCTTAGCCACGATATTCACCTGCAGTGAACATTAAGCTTACTTTGCCAAACAGAGAGACGGTGAAATACAGAGGCTGTTGAGATACCGGTGGACGGGAGAGGGTGAGAGTAAGACTGCTTTAACGCACACACCTCGGGTCCGCCGTGACCAATCACCATTTATATGCTTTGAAGTGGAATTGCAGTGTCTTTTTGGAATATTGAAGTGGAACCTACTGTGGTATACTGAGATTCATTTTCTGCTGGTTTTTATCGTTTTAAATGTGAGTGAACTGATTGAAGCTTGTGAAGTGTGCTTTTTAATAAATTTGCTGAATTACACTATTGGAGCACTTTTTCATTTATATGTGGATTACTATGATTGCACTGAGTGGATAAAACTGGAGAATCACTGATTGATTGTTTGAGATCCTCTAAGCGTGTCTGCCTGACACGAAAGTGTGGGCAACAAATTTTGGTAAGTGAGTTTCCTATGGGAGTGGACACATTTGAGCACAACGGTGTGGTGGAAGAGCGATTGAAAATTATTTTGAGAAGACACATTGCTTTGTTGAAGGAGCGTCACTCTTTGACATCATTTTTCATTTGTTAATTTCTTCTGTTGGAACACTATATGAACACTGTGGCACTTTTTAATTATATGGTTTTCAAAGTCACTATTGAAATTATTTTTGAAATATATATTTTTTCATTAGGGTCACTTTGTTTTGATTCACTTATCACGTGGGAGTGTTTATTTCATTATTATTTCATTATTATTGTATTTAGTTAGATTTTATTCAGTTGAGCGCTACCTTTCAGGCTCCAGTTCATTCAGGACTACGGTTTGATTTCCTCTTATAGATTCTATTTAAGTAGCTGCTTTCGTTTTTAGAACACTCAGTTATCTAAGGCGCAGGGGTGGAATTTGGATTGTTGCCAAGTTTATTCTAAATTCCTCCATTTTTGATTTAATATTCGCTAATGTCTGCCTGTTTCTCCTCCCGGCCAATTGGAAAGCGGGTCCTGAGATCCGATTGGCTCCAAGTCCTAATTGGCCGGGAGGAGAAGCGACCGCTGGGACTCTGAAGGAGACGCGGGGGAAGTGACTTGGATGTGGTAAGTGCAGAGCTGGTGAAGGGCTTGGTGGGCAACAGGCGACTGAAGTGGCATGATCAATTAAACGATGGGAGGGGGAAGCGACGATCGATCAAGGGCTGTCTGGTTGGGGGCACCCCCAAGAAAATTGAGCACCAGACGCCACTGATACCTACTGTACCTTCACAGAGAGGAACTAATATGCCGCATACACACGGTCGGATTTTCCGAAGGGAAATGTTGGATGTGAGCTTGCGTGTGTATGCTCCATCGAACACTTGCTGTCAGACTTTCCGCCAACAAATGTTTCTTAGCGGGTTCTCAAATTTTCCGCCAAAAAAACTTTGTTGTCGGAAAGTCCAATCATGTGTACACAAGTCTGTCGCACATGAGTTCAAGCATGCTCTGAATCAAGCAGAAGGAGCCGCACTGCCTATTAAACTTCCTTTTTCTCGGCTCGTCATACGTCTTGTATGTCACCGCATTCCCACGTTCGGAATTGTTGGCCAACATTTGTGTGACCGTGTGTATGCAAGACAAGTTTGAGCCAACTTTTTTTTTTTCCTTCAAACAAAAATCCACGGTTTTGTTGGCGGAAAGTGCAATCGTGTGTACGCGGAATTAGAGTCTACAAGAGGATAATTCTCTTATCAGAGTCCTCTTTCCTTGTAACATCGGCACAATGCCATCTACAGGCAGGATGAATACCTGCACCTGCCTCAGTAAGCATAGGATTAATGTCACAACTACAGATAGTGAGCAGCTTGACCACACCCAGTCTCAAAAACCTTGCAGCTGCTCCATCCCCTGCACCTGACGCAGTCTTGCCAGAGCCCTGCATATTTGCATATTGCTGGGATGCTAGAATATACTGTAGCGCCGGTACTCCAGAAGAGTACCCCGCTATGTTGTAAATTTAGTTTTTTTCCCAAGACTATAGTTAAGTCTTGGGGTCCTCGGGTTTTGGAGAGGCCCAGCAACTCTACATGCAACCAGGGGAGGACTCTTCGGAGGAGAGCCACGCATGAGGCTGGCTGCTCGGTAAGAGCCTGGAAGCTGAGCTGCAAAGACACTAATTGAATCTGCATTCTTATGGTATCACCGGACCGGCTGCAAGATTCTGGTACTGTAAGAAAGTTCCTACTTTATCCTTCAGTTACAACCAAGTTCCTGTGAGAGACTTTTGTGCTTATCTAAAGTTTCACAACCAAGTCTGTGGCAGAGACTTTGCTAAACTAAAATAACTTGTTGGCTGCTAGATCTACAAACAAGGATTTATCCAACAGTTGATTTATCCAGTTGCGAGTGGCTACTCCCTGGATCATCTAGACTCTAGAGAGAGACATTTATTGAGTGTCAGCAGTTCAAGTGCCTGAGCTTCTATACCCTTACCCTCTATTCCCAACTTAGAGACTGAGTTCTGTTCAACTGTTTTATGAAAATAAAAATCCTAACAAGGAATTCAAGTGTCGGTCTCTACAGTTACTGGATATCAACACTGGGAACCCCTAGACAAGAACAACGAGTTACGAGCTGGAGGAGGTAACGGTAAGCCCAGAAAAATTCAGCCGCTCCTTCGGGGGTCAGTGCTACAATATGTAGCGCCGACACTTTTCTAAAGTGTGTGCTATATATGGAAATTTCGTTTTCCAGAACTGTAACAGAGTTCTGGGGGTTAATTGTACAGGTTTTTTTTACTTTGGCATCAGTTTGGCTGGGATGTACTGGAGTTCTGCCCGGTCATAGGTGCAGTGAGGCACCTGTGACAGGCTGAAAACCAAGCCTGGTTGGACGTGTTAGGTACCAATCTTTCTCGGAGCCAATCAGTGGGCACGTCTGGCCTCGCTGTGTAGTCTGGAAGGGGTATTTAAGATGCTGAAGTCATGTGTTCAGGGTTCGGCAGCTGCTTTGATTCCTGGTTCTGGTCCGGACCAACCTCGTGAGGGGTCCCGGACCCAGGAGTGTCTGCCATCCCCGTAAGCCTGGTCACCCTGACCAGCCCCAGAGGCCCTCATGGTCTGGGGCAGGGATCTGTCCGTTCCCGAGCCTCGGAACTGGCTAGTTCGAGGCCCAGTAACTGAAGGAGGCTTCGTAGGTGTACCCGGTGTGATCTCGGCATTGGAGAGACGCGGTAACTCGTACAAGCGACCAGGGGAGGACTCTTCGGACGAGGGCCAAGAAGCTGGCTGCTCGGTAAGAGCCTGGGAGCTGTGTATGGACACTAGAGAATCCACACTTCTCACGGTATCGCCAAGAAGGCTGAGAGATCCAGGTACTGTGAGAAAGGTTCCTACTTATCTTCAGTTACAATCTAGTCTGTGGCAGAGACTTTGCAAATTTTCCGGATCACATGTTGGCTGCTAAATCTATGGTTCGAGGTTTATCTAGCAGTGAAGCGCCCAGTTGTGAGTGGCTACTCTCTGGGCTATCTAAGAGACATTCAATCGATGTCGGCAGTTCTAAGTGCCTGAGTTTTATCACGTGCCCTCTATTCCCAATTGAGACTGTGTTATAGTTGGATGTTACCCCTGCAGAATAAAAATCCTTAAAAGGACTTTTGTGTGTCAGCATCTGAAGTTACTGGGTACTAACCCTGGGAACCCCTAGACAACGAAGGACAAGCTACGAGGAGGTAATTGGTAAGCCCAGAAAATTCAAGGTCGCCCCTAGCGGATATGGCCGCTACAAATACATTTTATGTGCTACATACAGTGGGGTTATTTACTAAAGGCAAATCCACTTTGCACTACAAGTGCACTTGGAAGTGCAGTTGCTGTAGATCTGAGGGGAAGATCTGAAATGAGGGGAAACTCTGCTGATTTTATCATTCCGTCATGTACAAGCAAAAATGCTGTTTTTTATTTTCCTTGCATGTCCCCCGCAGATCTACAGCGACTGCACTTCCAAGTGCACTTGTAGTGCAAAGTGGATTTGCCTTTAGTAAATGAACCCCATAGTGTCATGAATAATTTCTATGAAGAATTCAACTACCAATCTGCCCCACTTTTCCTGCTCGCAATGTCATATTGTAGTCCAAAGACTAATATATGATTTAGCACAGTGAAGCAAATTGCACACTTTGATGGACTATAAGTAAACCTCTTAGCATAATAAGCTGAAAAAGCACAGTCTCTATAATAAAGTCAATAGGTAGGTATGGAACCTACTAATGAAGAGCCCAGCATGTAATCAGCTAAACACTTAGCCACCGCCTCTCCCATTAAAAGGCACTGCTCAAAATAAAAATAATGGTAAATGAATGCTGAGGCTTGACAGGCACGGAAAGAATAATTATGGAAATCCTAAATACAGCATTGGCATTGCTATGATGAAATTCTTCACAATTGCTCTGTATTTAAGAAAAGGAATATTTACTAGGCTGAATTTATTTACTGCATAGACTGGGAATATAACACTGCTAATGAACCAAAATTACAAATGAGGAAATCATCTAGATCAGCAGAAAAAAATAATTGCTGCTGCATTAAAACCAACAGGGTTGTCAACCGTCCATTAAATTATGGAGAGTTTGCAAAAAAAAAATGCCCTCCTTATCCCCACCTAAAATGAGTGAAATGCCCATAAAATTCCTCACTTTGCCTTCAGAACATTGTACATATATAATTTATAGAGACAGCTATGACGTGGGCCGGGCCTGTCACAAACTGTGTCCTATGTTCCTGCATTCCCTGGGAGCCCTGTACAAGTTTGTGTTACCCCTGTGTTCTTGCAAGCTCAGTATCCCACTACTCTTAGATACTCCTGTCTATAACTGAGCCCAGTGCTGTAAGTATCTCTTAGTATTCCTGCCTGCCTGTAAAACTAGCATGTAGGCAGGTGCAGTCTATTTTCACCACTGCAGGTGGTGCTCATCCAAAGCAGTAATGCAGATGGGGAGGAAGTAGAGGGGAACCTAGTTCACAGGGAGGCAGCTATTCGATTGGATACTGGCATCCTATGTGACTTTGGTGGCCATCATGGGTCAGGCAGAGTCTATTTAGGACTCTGTCTCCTGGGTTTGGAGCGCATTTAGCAAGTGGTTAGAGTAGGGACAGGTCATCTGTCTGACAAGGACAGTACATAGAGCCAGAAAAGGTTCCAGAGGAGTAGGGAATGCTCAGGGACCACTCCAAACCTTTGGAAAGCTTCCCCTTTGGGGATGGACTAGCCAGGCAGCATTCCACTCCTTTTAGCAGATGCTGTCGGCATCTCTGAGCCTTCAGTCTACTGTCCCATCACTGTTACATATTAAGAGTGCTCCTGGACGGGTTGTCTTCCTGCCCAGTCTTACGTGTACTGCCTTATTTCTGCATACAATAAATGGACTCCATGTGCTTTCTGCCCGCCACACCTACCCACAAGCACCCCAGTGCTGCACTACACCACTAGCTTTCCTGTGAGTTCAGTTTTCTGTGCTTGTACAGATACTCGTCTATATGCTTCATTTATTCAGGGAAGCCTATCCCACACCCACCTAACAACAACTGTCCCTGAGCCACCCCCATCAAATCATTCTCTGCAGCTATTACCTTTTGTACCACCATCCCGTCCCTTTAGAATGTAAGCTCGACAAACAGGGCCCTCCTGTACCTTTTGTTTTGAACTGTACTGTAATTGTGTTGTCCCCCTATACATTGTAAAGCGCTGCGTAAACTGTTGGCGCTATATAAATCGTGTATTATAATAATAATGCTTCCCTGTACCAGATCAGCTATAGCCTGCATGTGTAGGCAGGTGCAGGTTCTCCTCTGGCCTGTAGGTGGCCATTGTTGAAGGGGAAGAGGAGTCAATAAGGGAAGTTTGCCCGTTAGTCTACTCTAGGGAGGTAGGCATCTGATTTGTTGCTGAATTCTTGAGAGAGTTAAGGTGACCATCTTAACATGGGACCCTTTAAATAGGGGATCCCATGTCTTTTGGGCATGCTTCAAGCAGGTGAGGGAAAGGAACCTGCTGGATAAGGATAGTGCTATGGAAGGATAGTGCTTCTGCTATTGCAGAATCTTCCGAAACCTCTTCAGTGGTGAGTGCAGTGAGAATTGTCCTGCTCCACCACCCCTCTATTGCCGCGTACACACGAGCGGACTTTCCCGCGGTAATGTCCGCCGGACAATCCGCCCGTGTGTGGGCGCCGGCGGACTTTTTCCCGCCAAAAGTCTGGCGGACTAAGTTTTATGTTCAGACTTAAAATTGTCCGCTGGACTCGCTGGACTGTGCCAGCATCCTCCGGGACTGTGACATCATAGGGGGCGGGGTCACCATGTGACATGAGCATGTGACCCCGCCTCCTTGTCCCTATATAAGTCACAACACAGCGCGTCTATGCCATTCCGGCCAGAGAGTGCGACGAGTCAACATCGGAAGAAGAAGACGGTGCAGAAAGCGGCGACAGCGGCAAGAACAGAAGAGACGCCGGAAGACCCCGGAAGACCCCCGAAGGTGGATCGAGACACCCAGACGACGGCGACAAAGAAGAAGAAAGCCGGGCTCCTCCGCTTGGTAAAAGAGCTAGGCAAAAGAGCAGAAGAGAGCGGAGGAGTCCGGCGAGAAGACCCCCCAAGACGGAAGAAGACCCCCGGAGCAGTGCAATAAAATATTTTAAAAAAATTGTGTGTTTTTTTTATTTACACTTTTACACCTTAGGTGAATGGGTAGGGGTACATCGTACCCTATACTCATTCACATAGGGTGGGGGGCCGGGATCTGGGGGCCCCCTTATTAAAGGGGGCTCCCGGATTCCGATAAGCCCCCCGCCCGCAGACCCCGACAACCAATGGCCAGGGTTGTTGGGAAGGGGCACTTGCCCTCATCAACATGGGGACAAGGTGCTTTGGGGTGGGGGGGCCGCACGGCCCCCCTTTCCCCAGGGCACCCCCCATGTTGAGGGCACGTGGCCTGGTATGGCTCAGGAGGGGGGGCGCTCGCTCGGATAAGGGTCTGAGATGGATTTGGGGGGACCCCCCACGCCGTGTGTGGGGCAAGTCCGTTCATTTCCAAAAGTCCCGCGGACTTTTTCCCGCGGATTGTCCGCCGGAAAGTCCGGGCGTGTGTGGGCATGTCCACACGCTCGGAAAGTCCGGCGGAGCTCCGCTGGAAAGTCCGGCGGTTCGTCCGCTGGACTAGGTCCGGCGGACAATCCCGCCGGAAAGTCCGAGCGTGTGTACGGGGCCTTTAAATCCATGCCAGGTGACGGGGCTAGCGCAGCGGCATTCACTGCCTTCGCTAGTCCCGTCTACCTGCAGTTACGTTCTAAATGAACAGACTTTTCTCCGTGTGTGGGGCAACTCCGTTCATTTCCAAAAGTCCCGCAGACTTTTTCCGTCGGATTGTCCGCCGGAAAGTCCGGGCATGTGTGGGCAAGTCCACACGCTCGGAAAGTCCGGCGGAGCTCCGCTGGAAAGTCCGGCGGTTTGTCTGCTGGACTAGGTCCAGCGGACAATCCCGACGGAAAGTCCGAGCGTGTGTACGGGGCATAACAGAAACCATCCTCCGGAAACATCTGTCTTAAACCTATTTCGGGGCTGTGATAAACTTTAAAGTCTAAATAAGTGCCTTGAACTTTAGATACTTTTACTTCATTGTGCCTATAGTGTTCTAGTTAATAAGAACTGCTGTGACTTGGATTTTGTAGGTGTAGCGGTGACACCTTTTCTAGGTGTCCACTATTGTAAATTTATTTGAAAATGAGCTGAGTTGCTGAAAACTAGAAATATAGCGCCACATCCCTTACATAAAGTCAAAATTTAGTTCAATGAACAGAAATGGGACTTTTAGGGCGCAAAAATACAAAAAGAATTACATTGATAGAAAAAAGATTTATTGAAAATCACAATATAACTTGATATTGCACATTTGACATCAAATATCTATGAAAACGTTTTTAAAACCAATACATCGCTAAACAGAGATGAACTTTTCATTTATTGCTCTTTTTCTCAACATGTTTCACCCAAACTTGGGCTTCCTCAGGAGAGTTAGATAATGTCAATTAATATTTACTGGAATAGAAAAAATACAGTCAGGACATTGAATACACAACAATTTACACTGCTTTGGTAAGATAATGTAGAAATGAACATCACAAAATTGGAAAGTGGGTGGAGCTAATAGGCTCAGATGCTGACCTGAAAGTCCCGGGAGAGGGCTCCGCAGTCCACAAAAATGCTGAATACATGGGGTTGTATCGAGTGCGCCATAGAGAGGGAAATAATGTCCAAAACTATATCAGTTTGGCAATCCATCTATGGGGTACATTAATATAGATACTAAATTTGTTAAGATATTGAAGAGAGTAAAGATATAAGTGTATCTTATCCCAAGAATGGAAAACCCACCTGGATAATGATTCCTTGGAAAGATAATAGAAGCATATAAGGGAGCATACAAACAGGGTGCTCATAACTGCCAAAGGGGAAATCCAAGTTTAAATCTATAAGAAATTTTAAAGGGAAAATTCCTTAATCCATCTGGGAAATGTTATACAGATATAGTTACCATCAGCGAGCCAAAAACAGATCACCATGTCCCAGGTATATATTTACCTATGTTGAGGGTCTGCATCCACTCAGGGTGCCAGCCAGGACAGATAACTATCCAGAGAATAGGGAGGCCAGAGTGAGGTACTCAAACCCCTTAAATAGAGTAAAAAGAAGGGGCATTTTAGTGATCAGTTCCCGGTAAGGACGGATGGTAAATAATCTGCTAAATCTCTTACCTTAAACAAGAGTCGTTTGGGGAGTAAACCTCCGCTGAGCTGCACAATTGAAGAGCCCAAACAAATCCCCTTAAATAACCCTCTCCACCGCCGTTTTGGCGCCAAAATCTCGGCGCCAAACGGTCAGGTGAGGACAAATGATGTCACTGCAGGAGCGCCAGACGCACAGGAAGTGACGGCCGTGAAACAGGAAGTGCCATCCTCAACAGGAAGCCAGAGCAACTGACCTCAGTGCTGATAGCAAATTGAATCACAGGATGTAAGGCCACATCTGAAAGACTGTCAGCAAGGGAGTAATAGGGAAATGGACTGACAATAATTGCCAGTACATGTCAGTGAAGGGATATTTTGATATATCCCTAGGCTAAATGTGATCAGTATGTAGGAATGATTTTGGGTCACAGAACAGATCCATATATACTACCTCTGTTTCCTTGGAACATATATATGTAACCAAGATAACGGCTGCAGTTTGCGCAAGCGTTTAACCCCGAAGTGACTGGAACGGCGCAAGTTAAGAGAAAAATAGACGGGTGAGGTCTAGAGACTCCAAAAATAACGCCTCACGTGTCCATATGAGGCACTCAAACCCCATTTCAAAACATTTTGCTACAAGTGTATATAAGGCTGCAAATATTGCTCCTTAAAGGGACCATAACCAAAAATGGCTAATACTGATGAAATACCAAAAATAGAGATACAGTGGAGCAGTGGAACTTGCCAAAAGCTCTCTACCGCGATCCACAGGCCAGCAAACACCGCACCAACCAAAGCATGCGATGAACATCTGAATAATAATAAAATACAAAAAATAAATGAACAAAATACACATAATAATATACAAATTTAAATAAGAACAAATAATGTTCTTAAAGAAGTGTGACAATGGCGACCTAACCCTATAGAAAGGGTTTGAAGCTCAGAGATTCATTCAAGCCAGGATGCACAGTGGCTCTAAGGTTATGAATCCATTTTGATTCTCTCTGTAATAGAGTTTTATCAATATCACCTCCGCGGTTAAAGTCTGGTACAAATTCTAGCGCAAAAAACTTCATCTGTGAAACATCATATGAATGATAGAGCCCCATATGTCGACTAATGGGGGTCTCCATCTTTTTCTTTTTAATGAGGGATACATGATCTCTAATTCTATGAAAAAAGGGTCGTTTAGTTTTCCCTACATAGAAGGCCTGACAGGTACATGTCATGAGGTAAACAACTCCAATAGTCTTACATGTTGCATAGAAGTTTGGCTTAAAGGTTGGACCAGAAGGCAGCATTATTTCAGTCGAATTGATCAGTAAATCACAAAATTCACATTTTCCACAAGGAGAAGTACCTTTTCTATGTGTCTTTGTTCTTGGAGTGAGATAGCTATGAACTAGTCGATCTTTTAAAGAGGTAGATTTGCGGTAGGTAATTTGTGGGTGAGCACCCACATATTTTGAGAGGACATCATCTGTAGAAAGAAGATGTCAGTATTTCTCAAAGATGTGGCGTACTTTTTTGTGTTCACCAACAAAAGTGGTGATTACGCGGACTTTGGATTCAGATTTATGTGGCTTCACTTGGTGGATTAATTGATGTCTATCCTTCTGTTTTGCTCTATTGTATGAACGTTTAAGGCAATTTTTGCTATAGCCTCGTTCTAAGAGACGGGCTTGCAACGCTTTGGCTTCTAATTCAAAATCAGCTTCTTTGCTACAATTTCTTTTTAATCTTAAATACTGACTAAATGGTATACTCTGGACAAGGGACGCGGGATGAGAGCTGTCAGCGTGAAGAATAGTGTTGCCTGCAGAGGGCTTTCTATAAAGGGAGGAGCCAATAGTTTTATCCTCATTCACGTAAATCTTGATATCAAGAAAATTCACAGTAACCTGATCACAAGTCATCGTAAACTTAAGATTATAAGAATTGGTTTCAAGGCATAATAAGAATTGCGACAGCTCATCCCGAGTTCCAGTCCAGACAATAAAGATATCATCAATAAATCTTTTCCAAATTAAAATATTTTCAAAGAAACGACTGAACTGAACAGCCGAGAATATCTCCCTCTCCCACCCCCCCAGATACAGGTTGGCGTACGATGGGGCACATTTGGTCCCCATCGCCACCCCCTGTACCTGGAGGTAGTGGGAGCAATCGAAGATAAAAATATTATTGCTCAAAATGAAGAGCAACAGTTCCAAAACGAAATTGTTATATGGCCTGGCTGATGGCCCCCGTTCAGAGAGGAAGCCGTCCACAACTCGAGCCCCCAATTTATGTAGGATCGAGTTGTAAAGGGCCTCCACATCTATGGCCACCAACCAGGCCTCATCAGGTAAGCATAGTCCATCCAGGGATCTCAGCAAGTCAGCTGTGTCCTGGATGTATGAGCTTAATGACTTGACATGTGGTCTCAGATAATCATCTATAAGTTTACTAGCTGATTCTGCATCCATTTCCCGATATAATCGGACGCCCAGGAGGGAAGGAGGCATTCTTGTGTATTTTAGGTAATGCATACATAGTAGGTAGTCTAGGATTTTCAACAAGTAGGAATTCACAGGTTTTTTTATCAATTAGATTATTCAGAAAGGCCTGAGTAATAAGGCGTTTATATTTGGTTTGAATATATGAGACCTGAAAAACAGGAATGGGACGATACCATTGGCGATTGGATAGCAGATCCAAAACCATAGTTTTGTAATTTTTTAAGTCCATTAGGACTATATTGCCTCCTTTGTCGGAAGGCTTTATGATCAGTTGATCATTCATTTGTAATGATTTGATTGCTTGACGTTGCTTTGAACTTATGTTGGATCTGCTATTCCAAGGTCGCCATTTGGTGTTTTGAATTCAAAACACCAAATGGCGACCTTGGAATAGCAGATCCAACATAAGTTCAAAGCAACGTCAAGCAATCAAATCATTACAAATGAATGATCAACTGATCATAAAGCCTTCCGACAAAGGAGGCAATATAGTCCTAATGGACTTAAAAAATTACAAAACTATGGTTTTGGATCTGCTATCCAATCGCCAATGGTATCGTCCCATTCCTGTTTTTCAGGTCTCATATATTCAAACCAAATATAAACGCCTTATTACTCAGGCCTTTCTGAATAATCTAATTGATAAAAAAAACCTGTGAATTCCTACTTGTTGAAAATCCTAGACTACCTACTATGTATGCATTACCTAAAATACACAAGAATGCCTCCTTCCCTCCTGGGCGTCTGATTATATCGGGAAATGGATGCCTGACAGAATCAGCTAGTAAACTTATAGATGATTATCTGAGACCACATGTCAAGTCATTAAGCTCATACATCCAGGACACAGCTGACTTGCTGAGATCCCTGGATGGACTATGCTTACCTGATGAGGCCTGGTTGGTGGCCATAGATGTGGAGGCCCTTTACAACTCGATCCCCCATAAATTGGGGGCTCGAGTTGTGGACGGCTTCCTCTCTGAACGGGGGCCATCAGCCAGGCCATATAACAATTTCGTTTTGGAACTGTTGCTCTTCATTTTGAGCAATAATATTTTTATCTTCGATTGCTCCCACTACCTCCAGGTACAGGGGGTGGCGATGGGGACCAAATGTGCCCCATCGTACGCCAACCTGTATCTGGGGGGGTGGGAGAGGGAGATATTCTCGGCTGTTCAGTTCAGTCGTTTCTTTGAAAATATTTTAATTTGGAAAAGATTTATTGATGATATCTTTATTGTCTGGACTGGAACTCGGGATGAGCTGTCGCAATTCTTATTATGCCTTGAAACCAATTCTTATAATCTTAAGTTTACGATGACTTGTGATCAGGTTACTGTGAATTTTCTTGATATCAAGATTTACGTGAATGAGGATAAAACTATTGGCTCCTCCCTTTATAGAAAGCCCTCTGCAGGCAACACTATTCTTCACGCTGACAGCTCTCATCCCGCGTCCCTTGTCCAGAGTATACCATTTAGTCAGTATTTAAGATTAAAAAGAAATTGTAGCAAAGAAGCTGATTTTGAATTAGAAGCCAAAGCGTTGCAAGCCCGTCTCTTAGAACGAGGCTATAGCAAAAATTGCCTTAAACGTTCATACAATAGAGCAAAACAGAAGGATAGACATCAATTAATCCACCAAGTGAAGCCACATAAATCTGAATCCAAAGTCCGCGTAATCACCACTTTTGTTGGTGAACACAAAAAAGTACGCCACATCTTTGAGAAATACTGGCATCTTCTTTCTACAGATGATGTCCTCTCAAAATATGTGGGTGCTCACCCACAAATTACCTACCGCAAATCTACCTCTTTAAAAGATCGACTAGTTCATAGCCATCTCACTCCAAGAACAAAGACACATAGAAAAGGTACTTCTCCTTGTGCAAAATGTGAATTTTGTGATTTACTGATCAATTCGACTGAAATAATGCTGCCTTCTGGTCAAACCTTTAAGCCAAACTTCTATGCAACATGTAAGACTATTGGAGTTGTTTACCTCATGACATGTACCTGTCAGGCCTTCTATGTAGGGAAAACTAAACGACCCTTTTTTCATAGAATTAGAGATCATGAATCCCTCATTAAAAAGAAAAAGATGGAGACCCCCATTAGTCGACATATGGGGCTCTATCATTCATATGATGTTTCACAGATGAAGTTTTTTGCGCTAGAATTTGTACCAGACTTTAACCGCGGAGGTGATATTGATAAAACTCTATTACAGAGAGAATCAAAATGGATTCATAACCTTAGAGCCACTGTGCATCCTGGCTTGAATGAATCTCTGAGCTTCAAACCCTTTCTATAGGGTTAGGTCGCCATTGTCACTCTTCTTTAAGAACATTATTTGTTCTTATTTAAATCTGTATATTATTATGTGTATTTTGTTCATTTATTTTTTGTATTTTATTATTATTCAGATGTTCATCGCATGCTTTGGTTGGTGCGGTGTTTGCTGGCCTGTGGATCGCGGTAGAGAGCTTTTGGCAAGTTCCACTGCTCCACTGTATCTCTATTTTTGGTATTTCATCAGTATTAGCCATTTTTGGTTATGGTCCCTTTAAGGAGCAATATTTGCAGCCTTATATACACTTGTAGCAAAATGTTTTGAAATGGGGTTTGAGTGCCTCATATGGACACGTGAGGCGTTATTTTTGGAGTCTCTAGACCTCACCCGTCTATTTTTCTCTTAAATTGCGCCGTTCCAGTCACTTCGGGGTTAAACGCTTGCGTAAACTGCAGCCGCTATCTTGGTTACATTTATATGTTCCAAGGAAACAGAGGTAGTATATATGGATCTGTTCTGTGACCCAAAATCATTCCTACACACTGATCACATTTAGTCCAGGGATATATCAAAATATCCCTTCACTGACATGTACTGGCAATTATTGTCAGTCCATTTCCCTATTACTCCCTTGCTGACAGTCTTTCAGATGTGGCCTTACATCCTGTGATTCAATTTGCTATCAGCACTGAGGTCAGTTGCTCTGGCTTCCTGTTGAGGATGGCACTTCCTGTTTCACGGCCGTCACTTCCTGTGCGTCTGGCGCTCCTGCAGTGACATCATTTGTCCTCACCTGACCGTTTGGCGCCGAGATTTTGGCGCCAAAACGGCGGTGGAGAGGGTTATTTAAGGGGATTTGTTTGGGCTCTTCAATTGTGCAGCTCAGCGGAGGTTTACTCCCCAAACGATTCTTGTTTAAGGTAAGAGATTTAGCAGATTATTTGCCATCCGTCCTTACCGGGAACTGATCACTAAAATGCCCCTTCTTTTTACTCTATTTAAGGGGTTTGAGTACCTCACTCTGGCCTCCCTATTCTCTGGATAGTTATCTGTCCTGGCTGGCACCCTGAGTGGATGCAGACCCTCAACATAGGTAAATATATACCTGGGACATGGTGATCTGTTTTTGGCTCGCTGATGGTAACTATATCTGTATAACATTTCCCAGATGGATTAAGGAATTTTCCCTTTAAAATTTCTTATAGATTTAAACTTGGATTTCCCCTTTGGCAGTTATGAGCACCCTGTTTGTATGCTCCCTTATATGCTTCTATTATCTTTCCAAGGAATCATTATCCAAGTGGGTTTTCCATTCTTGGGATAAGATACACTTATATCTTTACTCTCTTCAATATCTTAACAAATTTAGTATCTATATTAATGTACCCCATAGATGGATTGCCAAACTGATATAGTTTTGGACATTATTTCCCTCTCTATGACGCACTCGATACAACCCCATGTATTCAGCATTTTTGTGGACTGCGGAGCCCTCTCCCGGGACTTTCAGGTCAGCATCTGAGCCTATTAGCTCCACCCACTTTCCAATTTTGTGATGTTCATTTCTACATTATCTTACCAAAGCAGTGTAAATTGTTGTGTATTCAATGTCCTGACTGTATTTTTTCTATTCCAGTAAATATTAATTGACATTATCTAACTCTCCTGAGGAAGCCCAAGTTTGGGTGAAACATGTTGAGAAAAAGAGCAATAAATGAAAAGTTCATCTCTGTTTAGCGATGTATTGGTTCTAAAAACGTTTTCATAGATATTTGATGTCAAATGTGCAATATCAAGTTATATTGTGATTTTCAATAAATCTTTTTTCTATCAATGTAATTCTTTTTGTATTTTTGCGCCCTAAAAGTCCCATTTCTGTTCATTGAACTAAATTTTGACTTATTGTAAATTTAGTTATTTTTGTTTCTCAGAACAGTAAAAAGGGTTCTGAGATTTAATTGGATAGGGAAGCTTTGACATCAGTTTGACTGGGCTGTGCTAGGGTTCTGCCTGATCATGTGTACGGTGAAGTGCACATGACAGGCACAGAATCAGGCCTGGTTGGACGGTTTGGGTACCGGCATTCCTCGGAGCCAATCAGTGGGTGCGTTTGGCCCCGCTGAGGAGTCTGGGGAAGGGTACTTAAGATGCTGGAGTCACGTGTTTGGGGTTTGTTAGGCCAGAGCTGCCTGTTTCCTGGATCCGGACCGGGGTAGCCCCGCGAGGGGTCCCGGTCAGGGGAGTGTGTTCCGCCACGAAACATGTCTGATTTGACAGGCCCCACAGACCGGCTTGGTCTGGGGCAAGGATCCATCTGTTCCCAAGTCTCGGAACTTGGCTGGTCCGAGGCGCAGTAACTGAGGAAGGATTCAAGGTGTTCGGGTGCGCTCTCAACTTGGAGGGGCACCGCAGCTCGTGTAAGCGACCTGGGGAGGACTCTTCGGAGAAGGGCCAACAAGCTGGCATCCTGAGAAGTGCCTGGCTGCTGAGTTGTGAAGGACACTAAAGAATCCATGCTTTCCCAATACTGCCAAGGAGACGGATAAAGTTCCAGGTACTGAGGAAAGGTTCCTGTTTGTTTCTGAGTATCACTTTGAGTCAAGGTCAAGGACTGTGCAAATTTTGTTTATTCAAGTGCTGACTGCCATAATCTCTGGCTAGAGATTTGTTCAGCTTGGAAGCACCCAGCTGCGAGTGGCTACTCTCTGGGTTGGCAAATAGAGACTTTCGTATGTTTAGCAGTTCAAGGTGCCTGAGTTTCTTCATCCTTGCCCTCTGTTCCCACATGTGACTGCGTCTGTTGGAAGTTACCACCTGAAAATAAAAACCTTTCAAAAGGACTTTTATGGTGTCAGCGAGCAAAGTTGATGGGTACTTACTCTGGGAACCCTTAGACCTGGAGGACCAAGCCAAGCGGAGGTAACCGGTAAGCCCAAAAGTCAAGACCGTCCCACCGAGGGTTATGGCTGCTACATAGGTAACTGCACTGAGGCCATACCTACATTTGGGTGAGCTCTCTGAGTACACCACTATCTAGCGCTGCGTAAACTGTCGGCGCTATATAAATCCTGTAATAATAATAATAATCTAGCGTGCAGGCTGCATGGAGTCTCCATGATTCCCAACCAGCATGCGTGATAGTCTCCTTCATGGCAAGCTGGGAGCCAACCAGAAATGCAGTGTGTGTCAGGAGCATAGGCATCCAGCCTATGAACTCTGCAGCCTTGGTTGGATCTGTGTGTGACAATAAATGCAGAAATTAGTTGATATAGATATTATATTAATTCAGTGATCAGTAGTAGACAAATGTCCACACTTAGAATTTTAAAAGACAGCTCAGTCCTGGGCATTGGAAGAACTCTCATCCAGCTGCCAACGATTTTCTTGACAAGTATGTGGTGAAGATAAAGACAATCAGCTGTTACCTCACAAACCCTCAAAAGGACCCTTCAAACCTGTCAGATGCAGAATAAGCAGAAGGATGAAGTAATTCCACATTGCAGGCACCAGACTGTCTGATGCATTACTCATTTTCTTACAATCAGAAAGGGATATGTTTTATAAAGTCCAAAATAATAGTCCCAGGGGGATAAAGAACCTTCCTGATAGTATACATTATGAGCTACATACAGTATATAAACAATATGCCCTGGTTGTACAAAATCATCTAGAGACCCACATAATGATTTCAAGGACCCTACTCATGGCAGGTTAGTGTTTGGGAGGATGTGCGGAACTCCTACTCTTGACCCAAACACTTGACACAGACATCAGAACCGACATCAAAACTGACATCAGAACCAACATAAGAACTGCCTGGTTCATACAGTGCCTTGAAGAAGTTGAAGGAAAATAAATGTTTTTCAATTTTTTTTTCAACTAAATATGTGAAAAGTGTAGTGTGCATTTATATTCAGCCCCCTTTACTCTGATACCCCTAAATAAAATTTAATGGAACCAATTGCCTTCAGAAGTCACCTAATTAGTAAACAGAGTCCACCTGTGTGTAATCTCAGTATAAATACAGCTGTTCTGTGTAGAGGTGCACCGAAATTTTGGCCGCCAAAAAATTATTGTCCGAAAACTGTGTTTTTTCATTCGGTCAATAGCAAAAAACAGCCGATACAGAAAGGGGGCGTTGTCCACCCTTGGTACCACCCATTTCGGGAGTGTCCCCAGTCCTCCCCTCCCTCCTCCGCTCCTCGCCACGATCTCCATGTGTTACGGAGCTGAATTGTCCGGGCCGTAGTATGTCCCACCTCCTGTGATAGACGGCACACTGATCCAATGGCGGGACATTGAATCAGTGTGACGTGATCACAGGAGGCGGGATATTGTTACTGCGGCCCGGGCAATTCAAACCCTGCTCCGTGACACACGGAGATCGCTGCTGATCCGGGCATAGGCAGGCTGCTTATGATGCACACTGGTGAGGCTGCTGGGCACAGGCAGGCTGCATATGACGGGCACTGGTGAGACTGCTGGGCACAGACAGGCTTAGGGTTGCCACCTTTTCTTCAAGTCAAACCCGAAAACACTTTAGCGGCACACAGCAATTTTTTTTGTAGTATAAACTATACATATATTTTGCTATTAAATAACATTTCTAATCATATGAAGTTAATAACAAGAGTCCCCCTTTTCACCAGAGTCCACAGAGTTCCCTTTTTACATCTGAACTCGCAGAGTTTCCTTTCACTGTAAGGGGGGACTCTGCAGACTCTGATGTAAGGGAGAATTCTGGGGACTCTAACATAAGGGATGCTCTGGGAACCCTGATTTAAGAGGGAACACTGAGAACTCCTCCTTACCACCTTAGTCAGGAGAGATAGGCAGGAGATAGAAGGTGGAAACTTCAGTCACAGACAGAGATGAATGGTGAGCTTGCTCACTGCTTGGCAGTCAGCACCTCTCATCCAGATGTATCTGAGGCTTTTTTTGTCTTTTTTTTTTATCTGTTGTACATATTTATATGCACTACCCGCCTACGTATATTAAATAAAATGGATAAGTGGCTATTGTGTACTAAGCTCATAATTCATACTCCTAGAGAGAGTGTTGTGTTGTATTGTCAGTGTCTCTATGGTTGGTTGTAAATTCATTGTTAATCTGTTTTTAAATTGAACTGTAAATGCATGCAGAGTAGTGTCAGTGCATGGAAGTTATCAAATATGCCAGACACAGATCTGCCTGTGTGTGTGTAGGCAGGTGCACGTAGTCTTCCCACCTGTAGGTGGCCCTGTGCCATCACTACATGGGAAGAGGAATCTTAAAGTGGTTGTAAACCCTTACAACCAATTTTTACTACTAGTAAGCCTATAATAAGGCTTACCTGTAGCTACCGTGTCTTAGGAGATATTCCCTGTACCAGCATGTGCCGAGGTCGTCGGCACATGCGCCAAGAATCATCGGCTCGTTCGGGCCATTGCTTCAGCCGACTATCGGCAGGTCCTGCGTGCATGCATGGGAGTGACGTCATCACAACTCCGGCCAATCACAGCGCCGGAGCCCGCGATACCCGGAAGTAACTCCGGGAGATATGTTGCCCGCCAAAGCGGTGTGCCGGGACCACTGCGCGGGCTTCGATCTAAGGTAAGTATATCATAGTGAGCTAGTATGCTATGCATACTAGCTCATTATGCCTTTGTCTTGCAGGTTTTTTTTTTTTATTTCTCCCGTGGGTTTACAACCACTTTAAAAGAGAATTGATCGTTTGGGGAGTAAGTTGCCTCAGGAAGAAGATCTGTTTGATTAAAAGGTTCCCCCGCAAAATGGAGTTCAAACACTTCAGCTCCGAAAGATTTACCCCCCTTCATAACCAGGCCATTTTTTGCGATATGGCACTGCATTATTTTAGCTGGCAATTGTGTGGTCGTGCGATGCTGTACCAAAATAAAATGTATAACCTTTTTTCCCACAAAAGAGCTTTCTTTTGGTGGTATTTGATCACCTCTACGGTTTTTATTTTTTACGCTATAAACAAAAAAGACCGACAATTTTGAAAAAAAAATAAAAAAAATATATATATATATATATATATATATATATATATATATATATATTTTTTTTTTTTTACTTTCTGCTAAAAAACACATCCAATAAATAAATAAATAAAAAAATTGAATTTCTTTATAAATTTATACCAATATGTACTCTGCTCCATATATTTTTGGTAAAACAAATCACAATAAGCGTATATTGATTGATTTACCCAAACGTTTTATAGCGTCTACAAACTATGGGATGTTTTTACTCATTTTTATTTGTTTATTTATTACTAGTAATGGTGGCGATCAGTGATTTATAGCGGGACTGCGATATTGCGGCAGACATTCAGACATTCAGACACTGACACTTTTGACACTTGGGGGTCACTACAAGTGAAAACTAGAATTGCAAAGTGCCCTTGAAATTGCAGTGAAAGTGCACTTGGAAGTGCAGTCGCTGTAGATCTGCGGGGGACATGCAAGGAAAATAAAAAACAGCATTTTAGCTTGCAAATGGTTGGATGATAAAATCAGCAGAGCTTCCACTCATTTCAGATCTACCCCTCAGATTTACAGCGACTGAACTTCCAAGTGCACTTTCAGTGCAATTTCAAGTGCACTTTGCAATTGTAGTTTGCATTTGTAGTGCAAAGTGGATTTGCCTTTCGTAAATAACCCCCTTTGTGGGAACCAGTGACACCAATACAGTGATCAGTGCTAAAAATATGCACTGTCACTGTACTAATGACACTGGCTGGGAAGGGGTTAACACCAGGGGCAATCAAAGGGTTAACTGTGCGCCTAGCCTGTGTTTTATTACAGTGTGGGATGTGCTTTTACTAGGGGAAGAGATGGATCCTAGTCCCTGCTTTGCAGAGACACAGCATCTATGCCTTCCCTCCTGTCAGAATGGTGATCTGCCTTGCTTACATAGACAGATCGCCGTTCTGTGTTTCTGCAAGATCATCGGCAGGTTACAGCAGACATCCGCTGATCGGCTCCTGCTGTGTATAATCACAGCGTGAGCGAGCCGCCGGCAGCGTGCACTCGCGCCCGCTAACCGGAAGTGCAGGATCAAATATATATATATATATATATACACACGATCCTGTGCTCAGCTGTAGCAGTAAAACTGCAATAGGGCGGCCAGCAAGTCATTTGGGCACGCATTAAGCGAGTGGCTGGCTACCGTCAGGGACCCACTTGTGAGGGACAACGCTTAGCGCAGGGAAAGGTTCAAGTAAAGCAGAGATAGCAAAGGGAAGGCTCTTCTAGCACTTCATACATTCTGGTGCTTGTTATGGGAGCAAAGAGCCAGTGCAGTCTACAGAGATAACGCATCTAGCATTACAGAAGGGATACTACCTCCGGTAGCACATCTTGTCAACCATTGTGATTATTTTATTATTGCACTGCTGCAAAACACAGTCGCAGTGATGGCACAGAGCTCTGAAGGAATGGCATGGTTATGCTGTGCCTTCAGAGCGCATGCGCGGCTGATGTCACCGACTGCTGCTCACTGGAGTTTCTCCTAAGCAGTGCACGTTTAGGAGATATTCATTTAACCTACAGGTAAAGCTCACCTGTAGGAAAAATAAAAAAAATTTAGTTTACTACCACTTTAAATAAGGTGCCAAGAGCAGGCCCCTGCCTACGTGTATATGGCACTCTCTCCACCAAACAAGGATCTTGCTACGGTTACCAAGTAAATGTTGGCAAAATTCCTTAACATCTGGTGGCAATAGTGGGATATTCATGTTTTCTTAGGATTTACAGTTGTTACCTGTATCTGAATTGAGGAACTTGGGGTTCTCAAGATAGTTTGCCAGCATACTCATTGATTTCTAAATACATGTGTAGCGCTACCCTCGTAAGGGCCACCAATAGAGTCTGTACCCCACTGGTTGCCCCGACTCCCCAAATCCTTCATCACCTCTGACATGCTGGGTTCGGTCATTTTCACCAACTATTACCAATAATAAGAGATTTGCACAATATCAATGAAACAGTATAATGTCCCGTACACGCGGTCGGATTTTCCGACGGAAAATGTCCTATCGGACAATGTTGTCGGAAATTCCGACCGTGTGTAGGCTCCATCGGACTTTTTCCGTCGGATTTTCTGACGGACAAAGTTTTATCTCCTGCTCTCAAATTTTCCGACAACAAAGTCCTATCGGACTTTTTCCGATCGTGTGTAGCGAATTCAGACGGACAAAGTGCCACGCATGCTCAGATCACATTACAAGACCAAAGCTATTGGCTACTAGCCTCTACGTAGTCCCGTCGTACGCAACGAACGTCACCATGTTCAGGATGATCGGATTTTCCGATAACTTTGTCCGACCGTGTGTATGCAACACCAGTGTCGGACAAAATCAGTCGGAAAAAATCCGACGGATTTTGTGGTCGGAATTTCCGACCGTGTGTACGGGGCATTAGTTTGTTTACTGTGGTAAAAAGGGACACATGAAAGTGCAAAACATTACACTATACATCACAAAGGTATTTTTATCTGAACAATATATCACTATAGAAAAGGCTATTTGGTAGCTTAAACCTTGCCATAATAAAGAAGTACAAAATACGTAGTATGATCCAAATTCAGTCAAACCCTTACAATCACAGAGACATATGTGAACAGGTCAGCAGAAGTGTAGGGAACTGACACTTTATTTTCTATGTCAGATTCTGTCTCCTCGACCCACAGGCCATTAACATCAATATAACACAACAGGACACTATGCAGAATAATGTATGTAAATTGGCTGGCTGCTTTAAATGAGGTTCCAGAGAATGAAAGACCTTTTTGCGCTAAATAACTTTAGTCACTTGAGCAAATAAAGAGAGGATATAAAGGTTGAAATGTCACTCCTTGGAATCTGGCAGTCTTCAGCTAGCATTATAGTGTTATGAATAAAGTGATCCTGGATGGTAAGATATAGCAAAGTTGGCTTATCTGTGAGGTATCTGTATTTCACTTCAAACTTTTCCCATATAGCTTTAATAGTATTGTATCCAATAGGATTGCTGTTAATAAAGATGTGAAAAGCATATAGATGTCTGCATACAGTGTTCATAGAGTGTAAAGACTGACTTCAGGGTCAGTACCAGAAAGCTGGATTAAATAGATGATGTCTATATGCAGTATTCTAATGAATCTATATGGGCAAATGCCCGCTCACCACACTGGTTACAGAAGCCGCTGGCAGCAATGCAGGTTATGGTGATGAAGGCTCTTTCAGGCACTCCCTCTGATTCCTGGCTCTAGGAATTGCGTCTGAATACGGCCTATACCGAATCTGTAGCACAGGCATCGCTGGAAGATCTGGAACAGTCTCTAGCCTGCTGCCATGGAGAAGCGATGCTGTCCACAGAGATCCCTCTGGATGCAGCTGTACGACTCCCCGCTGTGCAAGCCAAAATTCAACAGCAGCTTGCACTAACACAGAGCTCCTGCTGGCAGAATCCAAGCCGGCGTCCCAAGAGAGCGATGTAGGCTGCAGCCAGTCCTTTTATATCCTCTCCCATCGGACTGTTCTGTCTTCTCGGCATTCTGGTAGTAGTAGTTCAGGCCAGTCCTGCTGGAATTGAAACCTCAGCTTTTTGAACTACACATCCCACGATGCTTTGCTCTGCTCTAAGTTTAGTCTGAAAGGAAATGACACATAGAGTCCAACCCCACATTATTTAACGCTGTATACTGTCCCTGAATGTCAGGCATAATAGCCAGCTCCTGGCTACACACGCAACGAATGGCAATAGCGATATCTAATGTATTGATCAGCCTCCCTCATCCCTTTACCATCTGTATCGCTTTCCATTACACTGTACCCCCAGAATGATAGTAATGGATTTTGGGTACTTTAGGGCGAGCATGTCTGGTGCTTTTCACTTGCAGTTTAGCTTATGCCTAAAACTGTAGCAGAATATAACTGTATCTGAGCACTACAAGCTGAAAAACACTATTTGATTAGTTTTTAATATTCTAAGCAAACCTAGTCATCCATTTATGTCTCCTTGTTTTATTTTTTGAGAACACCACCTAGCATTTCTAACCACAGTCACCTTGAGTAAGGGCAGTTGATTCATGCAGCATTTACATGTTGGAATCCATCTGCCCTTTAGCTCAGGCATGAATATAGGAGGGGGTGCTTAGCTGAGAAAACCCCTCTTCTCCTCATTTAGATGAAAGAAAAAAATGCCCATGAAGACTCCTGGAATGCATGACATTATTTTGATCTGGGCCAGAAACCACGAAGCAACTGAAAAAATTTAAAACAAATAAATATAATATAGCTTCCTATCTAATACTAATGCTAGGAGCATAAGGATTAAAAATAGTTTACATGGATTGAGAGAGTTTAGTTTAAGCAAATATGAAAAAAATATATATTAAGGGACAGTTGGTGAATCAGATATTTTATATTCAAATATATTCACTAGGAAGATTCATCCTCAGTAATCATCACATCTATGCTCCTAAATGTATTTTTGAGCATAGCTAGTTTTTAGTCCCTAGGACAGCAAGACTAGGACTAGGACTAGGTAGGACTGCACTGTGAGCAAATCAGGGTTATGGATTAAAAATGGATTAAATAGAGCTGCTAATCACAGAATGAAATGAAATTAGCAGACTGAAGACCTTCATTTTCCAATCAGAAAACTGGGCAGGTGGGTGACCAAGGTGTATTGGTTAATTTTGTGGAGAAATGGGAAGTCACCAATCATTTTAAGCTGTCTGGCAGGGGGTGCCAGATCACAAGACTGTTTGAACAGAATTACAATTGCCCATGCCAATCCATCCTACAGTGACCACTGTTTCAGGGGGTATGGCCATCGGGGTGATGACGTTCACGCATGGTGGACGTGCCCTAGACTAATTCGTTTTTGGCCCCAAGTTTTTGGCCTTTTATTCACTTTATTCCACCTCCTCATGCAAAAAGTAGCCAAGTTTGCCCTTTTACAATGCCTAATTCCAGGCTGGGCTCGCTTCCTATCTATTTTTGTCAGCCAAAAGAATGATTGCCCAAGCCTGGAAGAAACCATCTGTCGCCTTCCAGGGGGTAAGAGATCGCATGACCACGTTGATGCTCATTGAACACATATCTAGCATCCGCAACCACACGATGCTAAGTTCCTGAAAGTTTGAGAAACATGACTGTCTTATGACTTCACTTTCCCTCCCCCAGCCAGCTTGGGTCGCTTATGACAGATGGCCTTGATGATCCCGAACCCTTACCTCTCCCCCTATCTAGCCCTCTAACCCAGGCCTTCCTTTTTCTCTAGCTTTCCTTATCCTCTCCCTGGCTCTCTATTGGTCAGGTGCGCACTCTTTTTTTCCCTAACGTCACCTTTCTGCCTATCTTCCTCTTGGTTTATGATCTATTTCCTCTTCCTAGATTTGTTAGGCTACAAATCGCACTATTGTATGAATATTGGTGGTCCAAGAGGATACCCCGCTGTTGACGTAACCCTCCCAGGACCACTTGGTCCCCATGGCTCGATGAAAAAAAAGGCTATTCTCTGTTATTATATCAGTTCTTGTTGCTAGCCCCTACGTGGGCAGAACGATAGCATGTTAACGACTTGTTCAATTGAATAAAAATGATTGAAACAGAACAGAATTATAAATCTTTTTGGAAAGCAGTTTAAGTATCCAGGCGAGAGTTTAGCATTAATATTGTTTCTTCTATGAATATATGATATTGCTAACTCACTGAGCCATGTTTTGGTTTTGTATATATTTAAGCAGCACGCTCATTGTACTTTGGTGCTGCAAAGAACTGAAGAGAATATATCTTAGGAAACCTTGTCCAGAGAAAAGAAGCTTAAGTGTAAATTAAAAAGTAGCATGTATCACGTACAGTGCGATTCTAAGGTTCAATTGAGCCTGTCATTGAAATCTTCGGCAGGCTAGCCTGTTGCTGGTGCCATGGCAACACACAGCCAGTATGGGAGCACATAGGGCTAGGTTAGGATTCAAACCTGACAATTTTTAAACACACAGAAACTGTCCTTTTGGAAGAATTAAAGTGGACCTGAAATAAAAAGAAGAGTTTCTATCCTAAAGGAAACATTTAGAAATACTAATCCTTAAAAAAGTACCTTTTGGAAGCATCTATTGAATGCCGCTAGGGCATGAATCTCCAGCACGGTGAAACAACAATCCCCACCTACTGTGTCACAGTGGTTAACCATGGTGAATGAATGAATGAATGATTTGTATAGCACTGCAAATGCGAACTGAATCGCCTCAAGGCGCTTGGTCTGTCCTGCTTTTTAGAAGAGGTAGGTCTTGAGTTTTTTTCTGAAGGCCCGATGGTTTTCTTTCATGCGGATGTTGGTGGGTAGAGCGTTCCATAGCGGAGGTCCTTGGACTGCGAATCTTCGTTCTCCCTTAGATTTGTAGCGGGCTTTAGGGATGAGAAGGCGGTTTTGGTTTGTTGATCGAAGGCTGGGATTGGGTGAATGGTATTCAACAGATGGAACCTGACTGCTCCCCTCAGGGATAAAACAGAGGAACAAAATACACGCTGGCTGTATTGTGATGTGAACTCAATTCTGTGTGCCGTCTAACCCGCCGTGGTCTTCCACCCCCCCATCACTTTTATTCTCCCCCTTTCCTTCTCCCTCCTCCCTTTCCTAGACACCTTTGGTGTCCACTTTTCTGCCGCAAACTTTTTGGAAAATAACTCCTGGTAAGCTCTGTCCGCAATCTGTCACAAGGACCTGAAGCGCCAAATTGTACAGTATCTCACAAAAGTGAGTACACCCCTCTTATTTTTGGAAATATTTTATTCTATCTTTTCATGTCACTACACTGAAGAAATAACACTTTGCTACAATGTAAAGTAGTGAGTGTACAGCTTGTATAACAGTGTAAATTTGCTGTCCTCTCAAAATAACTCAACACACAGCCGTTAATGTCTAAACCGCTGGCAACAAAAGTGAGTACACCCCTAAGTAAAAATGTCCAAATTGGACCCAATTAGCCATTTTCCCTCCCCGGTGTCATGTGACTCGTTAGTGTTACAAGGTCTCAGGTGTGAATGGGGAGCAGGTGTGTTAAATTTGGTGTTAACTCTCTCACTCTCTCATACTGGTCACTGGAAGGTCAACATGGCACCTCATGGCAAAGAACTCTCTGAGGATCTAAAAAAAAGAATTGTTGCTCTTCATAAAGAGCCTAGGCTATAAGATGATTGCCAAGACCCTAAAACTGAGCTGCAGCACGTGGCCAAGACTTTTGTTGAAATTTGTTCAATTTTGTTCCTTTTATTCGTTTTCTAACGAATTCCAAATTTTCGAAAGAAATGATCGACCAATTCAAACTCTGTGTGAAGAATAGCTGGTTGTTAAGGAGTGGGATTTGAAGCAGGCCGCCGTATCCTTAACAACCAATGACTCATTGGCTGCAAGCATGCTTCCCTTGCTGAGAGTTGAAATGTAAAAGAAAACAGTGCCAGCAACAGAAAATTGATTAAAAAAACAGCGTGCCCTCCCCCCCTTTCAATCCATACCAGGCCCTTTGGGTCTGGTACAGATTTTAAGACCAATGCCAGATTTAAAAAAAAAAAATTGCACGGAGTCTCCCCCAGAATCCATACCAGGCCACCAGGCATCCATACCCTTATCTGAGCATGCAGTCCGGCAGGCCAGAAAAGAAGGGGGGGTGACAAGTGAGTGCCCCCCCTCCTGAACCATACCAGGCCACATGTCCTCAACATGGGGTGGGGGTGCTTTGGGGCAGGGGGGCTCTGATGTTGATGGGGACAAGGGCCTCTTCCCCAAAACTCTGGGCGGTGGTTGTGGGGGTCTGTGGGCGGGGGGCTTATCGAAATCTGGAAGCCCCCTTTAACAAGAGGTTGCTAAGGACGCAGTGGCCAGCTTCCCAGCCCACTCCTTAACTAGCTATTCTTCATACCTCGAATTTGTAATTTGTTTGAAAATTTATAAACAAATCAAAATTAAATGAAACAAAATTAAACGTAATGAAACTAAACTAAACTAATTCCAAAACCAATCAATGAAACAAAATGAGTAATATAACGAATACTGTATCTGAAATTAAACACATTTTTCTATTCTGCACATGTATAGCTGCCACAGCTAAAAATAGGTGTAGCGCTACCCCCGTAAGGGGCCGATGGTGAATGTGGTTATCTCCTACCCTGCACAGCCAGGCACACACATTTTCAGTCACTTAGAAACAAGAAGCCATCCTTGCAGATTTGTTTGTTTTGTTTTTTATTAGGGGAATTGAACTTGGATGGAGAAGGGTGCATATGGGATGCCCATTTGATCAATGCAACTCTGGAGGGACTTGAACTATATACACTTTTATATATATATATATATATATATATATATATATATATATATATATATATATTTACACTTATATACACAGTATATAGATTCTCTCCTCTTCTACCTCCAGCACACACTTGCAGACTACCACTCCCAGGACTAGGTAGCACAGGTTTCAGACCTAGCACAATCTCAGCTGGGTCTGGTTGAATGCCCTTTGCAGACAGGGACCGCGGGCACCTATGGTGTAGCAAAAAAGGAAGTCTTGGTGCTAGCTGTCTGACTTGGCTACTGCTCCCAGTACCACCTCTTCAGGCACTGCCAGCCCTCCTGGCTGCAGCTGCCCCTTTTCAGTGCCCGTGCCACCACAGTCCTCCTGAGTGGCTCTGAACTCATCCAAACTGCTCCATCCCAGTCCTCTTAGGCGTGCCGCCCAGTCCTCCTGATTGTGCGTCACTCACCAACCCTCATGGCTGTTCCTGTTCCTCCTGGAGACTTGCCTGGCAGTGTTCTTCTGCTTTCCTCTCCTTGCTCCCAGTGCCTCCTGTCCGCGCCCAGGCCCAAGGTCACCCCCCACAGACTGGGGAGCTCCCTTAAAGGCCACCACAGCCTAACACTCCATCTCCAGCTTCCACCCAAACCCAACTCCTCCCCAGCTGGGCTGACCCTGAGAATTTGAGGGGGCCTGCCAACCCAAGTTGGGGATTGGTCAGGGCCCTCCGAATACTCCAAGCAGCTCTGCCTTACTTCCACTCCCATTTTTCAAGAAGGTTCCAGTACATTCTAGAAATACTGGGGAGGTCTCAGTGATGCTGCCTGTGAGTCATCCAGATCTCCCTAGATCTCTGCCCAACCCTGTCAGCCAAGCCTGCACAAATTCACCTAGACTAAGCACACAAAACAAAAATGATCTACACTTCTAGCACTAGAGGTTGCTACACTGGTAAGCTGCAATATATTGCATTTTTATTTCTAAGTTTAATGCCGCGTTAAGTATAGTGTCTACCTCCTCTGACCTCCTGATTCTGTGCATGATGTTTTTTGCAACACGTTAGTTTTTCATTAAACCAAAAGTACAGAAACATGTTAAGCACATTGAAGAGCACTTGTAGCAACAGACTGCATTGAGTTTAATAGCAGCCCGATTTTTAGGTTGTATTCACACAAGTAAAAAAGTATTAGCTGCCCTTCAGCTTGAACATAACCGCTCTTACTGCTACATGGAAAATGATCTCATTTGTAAGCAGGTTCCTAGATATCTCTCCAGGGGATGATATGATGGGATTTTCTATCAATGAGCTCCCTGACACTTCACTAACATGATTTGTGACCATGAGGTGCAAGTTTTTATCTCCCATTTCCCTGCATAGAGGGACAAGTATATCCAAATGCACATCCTCAATCAGCTGGCTGCTCTAAATCCCAGCAACTAGATATATCTTAAAGCTAACTAGATGCTGAAATATAACTGTTTAGCCTAAAAACTGTCACAATTCAGGTTAATGCATGTTGCTGCTATCATGAGTTCTATGCTATTTCTCTGCACTGTTCTGGTGCAGTTTTAAAGCCGTATTAAACCTCCCAAAAGTGAAAAAATGCTGACATTTAAAGTACCCAACAAAATATACTGTAAATAATAAAATGAATTCAATGTTATTGATGATTCATTAAAATAAATCTAAAACCATATTGCTCACAGAAACAATGATTACATTTATTCAAACTAAAATGCAGCGCAACCACATCTGTGTTAATAATAACATAAATTAATCAAATCAATCAATAATGATATACCCCACATGAAAAAAATATCTTAAAAAGTGATATGCAATTTTTTCTTTCCTATGATCCCCTTTCTGGCTCTCTGTGGAGTGATCGCAGGGGTGGCCGGCGGACATGGCGAAATGCGTCAATGGCGGGGCCACGTGACATCATTGCACCTGACCCCTTACCTTTAAGATTAGACCTACACAAAGGCATGTCGGACAATTTTAGCATCCATCAAGGGACACTCATCCTTAACCACTTTAAGCATAACTCCACTTTTGTTGAGAAAAAAACATTCCCCTGGGTGATCTATGTACATTGCAAGGATTAAAACAACCTTTGTTGCAGATTCCTACCGTTTGCTATTCTGAATAAATCCCTGTGTGTTTGTCTGTGTCCCTGTGGGAAAGTGAGTCTAATGGAAGTGATTTCATAATTATCAATCAGCTGTGGTGCCTGCAGATCTCTAATGAGAAAATCAGCTGGGCCTGCATCCCTTTGGATGTGTTCCTATTGGGAGCATCTCACCAAAAATTGTATTTTTGTTTTTGTCTGATATCTGAAGCGTTGTCAGAAACCATGAATCAGACAGAGACAGAAGTGCAGTTAAAATCACACTTATTTAATAATAATAATAATAGTAAAAGGTAAACAGAGCAACGTAGTCAAATCATAGCCAGAGTTCGGTAAGCGGAATGGATAGTCAGACAAGCCAGGACATCAGGGAGCCAGAGATCAGCGTACTTCAGGACAGGCCAGGAAAGCAGGAAACTGGAGAATCAACGTAGTGGAACAGCAAGCAGGATCAGGAACCAGAAGGGACGTCAGCCAAGCAAGTCTTCAACAGGTACACAATGGGATATTTTTATGGCATTTTTCTTTTTCTCTTTTTTTTACTAGTACATAGGAGATACATAGGAGATCCTGCACTAGAATTATTGCTCTCACTCTAGCAATTGCGACAATACCTCACATTGCATTTGCTTCTGCGCGTGAGCACGGAGGGATGGGGCGCTTTACATATTTTTTTTTATTTTTTTTACTTTTTTATTTCTACACTGTCCCTTTATTTTTTTTATTCACTTTTATTCCTATTACAAGGAATATAAACATCCTTTGTAATAGCAATAAGCATGTCCTCTTTATAGAGAGATCTGCTGTCAAAAAGACCCCAGATCTTTAGTTTACCCTTAAAAGCAAAATCATTTTTTTTTGGACACAAAAAAAAAAAGAATCATGTCAAACTTTATAAAGAATGCAACAAGAAATGTAAGGGTGCAACTAGAGCGGCTAAGATAGAACACAAAAGACACATAGCGGAGGAGAGCAAAAAAAATCCCAAGAAATTCTTTAGGTAAACAGTAAAAAATGGAGGACAGACCATATTGGCCCCATAAAGAATGAGGAAGGATATCTGGTTACAAAGGATGGGGAGATGGCGAAGGTATTGAATTTATTCTTCTCCTCAGTCTTCACGAGGGAATCGGGGGGGGGGGGGGGGGGGTACCATTCCTAACTGGAATGGTACCAGCGGATTGGAGAAAATAGCACCAATATTTAAAAAGGGCCCAAAATACATCCCTGGGAATTAGAGACCAGTTATCCTAACATCAATAGTATGCAAGTAGGGATGAGCCGAACACCCCCGGGTTCGGTTCGCACCAGAACCTGCGAACGGACCGAAAGTTTGCGCGAACTTTCGAACCCTATTAATTACAATGGACGCGAACGTTCGAAATCAAAAGTGCTAATTTTAAAGGCTAATATGCATGTTATTGTCATAAAAAGTGTTTGGGGACCTGGGTCCTGCCCCAGGGGACATGTATCAATGCAAATTTTTTTTTTTAAGACTGCCTTTTTTCAGGAGCAGTGATTTTATTAATGCTTAATGTGAAACAATAAATGTGTAATATTCCTTTAAATTTCGTACCTGGGGGGTGTCTATAGTATGCCTGTGAAGGGGCGCATGTTTCCTGTGCTTAGAACTGTCCCTGCACAAAGTGTCATTTTTGCAGGAAAAAAAGCTATTCAAAATCACTCGCGGCTAATGAATTGCCGGCTCCCGTAACACAGAGAACAGTCATTCATTAAAAGTCATTGATAAAAAAAAAGTCATTGATAAAAAAAAGTCATTGATAAAAAAAAGTCATTGATTAAAAAAAAAGCGTGGGGGTCCCCCCAAATTCAATTACCAGGCCCTTCAGGTCTGCTATGGATATTAAGGGGAACCCCGCTTCAAATTAAAAAAAAAAAATGACGTAGGGGTCCCCCTAAATATCCATACCAGACCCTTCAGGTCTGGGACGGTTTTTAAGGGGAACCCCAGCCAAAAAAAAAAAAAATGGCGTGGGGTCCCCCTCATCCATACCAGACCCTTATCCGAGCACGCAACCTGGCAGGCCGCAGGAAAAGAGGGGGGGACGAGAGCGCCCCCCCTCCCTCCTGAACCATACCAGGCCACATGCCCTCAACATTGGGAGGGTGCTTTGGGGGTCTGTGACCGCTCAAATCACCTTGTCACCATGTTGATGAGGACAAGGGCCTCTTCCCCACAACCCTGGCCATTGGTTGTGGGGGTCTGCGGGCGGGGGGCTTATTGGAATCTGGAAGCCCCCTTTAACAAGGGGACCCCAAATCCCGCCCCCCCTGTGTGAAATGGTAAGGGGGTACAAAAGTACCCCTACCATTTCACCAAAAAAGTGACAAAAATTGTAAAAATGACAGGAGACGGTCTTTGACAATTCCTTTATTAAAATCTTCTTTCATCTTCTTTCTTCTGGTCTTCTTCCTTCTTCCTTTCTTCATCCTTCTGTTTCTTCATCTTCTCCTTCCGGCATCTTCTTCCATCTTCTTCTTCCATCTTCTTCTTCCATCTTCTTCTTCCATCTTCTTCTTCCTCCGATCCGCTTCTTCTTGCTCCGCGCAATGGGAGGCTCCCGCTGTGTGAGGCTTCGCTGCGTCTGACAGGTCTGTTATAACAGAGGGCGGGCCCCCTGGTGACCCCGCCCCCTCTGACGTCATGGGGAAAGCCATAGGGAAGTCCCCATGATGTCCCCATGCGTCAGAGGGGGGCGGGGTCACCAGGTGGCCCCGCCCTCCATTATAAAAGACCTGTTAGACGCAGCGAAGCCTCACACAGCGGGAGCCTCCCATTGCACGGAGCGGCCCAAGAAGAGATGCTGACGTCGTGGAAGAAGATGCCGGACGAGAAGACCAGAAGATGCCAGACGAGAAGATAGAATGGCGGCGCCGTGACACGAGAGCCGAGGGACGGGTCGGCCTTTTGAAAAAATTATGCGTTTTTTTTCAAAATCGTTGCTCTTTTTTTGCTTATAGCGCAAACAATAAAAACCGCAGGGGTGATCAAATACCACCAAAAGAAAGCTCAAAGGACGTCAATTTTGTTTGTAAGCCACATCGTACAACCGCACAATTGTCAGTTAAAGCGACGCAGTGCCGAATCGTAAAAAGTGGTCTGGTCTTAAGCCAGCAAAATGGACCGGTCTGACAGTGGTTAAAGTGCGAGAGCGCTGAAAGCTGAAAGTTGGCCTGGGCAGGAAGGGGGTGAAAGTTCCCAGTAGGCAAGTGGTTAACTGATCTGGTTATAATAAACTCTGATTGGATGATATACAGTAGGGTGCTTTACTTTAATCTTCATTCACTCTTTGCACTGAATTTTTTTTTAATAAACCTTCGAGACACATCCAGTAGAACGTACCCAATACAGATACAACACCAAAAAAAAAATCGATGTTGTGTAATGTATCATTTTGATTAGTCCTTTTACAACCTGATAGATAATATAAATAAACCATTTGTATATTTCACAAGTTGACACCAGAATTACAGAACCTTTCTGTATGTATTAATACACACAACATAGACACATGTGATTTCACAATGGATACCTTGTACACTGTCAAGAGAGAAGAAATATTGTCAGCGAAAAAAAACCTGCATGATGTCATAGTGGAGGACTTGGCCTTGAAATCTTCCAGCTAAAGAGATACTTGTTTTGGTTTGTGGTATATCGATCTCTGTAAGAAAGCCATGATTACAGCTGACAACCTTGGCTGACTCAAAAGCATATACAACAAAATTTGTCTGCAGACTGACATGTTTCATTAGCCCCATGTGCCACAAGCAGCCGATCTCCCTACTACCCGTCACATTAATAAACTTCCCTGACAAAAAGCAATAATGTTCTAATTCCCTGTCTAGCTCAATGCTTAAAGCTGAATTCCAGGTATAGGTATTTTTGCATAGTTACATTGGTTCAGCTTGGACCAATGTAATGATATATATACCATACCTGTGGGATCCTAGATACTGGAATCACTGAAATAGACACCAGTACTACAGTGATCTCCACTAGCTTCCAGGTCCCATGCCGAGGGGCTGCCCTGCTGCATTGTGAATACAGGAGGTTGCCCGCTAGGCACGGGTGCCATTGAGAGATCGTTTGGCATTTTCTCAATGAATGCAAAACGTTCTCTAATTGGATAAGGTGGAGGGATGGGGCGGTTCCCTCCATGATCTCCACCTTGTCCAATCAGAGAATGCTTTGTATTTATTGAGTAAATGCAAAGCATTTTCTGAATGGCACCCGTGCTCATTGTCTAACCTCGTGTGTCCGCAATGCAGCAGGCCAGCCACTCAGCACAGGGCCCAGGAGCTAGAGGCAGTCACTGTAGTAATGATGCCTACTACAGTGATTTCCAGCTTCTAGAAGGATTCAACAGGTATGGTATATGCATAATTACATTGGTTCAAGCCGGATTAACATAATTACACAAAAAATATCATACCTATAATTCTTCTTTAACAGCTTCCCGCCCCACACTATAGCTGAAAGACTGCTACAGCACGGCCTTACTTTGCCGGGAGGGCATCCATGCACATTCTCCCATGATCGTGATGTCTGTGCGCCCCCTGTGGCGAGCGGGCAGCGTGAGGAGGGCAGAAGAGAGCTGATAACCGGCTTCTGTTAAAGAGACATCTACACTGATAATCAGGACACTGATTATCAGTGCATTCCCAGCAGTGCCCACCAGTGCTGCCTATCAGTGCCCACTATTGCTGCCAATCAGTGCCCACCAGTGCTGCCAATCAGTGCCCACCAGTGCTGCCAATCAGTGCCCACCAGTGCTGCCTATCAGTGCAGCCTCATTAGTGCCGCTTCATCAGTGCACACACGTATCACTCATCAGTGCCCATCAGTTCCACCTATGAGTGCAGCCTCATTATTGCCGCTTCATCAGTGCACATCAGTGCCACCTCATCAGTGCCAATAGGTGCCACCCGTCAGTGTCGCCTCATTAGTGCCCATTAGTGCAGCCTATCAGTGCTCATCAGTGCAGCGTTATCAGCGCACATCAGTGAAATAGAAAAATTTCCTGTTTGCTAATTTTTATACCCCTCCACTGGCTTCCACTCACCCAACGAATAAAATTCAAAGTACTAACAATAATTTACGAAGCCATCCATAACTCTGCCCCCAGCTACATAACTAACCTAGTACCAAAATACCAACCAAGCCGCTCTCTTTGGTCCTCCCAAGACCTCCTGCTCTCTAGCTCCCTTGTCACCTCCATGCTCGCCTCCAGGATTTCTCCAGAGCTTCTCCCATCCTTTGGAACTCTCTACCCCAATCTGTCCGACTGTCCCCTAATCTATCCATCTTTAGACGATCCCTGAAAACCTTTCTCTTTAAAGAAGCCTATCCTGCTTCTAACACTGATTTACTTCCTCCATCAGCTCATCCCCCACAGCTATTACCTCTTGTACCAATTGACCCTTTTGGTACAACTGTTGACACATCACAGGTCCCAGAAGATCGCTCGGCCATTCAAGATGCGTATCGTGACTCGTGCGTGCGCTCCTGGCTGTGAAGTTTTCACAGCCGGGTGCCCACACTAGTGATGCCGGCACCATGGAGAGGCGGGGGAGAGAACCGAGGCTTTGGGCGGCCGCATCACTGGACCCTGGGACAGGTGCGCGCGTGTTTATTAAAAGTCAGCAGATACACTTTTTGTAGCGGCTGACTTTTAATAAACAGAAAAAACTAGTGGAACTCCGCTTTAATGTAGCAGCGTACCTCACATACATGCTTGTTTACTGATCCCTTTTTGTCTCCAGTCTGTCTTTTGTGCAACAGGCCAAACAAATATACCAAAATGGTACAGGATACAGATTTTCAATGGGTCACTAAAATTATCATTGGGCACACCTTCTCTGGTTCAGCAGCAATTCATGAAACAGGTAGTTCCCTTAGAAACAGGAGATTAGCTCATCGGGGCTACAAAACAAGTATAATAAACAAATATAAAGGTCATAAATACAAAAATAAAAAAGTCATAAATATGCAAGTAAAAAATAATGAACACAAAATTCAAAGGGTATTTTTATAAAGGTTTTTTTTTTTTTTTTTTATATATTTGAAACATATGTTTTGTTTTGTAGCCCTGCAATTGTTTTGTAGCCCTAATGAAGGGAAGTCTGTTTGTCCTTGTTTTTTTTTCTAAGGCTACTTTCACACCGGGGCGCTGGATGAGCTGGCGGTAAAGTGGCGCTATATTTAGTGCCGATTTACCGTCGCTTTAGCGGTGCATTTCGGCCGCTAGCGGGGCGGTTTTTACCCCCCGCGAGCGGCCAAAAAAGGGTTAATACCGCCCGCAAAACGCCGCTGGAGTGGCGCTTTGCGGGCGGGTTCGGATCGCTGCCCCATTGTTTTCAATGGGAGGGGCACTTTAGGAGCGGTAAATACACCGCTCCTACAGCACACCAAAGATGCGGCTTGCAGGACATTTTTCAGCGTCCTGCAAGCGCACCGCTTCAGTGTGATAGCCCTCGGGCTTTCACACTGAAGACACAGCAACAGCTGTTTCGGGTCGGTTTTCAGGCGCTATTTTTAGCGCAATGGCGCCTGCAAACCGCCCCAGTGTGAAAGGGACCTAAATCATGCCTTCCAACTATTTAAGATGGGACCGTGGGACACCTATTAGCAAATGTATGTAGGCATAGGACACCCCCCCCCCCCCCCCCGCCATGCCCCCTTGAAGGAGAAAAAAAAAAGATTACCAGTAGTTAAACCCACATTTTTTTAAAAATAATTACCACTACTATTCCTTTATATTGGCTTTTGAAATTTACAGTTACAACAATTTAGAAATTGGGCGAAATGTTTTTTTTTTGGCACTGAGAAACACTTTTTGAAAGATAAAAAGTGCATTTTATGTACAACTATAAAAATCAGACCAAAATGAGGGACAAATGAGGAGGAATGAGGGACAGAGGGACATTGCTCCAAATCAGGGACAGCCCCTCGAAATCAGGGACAGTTGGTCTGAACCAATTTTATCATTATAAACTTTTGACTAATGTTTGGCACTCTCATTGGCAGTGGCGTAACTTTAACCCTCAGGGCCCCGATACAAGAAACCATGGAGGCCCCCCCCCTGACCTCCGAGCCCGATGTTGGAACACCAGGGCCCAGTCACAAGTGGGTGGCTGCATATAAAGGAACCAATTTTTTCATTTTTATAAAAAAACACACACACACACTATATATATATATATATATATATATATATATATATATATATATATATATATATATATAAATGCACATATAAACCAGTGACAGCTGGTGCTCAAAATTTTTAGGGGGGCGCAAGCAAACTGAAAAATTCAGAAATAAAAACATCAGTTGCAGCCACTGTACCATCAAAAGCCACCACTCTACCATCCAATGTCGCCACTGTGCCCATCAAATGCTGCCAATGTGCCCATCAAGTGCGGGGGAGTGCGCACACTGTGCATGTCAGTCATCAGATGTGTGTTAGAAAGCACAGCGCTGGCTGGTATTATCCAGAGTCACTATCAAACTGCTTGTAGGAGGAGCAGCCCAGAATGGAAGCCAACTGTGCAGCCCAAACTTTTAGTCACTTACAGATGTAATCTAAACTAGGAGAACACAGGTCAGCCTGGCTATTCTGGGCCCAAAGAAAGACCCTGCAAGGCAGTGTCGCCACCCTTTAGTTGAAAATGTATAAAAATAAATATCTGGTCATATCAAATTTGCTGAAAATACAGTCCAATCAGTGGCGTAACTTGAACCCTCAGGGCCCCGATGCAAGAAACCATGGAGGGCCCCCCTCCCCCGACCTCCGAGCCCGATGTTGGAACACCAGGGCCCAGTCACAAGTGGGTGGCTGCATATAAAGGAACCAATTTCATAATTTTTATATAAAAACACACACACACTATATATATATATATATATATATATATATATATATATATATATATATATATATATAAATGCACATATAAACCAGTGACAGCTGGTGCTCAAAAGTTTTAGGGGGGCGCAAGCAAACTGAAAAATTCAGAAATAAAAACATCAGTTGCAGCCACTGTACCATCAAAAGCCACCACTCTACCATCCAATGTCGCCACTGTGCCCATCAAATGCTGCCAATGTGCCCATCAAACGCCGCCACTGTACCATCAAATGTCGCCACTGTGCCCATTAAATACTGCCACTGTGCCCATCAAACTCTGCCGCTGTGCCATCAAATGCCGCCACTGTGCCCATCAAATGTTGCCGGTGTGCCCATTAAATGCTGCCGTTGTGCCAAATGCTGCCACTGTGAATCCCCACCGCCCGATCGCACACCCACACACATGCATGCACACCCACACACATGCATGCACACCCCCACACACACATGCATGCCCACCCCCCACACACCTGCATGCACCCCCCCACACACATGCATGCATGCACACCCCCACACACACATGCATGCACCCCCCCCCACACATGCATGCATGCACACCCCCACACACACATGCATGCACCCCCCACACACATGCATGCATGCACACCCCCACACACAAACATGCACCCACCCCCCACATGCATGCATGCATGCACCCCCCACACACACACATGTATGCACCCCCCACACACATGCATGCATGCACACCCCCACACATGCAGCCATGCACCCCCCCCCACACACACATGCATGCATGCACACACCCCACACACACATGCATGCACCCCCCCCCACACATGCATGCATGCACACCCCCACACACACACATGCATGCACCCCCCCACACACACATTCGTGCACCCCCCTACACACACACACACATGCATGCATGCACACACATATCAACACACATACAGTAGATAGTCTTATAAAAAAAAGTCAGACATTTACAGTACCTTCTTCCTGCCGGGTACTGCACTATAGGGGGAGACAAAGAGCACAGCACGGCACACACTGCTTTCACTTTAGGTATGTGAGGACGCAGTGCCGATTACAGTTCGGCTGATGATCGGGGGGAGCTCCTCTCAGCCTCCCCTTCTATCAAATAGTACAGGGGGACCTCAAGGGCCCCCTGCAGCAAGGGGCCCGGTCGCCATGGCGATCTCGGCGACCCCTATAATTTTGCCACTGCTCATTGGATCGCCAAGATCGCCATGGCGACCGGGCCCCTTGCTGCAGGGGGCCCTTGAGGTCCCCCTGTACTATTTGATAGGAGGGGAGGCTGAGAGGAGCTCCCCCCGATCGTCAGCCGAACTGTAATTGGCACTGCATCCTCACATACCTAAAGTGAAAGCAGTGTGTGCCGTGCTGTGCTCTTTGTCTCCCCCTATAGTGCAGTACCCGGCAGGAAGAAGGTACTGTAAATGTCTGACGTTTTTTTTTATAAGACTATCTACTGTATGTGTGTTTATATGTGTGTGTATGCATGTGTGTGTGTGTGTGTGTGTGGGGGGGGGTGCATGTGTGTGTGTGTGTGTAGGGGGGGTGAATGAATGTGTGTGTGGGGGGTGTGCATGCATGCATGTGTGGGGGGTGTGTGGGGGGGGGGTGCATGCCTGTGTGTGTGGGGGTGTGCATGCATGCATGTGGGGGTGTGTGGGGGGTGCATGCTTGTGTGTGTGGGGGTGTGCATGCATGCATGTGTGTGGGGGGTGCATGCATGTGTGTGTGTGTGTGTGGGGGTGTGCATGCATGCATGTGTGTGGGGGGTGCATGCATGTGTGGGGGTGGGGGGTGCATGCATGTGTGTGGGGGGGTGGGTGCATGCATGTGTGTGTGGGGGTGTGCATGCATGCATGTGTGTGTGGGGGGTTACATGCATGTGTGTGGGGGGTGTGCATGCATGTGTGTGGGTGTGCATGCATGTGTGTGGGTGTGCGAGCGGGCGGTGGGGATTCACAGTGGCAGCATTTGGCACTCCGGCAGCATTTAATGGGCACACCGGCAACATTTGATGGGCACAGTGGCGGCATTTGATGGCACAGCGGCAGAGTTTGATGGGCACAGTGGCAGCATTTAATGGGCACAGTGGCGACATTTGATGGTACAGTGGCGGCGTTTGATGGGCACAGTGGCAGCATTTGATGGGCACAGTGGCGACATTTGATGGTAGAGTGGTGGCGTTTGATGGTACAGTGGCTGCAACTGATGTTTTTATTTCTGAATTTTTAAGTTTGCTTGCGCCCCCCTAAAACTTTTGAGCACCAGCTGTCACTGGTTTATATGTGCATTTATATATATATATATATATATATATATATATATATATATATATATATATATATATAGTGTGTGTGTGTTTTTATATAAAAATTAAGAAATTGGTTCCTTTATATGCAGCCACCCACTTGTGACTGGGCCCTGGTGTTCCAACATCGGGCTCGGAGGTCGGGGGGGGGGGGCCCTCCATGGTTTCTTGCATCGGGGCCCTGAGGGTTCAAGTTACGCCACTGATTGGACTGTATTTTCAGCAAATTTGATATGACCAGATATTTATTTTTATACATTTTCAACTAAAGGGTGGCGACACTGCCTTGCAGGGTCTTTCTTAGGGCCCAGAATAGCCAGGCTGACCTGTGTTCTCCTAGTTTAGATTACATCTGTAAGTGACTAAAAGTTTGGGCTGCACAGTTGGCTTCCATTCTAGGCTGCTCCTCCTACAAGCAGTTTGATAGTGACTCTGGATAATACCAGCCAGCGCTGTGCTTTCTAACACACATCTGATGACTGACATGCACAGTGTGCGCACTCCCTGATGGACATTCATAAAAGTTTTACAGAGATGTTAACAGCAAGGACATTTTCAAAGGCTCAGAAGTAAGCAATTGAGGCCAACTGCAGGATAATAACTATACAATTACAGCTGGTGGCACGGAACGAGAGAAAACACTTGTACATTGAGGGAATTGTTTTATTGTGATTTGTAAAGAGACAATATTAACCAAAGCCAAACATATTAAATGTGTGTAGATAGCAGTAGCGGCTGGTGGTATATTTTTTTTGGGGGGGGCGGCAAACAATGCACCCATAGCCCCCCGGTCAGTCAGTTACCAGCCCCGCACTTACCACATCTATGGCGTGGGCAGCGCTTCCCTGCGTCTCCTCCTCGGCATCATGGCGGCCATGCGTCTCCTCCCTCCTTCTCCTAGGCCAATAGGACCGCTTATCCTTTCAGCCAATCAGGAAATTGATCTCAAGACTCCTAAATCAGTGTGCCTCTCTCTCCCATTATTTATCTACATCATTTATTTTATTTCTCTCCCTTCTTGGGGAGCTTGTAACTCCCCCTTTTACAGGGTCTCTGTTTCTTATTTTCTGTTATCTATCTAGCAAATCGCAACGTGCGACACTGTCACCCAAAAGAAGCTCCTGCTCCTTTTTGAGAGTCAACCTTCGCCAGAGCAGGACTTGGGGCCCCTGGGCTTGAGTCACTTTCGGGCCCTACCTTCTATACATTACCGTATTTATCGGCGTATAACATGCGCCTGCATTTAACACGCACCCCAAGTTTAGGAGGGAATTTTAAGGAAAAAAACTTTTAGGAGAATAAAATTACATTTAAATGCCCATCAATGCAGCCTTATCAGTGTCCATCTGCAGCCTTGTCCATCCATCTGCAGCCTTGTCCAGTGTCATTTTGCAGCCTTGTCATTTGCAGCCTTGCCCTAATGTCATTTGCAGCCTTGTCATTGCAGTCTTGAAGTTTAAAAAACGGTGCCACCGAGATACAGAATCCTGTGTATCTCGGTGGCTCTCATGTCCTCTCGCAGTCCCGAGCGGAGCCGAGAGTAGCCAAGTGTACTCAGCTCGGCTCACAGTCATGCCCAGTCCCTGTGTTATGTCCATCATAGGGTGGGACTGGGCGTGACTGTGAGCGGAGTCGAGCTGAGTACACTCGGCTATGTATCTCGGCGGGGCCCGCGGGGCCCCCTTTTGGGCGGGGCCCATGGGCTTGAGCCCAGTCAAGCCCAATGGTAAGTCCGGCCCTGACCTTCGCGTGTTGTGATTTTGTCAGGGGGTGCCAGATATAGGATTAGCAGCAGGACACAAGACTGTTTAGTGGTAAATTAACTTTTATGTATTAGTACCAGTTAAAATAAATGGTGATTTGAGCATAAATGAGCACACAGAACGTAGGTTCAGACACAGTCTGCTAGACAATAGAATCACTATGTCAAGATAACTTAGAATAGAGTTCTATATCCCTAGACTGGGATTACCTCATTGGATGGGCCATACCTTTATATGGCTAAAAATAAAACCTATGTTGCTTAGAAAAAACATAAATAATAAGAATTTAAAAAAAATATAAAAATGAAGGAATACTATCCTTGTTTAAATGTTACAAAGAATATACCTATAGATCTCCTGATGTGGCTCCCGACAAGAGAGCATCAGGCTATTCTAAGTCCTTCCTTATCCCACTCCCTACGTCTCTGGGACACAGTGTGGAAATTGTACCCACTAAGGTCTCCCCATTCTCCTGTGGCCCCTATACTTAATAATCCACATTTTCCTCCAGGACAGAATCGCCAACAATTCACATGGTGGGTTAACAAAGGCCGTTATAGGATAGCAGATTTCATAGATCACAAAGGATAAGGAAACAGTCTTATTTTCTGGACACGCTACAGATGCCCCAGATGGAATCCTTCCGTCTGTACCAAATTATGCATTTTATAAAATCCCTGGGTACAGATCAGATAGACATAACCAATAGAACCTTGTTCCAAAGGGCTTAGTTTCTCTAGCAGCAGATAGTAAATGCCCCAGAAGCAACTCACCAGTAGGGATGGGCGAACGGTTCGGCCTGAGCATAAGTTCAGGCCGAACTTTGCTTGTTTGGATGTTCTGCGAACACCGAGCAATGGGGGTTATTTACTAAAGGCAAATCCACTTTGCACTGAAAGTGCACTTGGAAGTGCAGTCTCTCTAAATCTAAGGGGTAGATCTGAAATGATGGAAGCTCTGCTGATTTTATCATCCAATCATGTGCAAGCTAAAATGCTGTTTTTTATTTTCCTTGCATGTCCCCCTCGGATCTACAGCGACTTCACTTTCAAGTGCACTTGCAGTGCAAAGTGGATTTGCTTTTTGTAAATATCTCCAATATGCAGTGTTTGGGGCAAAATCGAAAGCCGCCGGAACACCGTTAATGTCTATGGGACACTAACATGAAAAATCAAAAGTGCTAATTTTAAAGGCTTATATGCAAGTTATTGTCATAAAAAGTGTTTGGGGACCCGGGTCCTGCCCCAGGGGACATGTATCAATGCAGATTTTCTTTTTTTAAAACGTCTGTTTTTTCAGGAGCAGTGATTTTTTTAATGCTTAAAGTGGAAGAATAAAAAGGAAATATTCCTTTAAATATCATGCCTGTCTATAGTATGCCTGTAAAGTGGCGCATTTTTCCAGTGTTTAGAACAGTAGCGCAGCAAAATGACATTTTCTAAATGAAAAATTGTCATTTAAAACTGATGGCGGCTGTAATGAATATTCGGGTCTCGGCAATATAGATAAAACTCATTGAAAAAGGGGCGTGTGTTCCCTTCAGGTCTGATATGGAAATTAAGGGGAACCCTGCGCCAAATAAAAAAAAATGGCATAGGGGTCCCCCCCAAAATCCATACCAGACCCTTATCCGAGCACGCAACCTGGCAGGCCGCAGGAAAAGAGGGGGGATGAGAGAGCGCGCCACCCATGAACCATAGCAGGCCATATGCCCTCAACATAGGGAGGGTGCTTTGGAGTAGCCCCCCAAAGCACCTTGTACCCATGTTGATGGGGACAAGGGCCTCATCCCCACATCCCCACAACCCTTGCCCGGTGGTTGTGGGGGTATGCGGGTGGGGGGCTTATCAGAATCTGGAACAAAAAAACACCATGGACTGGGGGGGACCCCATGGCATTTTTTTCAATGAGTTTTATCTATATTGCCGAGACCCGACAATTCATTACAGCCACGATCAGTTTTAAATGACAATTTTTCCTAGTTTCCAATATTTCCAAATTAGAAATGTCATTTTGCTGTGGTACTGTTCTAAACAAGGGAAACTTTTGCCACTTTACTGGCATACTATAGACACCCCCCAGGCATGATATTTAAAGGAATATTACATTTTTATTGTTTCACTTGAAGCATTAAAAAAAATCACTGCTCCCGAAAAAACGTCCGTTTAAAAAAAAAAAATTTGCATTGATACATGTCCCCTGGGGCAAGACCCATCCCAAACACTTTTTATGACAATAACTTGCATATAATCCTTTAAAATTAGCATTTTTGATTTTTCATGTTCGTGTCCTATAGACTTTAACAGTGTTCGTGTGTTCTTCCAAATTTTTTGCCTGTTCGGTATGTTCTGGTGCAAACCGAACCGGTGATTGTGCGGCTCATCTCTACTCACCAGTCCTAGCTATATTGCAGCTAATCATCTGGTCACTCACAGCCATTACATTATTCACAGTCCACTCTCTGCTCTGCACCCGGGTGACTCTGACCACTGAATCCAGCGCTCTGGATCCCACTCAAGCCGCTAATATGCAGCAGTGATTATGCACATTGGACACCAATGTGCACTCTCTGCGCTCCCTTAAAGCGCAGTTCCACTTAAAAAAAATAAAATAACAGTCAGCAGCTACAAATACTGCAGCTGCTGGCTTTTAATAATTTAGACAGTTACCTGTCCCAGGGTCCAGCGATGCGGGGGAAGCCCCGCTCATCTCCCCCTTCTCTCTGTGGTGCCGGCATTGTCACTGTGGGCACGCACTGCGGCGCACTGTGACTGGCCGGGCAGTCATCTGGGACCTGCGACGTGTCCCAGATGATTGCCGAGAGGGAGGGGGAGCCCAGGGAGGAAGTGGGAGCTGGAACCCTCATTTTTGAGGGTTTCTGCCCCTCCCCAAACAAATGACATGCCAAATGTTGCATGTCAGGGGGTCACCTTCCTTAAAGCGGAAGTTTCATTTTTGGGTGGAACTCCGCATTAAGTTAAGGAGAAGTGGTTTAGACAAATTATGTATCATCACAGAGTGGTACTGTGGATACTCTATAAGGTAGAAAGTGCCACGTCCTAATAAAATTGAAGAGAGAATTGGTATAGAGAGCTTGGACTTTTTAGGCACGACAAAACATATATAGAAAAATATTATTTTATTATAGAAAAACAAGAAAAAATATATTAAAATCCACGCTAATATACCAACCAGTGGTTAAAAATTGCCACTGTACATAAACCTATTGCACTACATGGAATACAAGAAAAATACTTTTTTTCATGGTACAATGAATCATAGAGTGTGGTTATGATGCAGTGTTGCGATGTAAACTTGATCTTGCTCTACATGTTACGCGCAATGCGCGTCTTCAGGAGCATTAAGGTAACTGATAAGCCTGAAAAAGAGAAAACATAAGTATATGTACAACTTACACATATAATGTATACACCATATAAATAACATTCCATTTCTCTCATCCCAATGGTCAGATAAGGGGTACTCAAACAGGCGGAAACGGCAAACCAAACAACTATGGGGGCGTGCATAACATAATCCTAATATTGTGACAACATATATACAGTTGTGTGAAAAAGTAATTGCCCCCTCCCACGAATCATGAATGAACTGTGATTAACCACAATTTTTTGGAAAGCTGAGTTAAATTTCACTTGCCACACCCAGGCCTAATTACTGCCAGACCTGTTGAATCAAGAAATCACATAAATAGAATCTGTCTGACAAAGTGAAGCACGCTAACAGATCACAAAAAGCCACACATCATGCCAAAAACTAAAAAAAAGTAGAAACAAACGAATGTACATGTATCGGTCTAGGAAGGGTTTCAAAGCCATTTCTAATGCCCTGTACACACGAAATTCAGAAATTCCGACCACAAAATCTGTCTGATTTTTTCCGTCTGATTTTTTCCGAAACTTGTGTTGCACACACACGGTTGGACAAAGTTGTCGGAAAATCTGATCGTTCTGAATGAGGTGATGTATAAAACGTATGACGGGACTATGTAGAGGCCAGTAGCCAATGTCTTTCATCTCCAAATTTCTTCTGAGCATGCGTGGCACTTTGTGCGTCGGAATTCTCTACACACGATCGGAAAAAGTCAGATCGGATTTTGTTGTCGGAAAATTTTAGATCCTGCTCTCAAATTTTTTCCGGACGGAAATTCAGACGGAAAAAGCCTGCTAAAGCCCACACACGATCGGATTTTCCGACAACATAATCCAATCTGACTTTTTCCATCAGAATATCTGACCGTGTGTGTACGGGGCATTAGGCTTTGGAACTCCAGTAAGCCACAGGGAGAGCCATTATCCACAAATGGAAATAACTTGGTGAACCTTCCCAGGAGTGGCCGGCCTACAAAATTTACTGCAAGAGCATGACGACGACTCATCCAGGAGGTCATAAAAGAACCCAGAACAACATCTAAAGAACTGCAGGCCTCACTTGCCTCAGGTAAGCCTGCGACCTGGATGGGGTAAGTTTGAGAATGGTAGACGAGAAACAGGGGCTGGGCGACCGAGCGAAGAAGGGGGGGGAGTTGTTTGTCCCCCCGAGCCCACCCTTTTTTGAAGCCTATTCGAGCCTCTGGCTCTAATCATGTGCTTCAAGAAAAAAAAAAAAACCCATTGGAATCCGTGCTTCCGCGCCCTGCATGTAGAGTAGAGAGGGATATGGGGGCGGCCGCAACTGGGTGGACAGTCAATGTAATAGCTGATTGGTGTAAAGTAAATATCTGACATCTGATGGATACGAGTAGGTTAAACCTGTCTTTCCCACATACAAAAAAAACACATTGCTAGCTGTAATGCCTTAGATAAGGTTTGACTGGCTGTGTGCTAAGAGAAAAAACTTAGGCTGATCATTTTATTCTTATCACTAAGCTGCTGAATTTATTTCCTCTCAATTGTATAGAATGTCTCTTGCAATTAGGAAGAGATTGCTTGGAGACAGGAAATCGGAAAACGTTTCAAAAAGAAAATAACTAGGGAAGTCTGCTTGGAGCTATTGGTCTTCCATGACATAGAAATTGTAGTCTACACGGGAATGAAAGATTTAAAGCTGAACTCCAGAATAAGCAAATATTGTTAAAAGAGTTGTGTGTGTTTTTCCTTGAATCTTGGTGTGCTTTGTGTGATTCTTCCAGATCCGTGCAGTAATCCAGTGTGACACTTTTCCTCTGTGCAGGAGCTTCCTGTAATAAAGACCGCTCACTGCTGCTCTCTTTCTTCTTGTGCAGGGTGACAGGTCTTGTCTCCGCCCACTCCTGTAGTTCTCTACAGCCTGTGGTGGGTGGGTCTCTTGTGCCCCTCCCACACCTCTGCTCTTAGCACAAGCTATGTACAGCATTGTTCTAATATCACCACTACATTTACAAAGTAATATCTGGGTCTGTAAAGGACTTTGGTGAACACAAAGTGGATTTATATCCTTTGTGGCTATTGAGAAATAGATTTGAATTACTTTTTTTTCTATTGCCCAGAGCAGTGGCGTCACTAGGGTTGGTGTCACCCTGTGCGGTAAAACATGGTGTCACCCCCCCTCCAACAACTATGGTCCTCCCTCAGTATTGACCCCCCCCATCAGTACAGTCCCCCCTCTACACTAAGTATAGACCCCCCTCCCCAGGACTGACCCCCTTTCACCAAGCATAGTCTCCTCTCATTACAGACCCCCTTCTCCACTAAGCATAGACCCCTCTCCCTCAGTACAGACCCCCTCCATCAGTATAGACCCCTCAATACAGACCCCCTCCATCAGTATAGACCCCTCAATACAGACCCCCCTCCTTTAGTACAGACCCCCCTCCATCAATACAGACAACTTAATCAGTATGGACCCCCTCCAGTTTAGACCCCCTCCCTCAGTACAGAACCCCCTCCATCTGTATAGACCCGGGCCCGGGGCTCTGACAGACACCAGCACTCAATGAGCGATTGGCCACCCTCCCCGCGCCACCCAGGGGCTGGCGGGCAGGGGCGATTCAGTGTGCACCTGCCGCCCGGAGAGTTGCTTGCTCAGACTGTCTCTCTCCGGGCAGCGGGCTTCTGCATTATAAGTAACAGGAGGCAGCCGCAGCAGCAGTGAGAGTGAGACAGAAGAATCTCACTCAGGGCTGGCGTGGTGCCAGCATGTTCCGGCCGAAAAAAGCCCTGCCCCCGGGACCCAGGACCCATCGCCACTGAGTATATAGATCAGCATTACAGATAGGGTACATTTTTTCTGTGTATATATATATATATATATATATATATATATATATATATATATATATATATATATATTATATATGGGTCAGCATTTGGTATATAGCACTCACGCAATTGGGTGGGATTGGGTGCGCATTCCCTGCACCCGGAGCCCACCCTTTTTTAAAGCCTATTAGAGCCTCTGGCTCTAATCAGCTGCTTAAAAAAAACAGGAGGGCCTGGCAGGAACTGGGGGGCGGCACCAGTGCGCCCACAATGCACGGACCGGCACTGATTATAATCAGCTAAACCATCTGCTTTTTCAACTGCTGTTTTTCCTTTAACCGCTTGCCTAGTAAATGATCTAGCACTCTCGGGTAGAAGACGTGCCGGCTGTGCTGTGATTAGTCACATCTGTGATGTCACAATCTCCACCTTGTCCAATCAGAAATCAGAAAGTTCTCTGAATGGACCTTGTGCCCAACAAGCAACCTCCTGTGTTTAGTAAGCACAAGGACAGTCACTCAGCAAGGGACCTAGAAGCTAGCAGCAACCACCATGATAGCGTGCCTACTACAGTGATTTCCAGGTTCCCACAGGGAGGACACATACATACTTACCGTATATACTCGAGTATAAGCCGACCCGAATATAAGCCGAGGCACCTAATTTTACCACAAACAACTGGGAAAACTTATTGACTCGAGTATAAGCCTAGGGTGAGAAATGCGCAGCTACTGTAAGTGGAAAAGAGGGTCAACGATGCCCATTTGCAGCCTCACTGTGCCCATGCAGATGGACACAGTTGACCGTTTGGGGCCCTGTATCTCAGGGTCACTTAGTGCTAGGAACCCCATCTGTAGATATGTTGTAGTGCTAATTCCACTGAGTTGGAATACAACATTTGGGGTTCCTAGCACCAAGTGTCCCCGAGATATGGGGCCCCAAATTCGGGTCAGAAAATGTCAAGCACTTTTCTGCAGCAGAGAATGACATTTTCCGAACCGACTTTGGGGCCCTGTATCTCGGGGCCACTTAGTGCTAGGAACCCCATATTGGATATGTTATAGTGCTAGGTCCACTGGGTTGGCACATCAAATTTTGGACTCCTAGACCCAAGTGGCCCCGAGATACGGGGCCCCAAAGTTGGGTCGGAAATTTTTTTTTTTGCTGCAGAAAAGTGCTTGACTCGAGTATAAGCCGAGGGGGGCACTTTCAGCACAAAAAAATGTGCTGAAAAACTCGGCTTATACTCGAGTATATACGGTACATTGATCCAAGCTTTGTCAATGTTACTATGTAATGCCATACCTAAAATTCAGCTTTACAGACCGCTTTCCTCTGATGATTCTTAATGAATCCAAACTGTCTGTAACTGGTAAAATGTGACAGAGTAATGTGTTTTCCAGTTTTAAAGTATTACTAAACCCAGGACCCCACATTCACTATATCTGGTCTCCCACAGTACACAGAACATGGAAATGCTAGTTTTAGTAAATATAAACCACCAATCACCTTTTCTCATCAGCGGTATATAGCAGTCTTATGACTTTTATCAGCGACTGGTTTACGTTTGTAGGAGGAGTTTTCATTCTACTCTGGCTGTCCTATGAGGCTGCAGGACCCCTGACCCTCTGTCTGGACAGTGCTGATTTTTCCTGTGCTGATCACATGCACCCTACCAAGAAAAAAAAAAAACAACTCTCTAGCAATACACATCAAACTGAGCATGTGCAGAGTGAATCAAAGGCTCTGTTCTATCAAGAGATGGATTGGGGACAATGGAAGAAGGAGAGAATCAGAGAAGACAGGATCAAACAGGCTTTTTACACAATGCAGGATTAACCCCTTAGATTCCACAGTGAGTATAAAAAGCATGCTTTATTGCATCTACAGACTAATTTTACTGCTGTGGGTTTAACACTTTAAGGTGAGGCCTTTGAACTTTCACAAGACTATAGCTCTTGTTGCCTGGCTATTATGCTAAACATCCAACTTCAATACTCTGTGAGTCCAGGAAATCAGAGCATTGTCAAAGGTTCTACCCCGGATAGTTGTTGTTAGTAACTCAAAGCATTGGGTCCAGAGAGCCAGCCAGCCAAATACAGACATCAGCAATGGCAGCCTCTGTATTGTTGTCAATGAGTTTTCCCTTAATTCATAAGTTCTATATATTTAGAGCCCTTGAGAAAGTCAAATGTAACGCAACGCGTCTGGAGGAAACGGGTGACATCACGTCCGGTCGTGGCCGAGACCGGAAGTCTTGAATATATCGATGCTGCTTGTCTCTGTTTTAGATGTAATTTACTACTTGTCATTAATGGGAATGCTTCAGCAGTCCCACTATTGTTATTTGTTTTTATTAGTGGGAATGCTTCAGCAGTCCCACTATTGTTATTCATTTTTTTATTTATTAAATTTAATTGTAATTTTATTCCGTAAGTTTTTTGGCTCTGTGTAACTTCTGCATACTTCCAGCTATTAAAACCATTCAACTTTTAAAATGTTCAGCTCTTTCAGATAATGATGGGACTTCTTCAACTTTTTTTTCTACTATTTATACTTTTTAAAATATTACGCTTTTTAACACTTTTTTTAACATTGAAGTGAATGAGAGCATGCTTCAAATCCTTAAAATCTTCTTCCGCTCCCAAAAGTTTCTGCTCCTTCATACTTTCACCTACAGACGCCAAACAAACTTTATTGGGCTGCTTAGAGTAGATGATGTCATAGCACAGACCCTTAAAAAAATTATCTTAGTTCCTTCTCTATAAATTGCTCTCACGCCCACAAGATCTACTTGTCGTACACAATTTATACATCAAAACGTAGGTATTTGTGTCTAGTTTCAGGCAATGTTTTGTGATACGCCTTTCACTTTTGGCTGGTTGAGCTTCCAAATGACAACAGTTCTACACTTTCTTCCGTTGACTGTCCTGTATAAATTTCTTCACATTTCCCAGCGAAACGCACAGCCAACTTCTTTTTTAAATCGTTGACATGCCCACATTTTTAAGTTTATCAACATCAATTTGCTGCCTCGTTTATTGTGTTTCAGTGTCAGCGTGTCAGTGTGCTGCTGACTGCTGACAATATGTGCTTTATTTCTGGGGATTTGTGTGTGCGTGCTGTTAGTACAGCATTGCAGTATCACATCTGGGGGGTGTCTATAGGTTGCCTGTGAAGGGGGGCAGGTTTCCTGTGCTTAGAACTGTCCCTGCAAAAAGTGTCATTTTTGCAGGAAAAAAGCTATTTAAAAGCACTCGCGGCTAATGAATTGATGGCTCCCGTAACACAGAGAACTGTCATTCATTGATAAAAAACAAAAAAATAAGCGTGGGGGTCCCCCCAAATTCAATAACCAGGTCCTTCAGGTCTGGGATGGATATTAAGGGGTTTTAATAAAGGAATTGTCAAAGACCGCCTCCTGTCATTTTTAAAATTTTTGACACTTTTTTGGTGCCTTTTTTGGTGCACTTTTTTGTACCCCCTTACCATTTCACACAGGGGGGGGGCGGAATCTGGGGGTCCCCTTGTTAAAGGGGGCTTCCAGATTCCGATAAGCCCCCCGCCCGCACCCCACCAAAAACACACCCACCACCGGCCAGGGTTGTGGGGAAGAGGCCCTAGTCCTCATCAACATGGGGACAAGGTGCTTTGGGGGTCTCAGACCCCCAAAGCATCCTCCCAATGTTGAGGGCATGTGGCCTGGTACGGTTCAGGCGGGAGGAGGGGGCGTTCTAGTCCCCCCCTCTTTTCCTGCGGCCTGCCAGGTTGCGTGCTCAGATAAGGGTCTGGTATGGATTTTGAGGGGGAACCCACGCCATTTTTTTTGGCTGGGGTTCCCCTTAAAATCCATCCCAGACCTCAAGGGTCTGGGATGGATTTTGAGGGGGACCCTACGCCATTTTTTTTTTTGGCTGGGGTCCCCCTTAACCACTTGCCGACCGGCGCACGACGATATACGTCGACAGAATGGCACGTACAGGCAGGAGGGCGTATATATAAGTCCCTCCTTTAGCCTGTTCGTGCCATCGGGAGCACGCCGGGAGCGGCGCGCTCCCGCGCCGGTCGGGACCCCCGTGAGTCCGATCGCGGTCCCCGCGGACTCGATCGCCGCGGGGACCCCCGCGATCGTCTCACGGGGCGGCTGAACGGGGAGATGCCGAGATAAACAGCATCTCCCCGTTCTGCCTAGCAACTAGTGACGCCGATCTCTGCTCCCTGTGATTGGAGCAGAGATCAGCATTCACTAGCTGACAGCCACGCCCCCCCACAGTAAAAAACAAACCCCTTCACTGCCAGTGTCATTTATACAGAAATCAATGCATTTAAATGCATTAATTGCTGTAAAAATGACAATGGTCCCAAAAATCTGTCAAAAATGTCCGATGTGTCCGCCATAATGTCGCAGTCACAAAAAAAATCGCAGATCTCCGCCATTACTAATAAAAAAAAATTATTAATAAAAATGCTATAAAACTATCCCCTATCTTGTAAACGCTATAACTTCTGCGCAAACCGATCAATAATCGCTTATTGCGATTTTTTTACCAAAAATATGTAGAAGAATACATATCGGCCTAAACTGAGGGAAAAAAATTTTTTTTTATATATATTTTTTGGGGATATTTATTATAGCAAAAAATAAAAAATAATGCATTTTTTTCAAAATTGTCGCTCTATTTTTGTTTATAGCGCAAAAAATAAAAACCGCAGGGGCGATCAAATACCACCAAAAGAAAGCTCTATTTGTGGGAAAAAAAGGACGTCAATTTTGTTTGGGAGCCACGTCGCACGACCGCGCAATTGTCAGTTAAAGCGACGCAGTGCCGAATCGCAAAAAGGGGCCTGGTCCTTTGGCTGCAAATTGGTCCGGTCTGAAAGTGGTTAATATCCATCCCAGACCTGAAGGGCCTGGTTATTGAATTTGGGGGACCCCCACGCTTTTTTTTTTTTTTTTATTTTATTTTTTATCAATGACTTTTTTTTTATGAATGACTTTCAATGAATGACTGTTCTCTGTGTTACGGGAGCCGTCAATTCACTTTAGCCGCAAGTGATTTTAAATAGCTTTCTTTCCTGCAAAAATGACACTTTTTGCAGGGACAGTTCTAAGCACAGGAAACATGCGCCCCTTTACATGCATACTATAGACACCCCCCAGGTATGAAATTTAAAGGAATATTACACTTTTATTGTTTCAATGTAAGCATTATTAAAATCACTGCTCCTGAAAAAACGTCCGTTTAAAAAAAAAAATTGCATTGATACATGTCCACTGGGGCAGGACCCAGGTCCCCAAACACTTTTTATGACAATAACATGCATATTAGCCTTTAAAATTAGCACTTTTGATTTCGAACGTTCGCATCCATTATAACTAATAGGGTTCTAAAGCTCGCATGGACTTTAGGTCCGTTCGCGGGTTCTGGTGCGAGCCAAACGGGGGGGTGTTCGGCTCATCCCTAGTCCCTTCCCTCAAGCCCACAATCCAAGGTCCCCATTCATATACTAGGGCCAATTTTGGACAGAAGTCAATTAACCTACCAGCATGTCTTTGGAGTTAGCTTTAGCAATTCAGCTATTCAGCATTCCCACTCATTTTCTCCAGGAAATGCATTTTCTTGTTAAAATCATTGTTTTTACAAAATACTGCACTATGGTGATCTCATTTGTTTTATATGGCCTTTGAATGGAGGAGAGGAGGAGTACGATTGCAGCTTAATGGGAAATTATCCTTAATTGCTGTACCACATACCATATCCCTGGTTTTATGATATAAGGAGAGGAGAGTGGAATGTGACCTTCCTTAAAGGATCTGTATATTAAAACGAGACCTATTGTGGTGATTTAAAAGAGGAGAGGAGAGTGGAACGTGATCTACCATAGAGGATTTTTATACCAGAGCGCTGTGATCTTTGATTAAGGTGAGCTGCTGGGCACACCTGGTGGATTTTTGGATGGTGGAAGCAAGTGTAGTCACCTCTTCGCCGGCTTCCGGGTCTTCAGGGAGTTCCGTCGGAGATCCGGTGACGTCACGGAAATCGATGTCACCGGACTCCTCCCCCCTTCCCCAAGTGCCTCCATCTGCTAACGAAGGGAAGGGGGGGAGGAGTCCAGTGAAGTTGAAGGTCTGATTGAACGTAACCCGTACGGGGGAGGAGCTACGCATGACGTCACCCACTGCTGCCCTACGGAACTAACATGATTGTCGGCATTACATGCTGTGTTTTTATCATCTTTATGTGAGTAGTTTGTGTTTGAACACAAATGTAATCTTATACTTAAGCGGTGAGCATTTAGATCTTTTCTTTCTACCCATGACCTGGCGTCCTTGCTGAGATCTAAGGAGACGTGAGAGAAGTTTATGGTCCGAGTTAACCCTTTTGATACCCACTTGCATGACCACCTGTTTGCACAGGGTTCCATGCCATAAGGTGAGAGTGATTAGTTAAACCGGAGGTGGAGGGATTGTCACGCTACTGTGGAAAAAAAATACTTACCTCAGTGCTACAGTTTGAATTTAAAATGTATTTTTCGTGAACTGTGAAGTTAAGTCATGGATTGTGGAAACTAACTAATGTCGGGTGATTGTATATAGTGTATACCACATTTACCACTGACTAATGCAGAGTTGCAATGCAAGGAGATCAGCTAAAAGTGGTTGGATCTGTATGTGCGTTATAATTGATCGAAATTAGTCGATTAAAAAAAAAATCGATTAATCAAACACAAAAATTTTAATCAGTTATTATTTAGCACTTGACCTTTACATTGGATCAGTAGTTTGCTTTTCTGCACATGCACTTTATCATTTGGGACTGAATTTTGATATTTCACTTCAAAAGGACGTTTATTATGTTAGTCATTAGCATATGGACATATATTTATATGAAATCAAGCACTGTATGATTTTTATTGATATATATCATTTATTCATAGCAGGGTTGACTTTGGATTCGCTGCTTTTTCTTCTGTTATTTTTTATTTTTAGTTTTTTATATTTTATATTAGCACTTTGAAGTTAGCGCTGCATTTATTATTTATTTTATTGATTTAATTTTATGAGGGGACACATTTGAATATTGGCTGCTCTCTATATTATTTCCCTTTATTTACTGTGGTTTGCGCATTAGTTTCACTTTAACTCTATATATTTATGGAATATATTGACAATAATACAGTATATCTCAGCATTCCGAACATGACCTCAAAATGGATTATGTTGTAGGAAATATGATAAATGACAATGGATACTATCATTCATTTCTGGGTAATGATTACTCACCATGAACCAAGACACAGCAAACCTATTATGATGTTGTTCAAGCATGTCTCTATTGTTCTTACTCTGAGTAGATGTTGATGTAGCAAATATCCTGCATTACATAGATGGCCTTTTGCTATTTGAAGTGAGGCTGAATATATCATTCATACCTTTATTAATGAGGTCCGGGTTGGCTGCTACAGCGGGTTTGCAGCAAATCTTGCACATTTGAGGTTTGCAGACCCAAGGTCCGTGAGAATTTGTTTGTGAGAATTCGCAATAGTAACCATAATGCTCAGCCCCGCCTTTGAACTTATATCAGCTGGCTTAGAAAGGCTGGATTTTCCAGCAACCATATGTGCTTTAGCCAGGGTGGATTTGATTTAAATAGAGTCAATTTAAATCACAATTTAAATCATGATTTAAATCACTAGTAAAAAGGCCTGATTTAAATCAACTTGATTTAAATCATAATAAAGAGAAACTATCATTTCTGTCCTGCAGTGGCTCCTCCTCTGACCCACTGTTGGCTCCTCCTCTGACCCGCTGTTGGCTCCTCCTCTGACCCGCTGTTGGCTCCTCCTCTGACCCGCTGTTGACTCACCAACAGTCCCATTCACTTTAATGGGATGGCTGGTGATGTGGCAGTGACACAACAAGGTGAGGGACGTGGCGACAGCAGCTGAGTGGATGCCCGCTAACAGGCGCTGCCATGATGGATCTGAAATGACAGGTGCTCTTTAAATGTAAGCGCTTATTCTTGCTGGTAGTTAGAATCTTTAATATTAATACAAAATGAAGGTTTCCTATTTGGAGTAATAAGCTGTCAGGTTAGTAAAAAAGCGATATCAGAACCGAATTCAATTATACAGTTTGTAGTGTACATAGATTTGCAAAACAATGGGATAAAGGAATATTCCTGAACTTTTATCTCATGGTTACTGTGACATTGTGTAAATACATCATTGAATGAGTTTACCAAAAATGTAAATATTGCAGAATATACAGCCTCATGCTGCATAACTAAGCTCCATGTCATGCTGAATAAACTAAATTATTAATGTATCTTAAAGTGGAGGGCCACCCTGAAAAAAAAACTTCATAAAAATGTTAATAAAAATTTTAAATGAAAAAAAAAAATAAAAAAAAAATTTTTTTACTTACCAGAAATGGCTGTTGCTAGGCAGATCGTCCTAATCTGCCTCTTCTTGTTCCGCTGAGCTGTTCTGTCTTCTGCTCCTAGCGCTGTCTTCTAGTGAATGGGGCGCAGTGTGTTATGGGAACTGTGTCCCACAACACATTGCGTTCCCCATTCACAAAGCGCCGCGCGACGACTCGCACATGCGCAGTAGGAAACGGGCAGTGAAGCCGTAGTCTTCGCTGCCTGTTTCCCTTACTGAGGATGGCGGCGCCGGGACCGGAGCGCAGAGGGACATCTCGGCCTCCACGACCGACATCGCGGGCGCCCTGGGAGGGTAAGTGTACTTATTAAAAGTCAGCAGCTACTTTTTTTTAGCTGCTGACTTTTAAAAACATTTTTTTTAGCTGAAACACCCCTTTAAATAGAAAACTATCTTTAACCACTTCAATACAGGGCATTTTTGCCCCCTTCCTACCCAGGCCATTTTTCATTTTTCAGCGCTGTCGCATTTTGAATGACAATTGCGCAGTTATTGAACACTGTTAGAGTGCCCCACCCTATTAGATTGTAAGCTCTTCTGAGCAGGGCCCTCTTAATCCTCTTCTATTTTATTGTATTATAACTGTATTGCCTCCCGTTTTATATTGTAAAGCACTGTGTAAACTGTTGGCGCTATATAAATCCTGTATAATAATAATAACACTGTACCCAAATAACATTTTTATAATTTTTTCTCCTCACAAATAGAGCTTTCTTTTGGGGGTATTTGATCACCTCTGCATTTTTTATTTCTTGCGCTATAAACAAAAGAAGAGTGACAAGTTTGAAAAAAACACAATGTGTTTTACTTTTTGCTATAATAAATATCCCAGTTTAAAAAATAAATAATAATACATTTTTTCCTTAGTTTAGGCCGATATGTATTCTTCTACATATTTTTGGTAAAAAAAAATAAAAAAAATTGCAATAAGCATATATTGATTGGTTTGCGCAAAAGTTATAGCGTCTACAAAATAGGGGATAGATTTATGGCATTTTTATTATTTATTTTTTTACTAGGAATGGTGGCGAACATGACTGTGACATCGGACACTTTTGACACTATTTTGGGACCATTCACATTTATAGAGCGATGAGTGCTATAAAAATGCACTAATTACTGTATAAATGTCACTGGCAGGGAATGGGTTAACACTAGGGGCGACCAAGGGGGACTCAGAAGGGGAGGAGACCGATCAGTGTTCTTCTGTACCGGGAACACATGATCGGTCTCCTCTCCCCTGACAGGACGTGGATCTGTGTGTTTACACACACAGATCCACGTCCTGGCTCTGTTACCAGCAAACGCGGGTGCCCAGCGGACATAGCGGCCGCCGGGCACGCGCACGGCTCCTTAGTGACGCGGCGGGTGCGCGCCCCCCCCAAGCGGCCGGGGAGCCCAGGACGTCATATAACGCCCACTCAGGATGGGCGTTATATGACTATGGGCGGGGTAGGAAGTGGTTAAATAGATATTTATTCCAAAATTATTTTATTAAAATAAATGTAATACAAATCAAAAAAAATCTGATATAATTAAAAAAAAAAAGATTTCTTAGATTTTTTTTTTTAAATCATTGATTTTTATCCACCCTGGCTTTAGCATAACATATATGTTTCATACCTGTGGGAATCCCATGGAAACCACTGTAGTAGGCACTGCTAGTACAGTAATCTTCCAGGTCATGTCCCAAAAAGCTGCCCTGCTGCGTTGTGATCACAAGAGGTCCCTTGCTTAGAATAAGCACTATTGAGATATTGCTTTACATGTTCTCATTAACAGCAAAGCACTCTTTGATTGGATGCGATGGAGAGACGTGGTGGCATGGGCGTCCGCAGGTAGGGGCAAGGGGGGTCAAGTGCCCCCCCTGGAATCAGGGATCGGATCTTAAATTCTGCACAGTCGCGTCTCTATCGATGTGCCGCACCCGGGTGCCACCCGCCAGTGGGGTGACACCATTAAGGTGCTGTCAAGCCCCCCCATCAGTGTAGTGTGACTTTGGGCTCTTTTCCCTGCTCAGTCCAGCAGAGAATTCGGCGGTACTGTGACAGGAGAAAGGTGAGCTGCGGGCTATCATAGGTTTCCCACGCTCACCCCACCCATTCTCCTGTCACCTCCAGGGCACTAATGAGGAAAGCTGCTGGACCTGCATCCCTTTAACCGATTGCCGACCGCCTCGCGCAGATAAACTGCGGCAGAAGGGCACGTACAGGCAGGATCACGTACATGTACATTTCCCTTTAGGAGACGGCCTGCGGGCGCGCGAGCGTGCCCGTGGCAAGCTCCGTGAGTCGGGTTGGGGATACCCGCGATCGTATCACGGAGAGGAAGAACGGGGAGATGCTAATGTAAACAAGCATCTCCCCATTCTGCCTAGTGACAATGTCACTGATCTCTGCTCCCTGTGATCGGGAGCAGAGATCAGTGATGTGTCACACGCAGCCACACACCCCCACAGTTAGAAACACGCCCCTAGGGCACACTTAACCCCTACACTGTCACCTAGTGGTTAACCCCTTCACTCAACAAATTCTCCTGCGCTCTGGTGTCTAGTCTCTTGATTCGTGAAAAAATATATGTATAATTCCTCAAGGTAATGTCCAAAATCTTGCAGCCCTCCTCTGAACAATGGGTGTTCATAAACACTAAGGAAACAAGAAAAACAGAAGGGCGCACCGACCTTTGTGCATTACCACTAAAAAGGCTTTATTAAAATAGATAAAACTGCAAAATTACTACTCACAAACGAGTACATAGTAAAGGCAAATACATGGATGGATAAACACGTCCACTGCTATGAACTTCCGACCTCGATTCTTAAATACCGGGAGGATCTGATGCTTCCTCTAGTGAATGGCTGACGCGTTTCAGGGGAGCACCCCTTTCCTCAGAGCCTGCAAGCGGGCAATGGTCTCATCTCGAGACGGCTGACGCGTTTCAGGGGAGCACCCCTTTCCTCAGAGCCTGCAAGCGGGCAATGGTCTCATCTCGAGACGAGACCATTGCCCGCTTGCAGGCTCTGAGGAAAGGGGTGCTCCCCTGAAACGCGTCAGCCATTCACTAGAGGAAGCATCAGATCCTCCCGGTATTTAAGAATCGAGGTCGGAAGTTCATAGCAGTGGACGTGTTTATCCATCCATGTATTTGCCTTTACCATGTACTCGTTTGTGAGTAGTAATTTTGCAGTTTTATCTATTTTAATAAAGCCTTTTTAGTGGTAATGCACAAAGGTCGGTGCGCCCTTCTGTTTTTCTTGTAACCCCTTCACTGCCAGTGTCATTTACACAGGAATCAGTGCATTTGTATAGCACTGATTGCTGTATAAATGACAATGGTCCCAAAAATGTGTCAAAAATGTCTGATGTGTCGCAGTCACGATAAAAAATCGCTGATCGCTGCTATTACTAGTAAAAAAAAAAATTATTAATAAAAATGCCAGAAAACTATCCCCTATTTTGTAAACGCTATAACTTTTGCGCAAACCAATCAATAATCGCTTATTGCGATTTTTTTTTTACCAAAAATATATAGAAGAATACGTATCGGCCTAAACTGAGGAAAAAAATAGTTTTTTTATATATTTTTGGGGGATATTTATTATAGCAAAATGTAAAAAATAATGTGTTTTTTTCAAAATTGTCACTCTTTTTTTGTTTATAGCGCAAAAACTAAAAAACGCAGGGGTGATCAAATATCACCAAAAGAAAGGTCTATTTGTGGGGAAAAAAGAACATCAATTTTGTTTGAGAGCCACGTTGCACGACCGCGCAATTGTCAGTTAAAGCGACGCAGTGCCGAATCGCAAAAAGTGCTCTGGTCAGGAAGGGGGTAAATTCTTCTGGGGCTGAAGTGGTTAAATATGATTTCCTATTGGGAGTATCTCTACAAACATGACATTTTTGTTCCAGGGGATGCCCAAAATCTGACTTGTATCTTAGGGCAGACTTCTGGGAAAATCAGTGAGCCAATCAAACAAGCAGGAAATTATGTTTCTGGATGGCGTGTACAGAATACCTCCATCTAGCCGTATTACATTGCAATTTACAGAAACTTACAGTGGCTGCAGATTGAAAAGGAAAGGTCATTTTTAATAACATTCAACTACAACATGAGTTGTGTCACAATTGTATACGTTATATTTTTTTTCTTTATTTGCGATTTTTTTCCCCCACAAAAGTGAAGTTTTTTGTATGGATCTAGATCTCCAAGAATGTTTGAAGCAATTTACTGTTGACTGTCTCACTACCTCTGCTGAAAGTTTATTCCAAGAATCAAATAATAATACTTTCTAAGATTTGTTTTGAACTTTCCTCCAGTTAGTTCGAGGTCATTCTTGATTTTGGTTTCATATGGAAAAAAACTGCCCTCCTTCCCCCTTGATGTATTTAAAAGTTTCAATAATGTCTCCCCTTTTCCTTATTTCTTCCAGACTGTACATATTAAGTCACATGGGTCATACCACAAAAAATAAAATTCTTAATAATAAACAACCTATCAGTATCATTATATTTTCCTTCATTATGCTTTGGTGATTATACACCAGGGGTCTCCAAACATTCTAAACAAAGGGCCAGTTTACTGTCCTTCAGACTTAAAGGCGGACTGTGGCTATTGGGAGTAGAAAAGGTCCCAACGTCAGTTGGAATAAACAATACCGCATCTTTTGTGTCAGTGGGAGGAATAGAACCCCATCGTTGGCTCCATTGGGAGGAATTGTGCCCCATCATTGGCACTATTGGGAGGAATTGTGCCCCATCAGTGGCATCATTGGGAGGAATAGCGCCCCATCATTGGCACCATTGGGAGGAATTGTGCCCCATCGTTGGCACCATTGGGAGGAATTGTGCCCCATTGTTGGCACCATTGGGAGGAATTGTGCCCCATCATTGGCACCATTGGGAGGAATTGTGCCCCATCTTTGGTGTCATGTGGAGGAATTGTGCCCTATCATTGGTGTCATTGGAAGGAATTCTTCCCCTTCAGTGGGGGAATTATGTCCCATTGTTGGTATCAGTGGATGAGAATAGTGCCCCAAGGGCCGGATAAAAGCATGCAAAGGGCCGCAGTTTGGAGACCACTGTTCTACACCATTCTTCATGGAACACACCTACTGAAATAAAATCCCTTTAAAGAAATTGGGCTTTTTTACCAGGGGATTGATAACATTATACACCATTCTGGTCCCCAGAAATGAAAGCCTTGTATCGTATTAGGGGTCTTTGGTAACAAAGGTCCCAAAATGTTATAATTTTAAAGAATTGGCCAATGTTTCTGAATAATTTTCTCGCTATATTGAGTGTTAAAATGAGTAATAAAAGCATTGTCATACTTGGATTCAAGAGGTGTCAGTCTCTACTCATTAAAAGGCCTTTTCTATCCTTCCCTGCTATTTCCGGACATATAGTTTCTAAATAATTCCCCCTATACCTGTTCATAGTTTCTACGAAATCTCATCATCTGACCCTTCAGAAAATGTGAAACCCATCTTGGAAGATGACAACTTGAGACTAGAAGGAAACTATTTTTATCAATTTCCTTAAGATAAGTCTTTGTGCATAGCCTTCCCTTCTTTTTAAAAATAACAAAGTCCAACAAACTATACTATTTTTATCCAAGACACCAGAGAAAGTAATACCAAGATATCAGAAAAAGTCCTCCCCCTGATTCCGTCATACCTTTCCAAATAATTAAACTAGACCAGTCAATCCTATAAATGTATTCCTCTTCCCACTTTGACATAAAAATGTTCAGCACATAAAGGTGCAAATTTTGCTCCCATTGCCTCCCGATTACCCTGTTTCCCCTAAAATAAGACCTAGCGTGATTGTCGGTGTTGGCTGCAATATAAGCCCTACCCACCAAATAAGCCCTACCCTGTTGCCCCGAAAATAAGCCCTACCCTGAAAACAAGACCTACAAGGACTTTTACTAGGGCTTATTTGGAGGGTAGGGCTTATATTGCAGCCAACACCGACAATCACGCTAGTCTTATTTTCGGGGAAACAGGGTAGTTTGTAGGTAGAAGCGATTCCCAGACCAGAAATAATTAAATGCCATTAAAAACTCCAAACATTTTAGAATATAAATTGTTCCTCTAATAGTTCATATTTGACCACAAATATATGTATTATATACTGTATGCAATGGGGTTAATTTACTTTAAAGCGGTGTTCCGAACACATTTTTTATTTAATTTTTTTAATTGATCTGAGCATAATTAATTATTAAAATGATAAAAAACGATTATATAAAATTATTAATGGATGTTGCTAAAATAAAAATGTTATACTAAGTTTTTCTCTCCTGTTGTGGCTGTTGCCATCATGATTGTGGGCATGTGCAGCCCAATCGATAACTCTTCCTGGATAAGCTTAGGAGAGGTGCATGCTGGGTAATGTGAATGTAAATGTTTTTTTTTATAGGTTTAGAGGAGTCTGATTATGAAAAAAACATTTTCAGGGTAGAACTCCGCTTTAACTAGAGAGTGCAAATCTGGTGCAGCTCTGCATGGTAGACAATCAGCTTCCAACTTCAGCTTGTTCAATTAAGCTTTGACAACAAACCAGGAAGCTGATTGGTTTCTATGCACAGGATTTAGCTCTCTCCAGTTTTAGTAAATCAACCCCCAGTATATACCATTGAGACTTGTTACTTATGGGACGCGATATATGTACCTTTAACGCTGTGAGTGCTATAAGAAGTGGGCTTTTTTAACCACTAGCAGACCGCCCACCACCTTTTTTACTGCGGCAGGGCAGCCCCGCTGCGCTGGATCGTGTACATACACGTGAGCTGGCATTTCCAGGTGGGGAGCTTGCTCGCCGCCCCATCTGCGCTGTGATTCGGTATGGCACAAGTTGGTCAGCAGGTCCCAGCCAATGATTTATGGCTAGGACTTGCTGATTAGACATGTGCATGATGAAAAAAAATAGTTTTGTTTGGATTCGTTAGTCTACTTATTTAGTTTAGTTAAATTGATTCATTCAATTTGTATTCGGGATTCGTATTCGTAATTTGTTTTATGTCTTTTTCTTCTAATTTACAGATTTTTTTGATTCGAAAAAACAAATTTTTAATCGGTCAAATTGAAAACTTTAGATTTTTTATTTTTTTTCTATTCAAATGTCTATTTCTATTCAAATGCCGGGAACCAGGCTCCCAATCCCTTTATTTCAAACAATCTTTGGATGATGGTACAACTTTTACTGGACTCTATTTCGTCATTCATTTTGTTTTTTGAGGCCACCCATAATTTCCTTCTATTCAAATGTGTCAACGTGAACAAACAAAAGAAAAATCTTTATCAAATTATTACAATATTAATTATTCAATTTATTCAAATTATTGAATAACCTGTGGCTTAACAAAAACAGCGTTATTTAGAAATGGTACTCTAATAACACACACAGTCTTTGATTTCAGAAATATGTTTACAGTTTCTAATTCGACTGGAGTTCGATGTAAAAATTGATTTGAATTTCAATTAGAAATTTTGGAAATTCAGATGAATTTCATTTTGTTATTCGGAAAACTTCCTTTATACTGTAATTCAGGTATTCTGATATATCCGAATCTCCGAATAACGAAAATTTTGTCCAAATATTTATTCACAAACGAAATGAACTGCACATGTCTACTGCTGATCCGCTTAGCAAATCACAGCACTGTGTTTACTAACAACAAAGTGCTCTCTACATAGAGCACCAATATGTCTTTTTTTTTTCCCTGAAAAGCAAGGATAAATATCAGTCACATCGATTAGTAAAATCAGCGCATATTACACACATTACACATTGTTAGGCACACGGTGTAGTTACATAGTAGGTGAGGTTGAAAAAAGACACAAGTCCATCAAATCCAACCTATGTGTGTGATTATATGTCAGTATTACATTGTATATCCCTGTATGTTGAGGTCGTTAAGGTGCCCATCTAATAGTTTTTTTTAATTATCGATGCTCCCAGCTGAAACCACCGCCTGTGGAAGAGAATTCCACATCCTAACCGCTTTAGTGAATGGCCGCGTTTCTTTTTAAATTTCCTTGCGCGGAAAAGTTGTATCCCTATTGTGGGGTCACCGGTATGGTATTTGTACATTGAACTTATTCATCTCCAGAGAGAATAAGTCCAGTGCTTGCAGTCTTTCCCCATAGCTGAGATCCTTCAGTCCCTTTATTAGTTTTGTTGCTCTTCTCTGAACCCTCTTCAGTTCCAGCACATCCTTCCTGAGGACTGGTGCCCAGAATTGGAAGGCATACTCCAAGTTAACCCCTCGATTGCCCCTAGATGTTAACCCTTTCCCAGCCAGTGTCATTAGTACAGTGACAGTGTAAATTATTATCACTGATCACTGTATTAGTGTCACTGGTGATGTCAGTTAGTCAGTTCTCACCCAGTGTCAGTTAGTGTTATATTTGCCACCACACTATCACAGTCCCACTATAAGTCGCTGATCACCGCCTAGTATTACTAGTATAAAAAAAAAAAAAACATTTCAGTATATATACCATCATTTGTAGATGCTATATTTTTCACGTAAACCAAACAATATACACTTAGTTTTTTTTTTTTTTTACCAAAGACATGTAGCAGAATACATTTTGACCTAAGTATATAAAGAAATTTGATTTCAACAATGTCTTCAAACAATCTCCTTTAATGGGACCACAACACAAATGCTTGAGAAATATACCTGCTGCCCAGGACCCATCTTTGGTGTCCTATTCAATTATTGTTCTATATATTTTTGTGTAATAAAATAAACATTTTGTATAATCATTTTGTTACCTAATTGTAAGGAAGGGCATGCCAAAAAAGAAGATGGCTCCCACGTGAACTACACATGCGCGAGCACATACCTGTACGCAACGGCGCTCAAGTGCACTTGTGACAGATGTTGGTGCCAAATGGCCTATTTAAACTGGGCCAGTGCTCAGAATCAGTGCTGCTTTGTCTTCAGCCTCCTGTGTATCCTGTGTTTCTGTGATTTTGTATCCTGATTCCAGTTGCTAACTCAGCTTGTCTTGACCACTCTCTGAACTCCGACTGCACTAACCTTGGCTTGTCCCCTGACCTTTGCTTCTGTCTGCTCCTTTGGCTCCTGCTTCTCTGATCGGTTCCAGACCTAGTTGTTTCCTGGCCATGCTCCTGCCTGTGCCCTGTACATGATCCATCCTGTCTGTGTATGACCCGGCCTGCCTGATTCTGCTACTATGCCAGTTGTCACATGTGCGGTTCGTTTAGTTCCAAATAAATATTTTGATCATTTTTTTGTTATTTTGAAAATTGGATAAGTCCGAATATCCGCATTACAGTATTACAAAGTTTACAGAATGCTCCGAATATCAAAATGAATTTCGTCCAAATTTACGAAATTTGAATTGAAATTTGAATTGAATTTTACATCAAATTCCGTTCGAATTTGAACTGTAAACATATTTCTGATATCTAAAACTGTATGTGTTATTAGAGTACCATTTCGAAATAATGCTGTTTTTGTTAAGCCAAATGTGATTTAACCACTTAAGGACCGAGCCTCTTTCTGAGATTTGTTGTTTTCAAGTTAAAAACAGTTTAAAAACAGGGGGCCCTCTCCCGCCGCCGATAAAAGTGATCTTGCGGCGAATCCGCCGCAGAGACCACTTTTATCTTGTAGCGGATGCCCGCTGAAGAAGAGGATACCGGGGTTAAGGCAGCTAGCTGCTGCCATAACAATGATATCCTCCTTCAAACAGCCGACGTAAAACTGCGGCGGGTGGTCCGTAAGTGGTTAAAGAGCCATTGTAATCATTTGATGAAGATTTTTCTTTTGTTTGTTTGCTTTGCCGCATTCAAATAGAAAAAAAAAAAATCCAATATCAACCGATTCTAAATTTATTGATTCAAACGTTTTGAATCGAAAACAATTGTTAAATTCAAAAAAAATTTGAAAAAGACATAAAACGAATTCCGAATATGAATCCTGAATATGAATCCTGAATTCACCGCATTTACCGAAACAAAATAACTAGATTAACCATTTAACGACCAGCCGCTGTCGTTATATGTCAGTACTTTAACGTGGAATACCATTGTTATGGCAGCAGATAGCTGCCATATCCCCGGTATCCTCTTAAACTGCAGGCGGCTGGCTTTCACATAAAAGTGGTCTCTGCGGCAGATTTGCCACAAGATCTATTTTAATCCGCAGTGGGAGAGGTGCCCTCCCGCCGCGTTTCGATCATCACCACCGCTTACCGGAGCCGTCGGTAGCAGCAGAGACAATCGGGTCCTCTCCCCTGTGAGACCGGATGCTGAGTGTAGGAAAGATGACCTGCACTCGGCTTCATAACATTGGATGACGGAAGCGACGTCAAACGTCACTTCTGAGAAAAGCTCTTAAAGGGGAAACTTTTCTCTAAGAACATTTTATTTTTTTCATTTATTTTTGCATTTAAGTCTAAATATGAGATCTGAGGTCTTTTTGACCCCAGATCTCACATTAAAGAGTAGGGATGAGCCGAACACCCCCGGGTTCGGTTCGAACCAGAACCTTCGAACGGACCGAAAGTTCGCGCGAATTTTCGAACCCTATACGTTATAATGGACGCGAACGTTCGAAATCAAAAGTGCTAATTACAACGGCCAATATGCATGTTAATGTCATAAAACAGGTTTGGGGACCCGGGTCCTGCCCCAGGGGACATATATCAATGCAAAAAGAACTTTTAAAAACTAACGTTTTTTCGGGAGCAGTCATTTTAATGATGCATAAAGTGAAAAAAAAAAAGTGACATTTTCCTTTAAATATGGTACCTGGGGGGTGTCCAAAGTATGCCTGTGAAGTGGCATGTGTTTCCCGTGTTTAGAACTGTCCTTGCACAAAATGACATTTGTAAAGGAAAAAAAGAAGCCATTTAAAACCACTTGCGGCTTTAGGTTTGATCTTAAGTAGAATCTGAACAGGTACATTATGAAGTGTAGCTCCATCCCAAAAAAATCTATTTTTAAGCTTTTTGGAGAACATAGGGAGGGGTTATCACCCCTGTAACATTTGCTGTCTTTGCACATCTGTTCAGAACATGTCACCTCACTTTCCGTCCCAATGACAAATGTTTTTGGAAAAAGTGGGGTTTTAATTGAAACAAGGATTGGTGATAAAGTATCAGTAGAGAGGAGATACCTTTTTCCCAAATTAAATCTAACAGGATAGAATTTCCCTTCCTAGGGGTAGATTTCCTCTCACTTCCTGTTTTCTCTTTCCATTTTCAAGTAGGAGTCGTTTGTAAGTTGGATGTTTGAAAGTAGGGGCCTGGCGTATATACTCTGCAGAAATTTGCCCTATTAGATGTTGGTGTAGCCACAAGACTGGTGGGCACAGGAATGGGCCCTGCTGTGAGTTAATAGATCAAGATTTGTAATTGCATGCACCTGTTGAACAGGGCAGAAAAATTGGGCCTTTGGCGGTGGTGGTGGACGGTGTTGCCACAAGACTGTAGGCCCTCATAGTTACTCTTGGTGGGCGCAGGAATGGGCCCTGCTGTGAGTTATTAGATCAAGATTTGTAATTGCAAGCACCTGATGAACAGGGCAGAAAAATTGGGCCTTTGGCGGTGGTGGTGGACGGTGTTGCCACAAGACTGCAGGCCCTCATAGTTACTCTTGGTGGGCGCAGGAATGGGCCCTGCTGTGAACTATTAGATCAAGATTTGTAATTACCCGCCCCTGTTAAACAGGGGCTGAAAAATTGTGCCTTAGGCACTGGTGCTGGTGCCACAACACTGCAACCCGGCCCTCACAGATACTGTACTTGGAGCACAGCAGTCACACGTGTTGCGAAGCATTTTTTTTTTAAAAAATTGTAAGTACACGCCCCTGTTAAACAGGGGCTGAAAAATTGTGCCTTAGGCACTGGTGCCACAACACTGCAACACGGCCCTCACAGAGACTGTACTTGGAGCACAGCAGTCACACGTGTTGCGAAGCATTTTTTTAAAAAATTGTAAGTACACGCCCCTGTTAAACAGGGGCTGAAAAATTGTGCCTTAGGCACTGGTGCCACAACACTGCAACACGGCCCTCACAGAGACTGTACTTGGAGCACAGCAGTCACACGTGTTGCGAAGCATTTTTTAAAAAAATTGTAAGTACACGCCCCTGTTAAACAGGGGCTGAAAAATTGTGCCTTAGGCACTGGTGCTGGTGCCACAACACTGCAACACGGCCCTCACAGAGACTGTACTTGGAGCACAGCAGTCACACGTGTTGCGAAGCATTTTTTTTAAAAATTGTAAGTACACGCCCCTGTTAAACAGGGGCTGAAAAATTGTGCCTTAGGCACTGGTGTGGTGGCATGGATCATTGAGGAGGAGGAAGAGGATAGTCAGTGAACATAAGAGGACAGTCACTCAGCATCAGCATAGGCAGTCTTGAAGGGATGTGACATTAAAAATTATTCGGTTATATCCGCCTCAGGTGCCTGGTAGCTGGTGGTGATCCAAGACTGATTCATTTTGATGAAGGTCAGTCGATCAACCGAGGCGGTGGACAGGCGCACCCTATGATCAGTCACAAATCCTCCAGCAGCACTGAATGTGCGTTCGGAAAGAACGCTGGAGGCAGGACAGGCCAGTAGCTCAATTGCATACTGTGCAAGCTCTGGCCAGTGATCCATCCTCAGGACCCAGTAAGCCAGAGGATTTTCGGTGGGAAAGGTGTCCAAGTCTGACCTTGCCCCAAGGTATTCCTGCACCATGTATATCAGACGCTGGCGATGGTTGCTGGAACCGATCATACCTTGGGGCTGCGGACTAAAAAATTGTCTGAACGCATCGGTCAGACGTCCACCTTCCCCACCGCTCCTTCTGCCACTGACCGAAGCCTCAGCAACTCGTCGCCCAGGACCAGGAGTTTGTAGCCTCCCAGTTTCTGGGAACGCGTTGCACAGACCTTTCTGCAAGGCCTCCCTGAGATGTCTCATCCTCTGCTCCCTCTGCGACGGCAAGATAAGGTCCGCAACCTTACCCTTGTACCGCGGATCAAGGAGAGTGGCCAGCCAGTAATGGTCCCTCTCCTTGATCCGAAGAACACGAGGATCCTTCCGCAGGCTTTGCAGGATCAGGGAGGCCATGCAGCGTAGGTTAGCTGAGGCATTCGGTCCGGAGTCTTCTGGGTCACTGAGGATGACATGATCGCCAGCCACCTCCTCCCAGCCACGTACAAGTCCACTGGCTTGTTGGGACTGTACATCATCCCTAAAAGACTGCTGCTGCTGATGCTGAGTGCCAGGCTCCACCTCCATGCTCACACAATCCTCCTCCTCCTCCTCCTCCTCCTCATCCTCTTCCTGTGTGATGGGTGGGACAGAAGGAACACTGTCCGGATAAAGGGGGCCTTGAGAGGCAAGGAAGTCCTCCTCTTCCTGCCTCTGTTCTGCCTCAAGTGCCCTGTCCATGATCCCACGCAGCGTATGCTCCAACAGGTGGACAAGAGGGACAGTGTCACTGATGCATGCACTGTCACTGCTCACCATCCTCGTGGCCTCCTCAAATGGTGAGAGGACAGTGCATGCATCCCTGATCATGCTCCACTGACGTGGGGAAAAAAAACCAAGCTCCCCTGACCCTGTCCTGGTGCCGTAGTCGCAAAGGTACTCATTGATGGCCCTCTGCTGCGTGTGCAGTCGCTGCAGCATGGCCAACGTTGAGTTCCACCTGGTGGGCATGTCAGATATTAGGCGGTTCTTGGGCAGGTTCAGCTCCTTTTGCAGCTCAGTCAGCCGAGCACTGGCATTATAAGATCGGCGGAAATGCACACAGACTTTCCTGGCCTGCCTCAGGACATCCTGTAAGCCTGGGAACCTGCCCAAGAACCGCTGCACCACCAGGTTGAGGACGTGAGCCATGCAGGGCACATGGGTGAGCTGCCCCTGTCGCAGGGCGGAGAGGAGGTTGGTGCCATTGTCAGAAACGACCATTCCTGGCTTAAGCTGACGTGGCGTCAACCACCTCTCGGCCTGCCCCTGCAGAGCTGCCAGAACCTCTGGCCCAGTGTGGCTCCTGTCCCCCAAACACACCAGCGCAAGCACGGCATGGCATCTTTTTGCCTGCGTACTTGCGTAGCCCCTTGTACGCCTACGGAGCACCGCTGGTTCCAAGGACAGAGCACTGGAGGAAGAAGAAGAGGAGGGGGTGGAGGAGAGAGGTGTGTCACAACCAGTAGCAGTAGTCGCGTTTTGGAGGCGTGGTGGCGGAACAACCTCCAACACTACTGCACCTTGTCCTGCATCCCTCCCAGCTGCCAATAGAGTGACCCAATGGGCCGTGAAAGAAAGGTACCGTCCCTGTCCATGCCTGCTGGACCATGAGTCAGCGGTAATATGCACCTTACCGCTGACCGCCCTGTCCAGCGAGGCATGGACATTGCCCTCCACATGCCGGTAGAGAGACGGAATCGCCTTCCGCGAGAAAAAGTGGCGTTTGGGAACCTGCCACTGAGGAACCGCACATTGAACAAACTCACGGAAGGGGGCCGAGTCTACCAACTGAAAAGGCAGCAGTTGAAGTGCTAGCAATTTAGCAAGGCTAGCATTCAACCGCTGGGCATGTGGATGGCTGGGAGTGTACTTCTTTCTACGGTCCAGCAGCTGGGGCAGGGAAATTTGCCTGCTGCATTCGGACGTCGGTGTACTGCAAGTACTTGGTTGTGACACACCGAATTCTACACCTTCAGTCCTCTCAGAGCAGCTTTCAGAGAGGACTGAAGGTGTAGTGGGGATGGAGATCCCAGCTGAGGAGGAGCAAGGAGAGGTCCGCTTAGTTCTTTGGTGTGGGTCTTTTATGTGTGCCTGCCAACGAGCTGCATGGCAGGTCGCCATATGTCTGGTCATGCTTGTGGTGCCCAAGCGGCTGATGTTTTGGCCACGCGAGATACGCTTGAGACAAATATTGCAAATAGCAGTGGTGCGATCTGCTGCACTCGTCTCAAAAAAGGCCCACACCAAAGAACTTTTCTGATAACGTGCAGAGGCAGCGCCCTGCACAGGCGGAGCTCTGCGGTGTTGTACAGTTGCTGTGCTGGCCTCTACCTGGCCTCCAGGGGGCATCCTGCCTCGTTGGACATGTGACGCCGCATCCTCCTCCTCCTCGTCCTCCCCCTCATCCTCTCTCCCTTGAGGCACCCACGTGGAGTCAGTGACCTCATCATCCCCTCCCTCTTCACCACTAGAGCAAACCTGGCAGTAAGCTGCAGCTGGTGGAACTGTACTGCCAGATTCCTCAAGCTGGGTATCGTCATCCGAGCCTTCGAATCGTTGGGCATCCTCCTGGAGCATGTACCCAACACTGTGCTCAAAGAGTTCGGGGGACTCCTCAGGAGGACATGGTGGGTCTAGGGAAGGGGTGGCTGATGATGCTCTGTCAGTACCTGAGCCTGGGTGAGAGAGGATGAGGAGGATGAGGAGGGCTTGGTCATCCATTCTACCAAGCCTTCAGCATGATGCGGCTCCACATGTCCAGCTGCCGAAAACAAAGACGCGCGTGTCCCATGGCCACGTGCTGATGACGATGCACGACCACGTCCACGTCCACGGCCACGTCCACTAGAAACAGAGCCTGCCTGCCCTGTGTTCTTGGCTCTGCACGCTCTGCCTCCCCTTGGCGGTCTTCCAGCCATTGTAGTCGGTAGTCCTGTGGGTGCTGCTGAGAAGAAAATATAGGAGCTCTGTGTGATGCCACTAACACACTAGAAGTCCTATGGGTGCTTCTGCAAAGAAAATAGAGGAGCTCTGTGTGATGCCACTAACACACTAGAAGTCCTGTGGGTGCTTATGCAAAGAAAATAGAGGAGCTCTGTGTGATGCCACTAACACACTAGAAGTCCTATGGGTGCTTCTGCAAAGAAAATAGAGGAGCTCTGTGTGATGCCACTAACACACTAGAAGTCCTGTGGGTGCTTCTGCAAAGAAAATAGAGGAGCTCTGTGTGGTGCCACTAACACACTAGAAGTCCTGTGGGTGCTTATGCAAAGAATATATAGGAGCTCTGTGTGATGCCACTAACACACTAGAAGTCCTATGGGTGCTTCTGCAAAGAAAATAGAGGAGCTCTGTGTGATGCCACTAACACACTAGAAGTCCTGTGGGTGCTTCTGCAAAGAAAATAGAGGAGCTCTGTGTGGTGCCACTAACACACTAGAAGTCCTGTGGGTGCTTATGCAAAGAATATATAGGAGCTCTGTGTGATGCCACTAACACACTAGAAGTCCTATGGGTGCTTCTGCAAAGAAAATAGAGGAGCTCTGTGTGATGCCACTAACACACTAGAAGTCCTGTGGGTGCTGCTGAGAAGAATATATAGGAGCTCTGTGTGATGCCACTAACACACTAGAAGTCCTATGGGTGCCTCTGCAAAGAAAATAGAGGAGCTCTGTGTGATGCCACTAACACACTAGAAGTCCTGTGGGTGCTTCTGCAAAGAAAATAGAGGAGCTCTGTGTGGTGCCACTAACACACTAGAAGTCCTGTGGGTGCTTCTGCAAAGAAAATAGAGGAGCTCTGTGTGGTGCCACTAACACACTAGAAGTCCTGTGGGTGCTTATGCAAAGAATATATAGGAGCTCTGTGTGATGCCACTAACACACTAGAAGTCCTATGGGTGCTTCTGCAAAGAAAATAGAGGAGCTCTGTGTGATGCCACTAACACACTAGAAGTCCTGTGGGTGCTTCTGCAAAGAAAATAGAGGAGCTCTGTGTGGTGCCACTAACACACTAGAAGTCCTGTGGGTGCTTATGCAAAGAATATATAGGAGCTCTGTGTGATGCCACTAACACACTAGAAGTCCTATGGGTGCTTCTGCAAAGAAAATAGAGGAGCTCTGTGTGATGCCACTAACACACTAGAAGTCCTGTGGGTGCTGCTGAGAAGAATATATAGGAGCTCTGTGTGATGCCACTAACACACTAGAAGTCCTATGGGTGCCTCTGCAAAGAAAATAGAGGAGCTCTGTGTGATGCCACTAACACACTAGAAGTCCTGTGGGTGCTTCTGCAAAGAAAATAGAGGAGCTCTGTGTGGTGCCACTAACACACTAGAAGTCCTGTGGGTGCTTATGCAAAGAAAATAGAGGAGCTCTGTGTGATGGGACTAACACACTTCAAGTCCTATAGGTGCTTCTGGGAACAAAATATAGCTCTGTGTGTGTAATGGGACTAACACACTTCAAGTCCTATAGGTGCTTCTGGGAACAAAATATAGCTCTGTGTGTGTAATGGGACTAACACACTTCAAGTCCTATAGGTGCTTCTGGGAACAAAATATAGCTCTTTGTGTGTAATGGGACTAACACACTTCAAGTCCTATAGGTGCTTCTGGGAACAAAATATAGCTCTGTGTGTGTAATGGGACTAACACACTTCAAGTCCTATAGGTGCTTCTGGGAACAAAGTATAGCTCTTTGTGTGTAATGGGACTAACACACTTCAAGTCCTATAGGTGCTTCTGGGAACAAAATATAGCTCTGTGTGTGTAATGGGACTAACACACTTCAAGTCCTATAGGTGCTTCTGGGAACAAAATATAGCTCTGTGTGTGTAATGGGACTAACACACTTCAAGTCCTATAGGTGCTTCTGGGAACAAAATATAGCTCTGTGTGTGTAATGGGACTAACACACTTCAAGTCCTATAGGTGCTTCTGGGAACAAAATATAGCTCTTTGTGTGTAATGGGACTAACACACTTCAAGTCCTATAGGTGCTTCTGGGAACAAAATATAGCTCTGTGTGTGTAATGGGACTAACACACTTCAAGTCCTATAGGTGCTTCTGGGAACAAAATATAGCTCTTTGTGTGTAATGGGACTAACACACTTCAAGTCCTATAGGTGCTTCTGGGAACAAAATATAGCTCTGTGTGTGTAATGGGACTAACACACTTCAAGTCCTATAGGTGCTTCTGGGAACAAAATATAGCTCTGTGTGTGTAATGGGACTAACACACTTCAAGTCCTATAGGTGCTTCTGGGAACAAAATATAGCTCTGTGTGTGTAATGGGACTAACACACTTCAAGTCCTATAGGTGCTTCTGGGAACAAAATATAGCTCTTTGTGTGTAATGGGACTAACACACTTCAAGTCCTATAGGTGCTTCTGGGAACAAAATATAGCTCTGTGTGTGTAATGGGACTAACACACTTCAAGTCCTATAGGTGCTTCTGGGAACAAAATATAGCTCTTTGTGTGTAATGGGACTAACACACTTCAAGTCCTATAGGTGCTTCTGGGAACAAAATATAGCTCTGTGTGTGTAATGGGACTAACACACTTCAAGTCCTATAGGTGCTTCTGGGAACAAAGTATAGCTCTTTGTGTGTAATGGGACTAACACACTTCAAGTCCTATAGGTGCTTCTGGGAACAAAATATAGCTCTGTGTGTGTAATGGGACTAACACACTTCAAGTCCTATAGGTGCTTCTGGGAACAAAGTATAGCTCTTTGTGTGTAATGGGACTAACACACTTCAAGTCCTATAGGTGCTTCTGGGAACAAAATATAGCTCTTTGTGTGTAATGGGACTAACACACTTCAAGTCCTATAGGTGCTTCTGGGAACAAAATATAGCTCTGTGTGTGTAATGGGACTAACACACTTCAAGTCCTATAGGTGCTTCTGGGAACAAAATATAGCTCTGTGTGTGTAATGGGACTAACACACTTCAAGTCCTATAGGTGCTTCTGGGAACAAAATATAGCTCTGTGTGTGTAATGGGACTAACACACTTCAAGTCCTATAGGTGCTTCTGGGAAGAAAATATAGCTCTGTGTGTGTAATGGGACTAACACACTTCAAGTCCTATAGGTGCTTCTGGGAACAAAATATAGCTCTGTGTGTGTAATGGGACTAACACACTTCAAGTCCTATAGGTGCTTCTGGGAAGAAAATATAGCTCTGTGTGTGTAATGGGACTAACACACTTCAAGTCCTATAGGTGCTTCTGGGAAGAAAATATAGCTCTGTGTGTGTAATGGGACTAACACACTTCAAGTCCTATAGGTGCTTCTGGGAACAAAATATAGGAGCTCTGCCTGCCTGCCACGAACACACTACAAGTCCTATAGGTGCTTCTGGTAACAAAATATAGGAGCTCTGCCTGCCTGCCACTAACACACTACAAGTCCTATAGGTGCTTCTGGTAACAAAATATAGGAGCTCTGCCTGCCTGCCACTAACACACTACAAGTCCTATAGGTGCTTCTGGTAACAAAATATAGGAGCTCTGCCTGCCTGCCACTAACACACTACAAGTCCTATAGGTGCTTCTGGTAACAAAATATAGGAGCTCTGCCTGCCTGCCACGAACACACTACAAGTCCTATAGGTGCTTCTGGTAACAAAATATAGGAGCTCTGCCTGCCTGCCACTAACACACTACAAGTCCTATAGGTGCTTCTGGTAACAAAATATAGGAGCTCTGCCTGCCTGCCACGAACACACTACAAGTCCTATAGGTGCTTCTGGTAACAAAATATAGGAGCTCTGCCTGCCTGCCACTAACACACTACAAGTCCTATAGGTGCTTCTGGTAACAAAATATAGGAGCTCTGCCTGCCTGCCACGAACACACTACAAGTCCTATAGGTGCTTCTGGTAACAAAATATAGGAGCTCTGCCTGCCTGCCACGAGCACACTACAAGCCCCTCTTTGTCAATCAATCTTTGTAACTGAATCTATCTAACTCAATCTCTGTAAGTGAATCTATCTAACTATCTCAATGCAGCAGAGTGTCACAGAATCTGCCTGCTCAATCTGCGCCGGAACAGCATGTGACCGGCGCAGACGGCGTGGCGGCGTTTTATAGGGGGGGGGGCGTGTACTACAGCCCCTGAGCTGTAATTGGCTACAGGCGTCCTGCCTGTAGCCAATTATGGCTCTTCGATTTTCCGGGGCTGTGATTGGCCAAGCATGCGGGGTCACAGTGCATGCTTGGCCAATCATCAGCCAGCAATGCACTGCGTCGGCCGCGCCGGCCGCAATGCATTGCGGGGCCGCTCGCATCACACGAACGTGATGCGAGCGGCCAAAATAGTTCTGGGCTCGCAGAGCGAGCGAACGCCCGGTGCTCGATGCGAACGTGGGTTCGCATCGAGCACCGGGCCCATCCTTATTAAAGAGGTTCTGTCATGTTTCTTTTCTACTACAGGGGATGTTTACATTCCTTGTAATAGCAATAAAAGTGACCCAATTTTTTTTTTTAAAAGAACAGTGTAAAAATAAGATATAAAAAAGTGAAATAAATAATAATAAAAGAAAAATGTAAAGCGCCCCAACCCGCCGAGCTTGCACACAGAAACGAACGCATATGTAAGTTACGCCCGGATATGAAAACGGTGTTCAAACCACACGTGAGATATTACCGCAATCGTTAGAGTGAGAGCAATAATTCTATCACCAGACCTCTGTAACTCAAAACTAGTAACCTTTAGGTTTCACACATGTGTGGTGCGGATTGAAGCTCGGGTTTCCCTACGAAGAGAAAACTCAGTTGTTCAGCATTTCATGTCAGTTTTTGGTCAGTATCAGCTCAGGATTGCATCAGTATCTTATCCTGTTCACAACGGAACACATCTGCGAATCAGATGCGTGCCCATAGAAGATAATGGGCCTGAATTCGCACCTGAGCCGGACCGCACTGCCTAGAAAACGCACAAGTTTTTTGTGCAATGCGCAGTGCGAATGCACCGCAGATATGTGACAGCCTCATTAATATTAATGTATTTTGAAATGTCCTGTGAATTGGATGCGGTTTAAGCTGCATCTAATTCGCATAGGTGTGAACGGGGGCTTAGAAATTTTTAAATGTCGGAAATGGAGATTTTTAAGTGCCAGAGTTTGTTGCCATTCCACTAGCGGGCACAATTTTGAAGCATAACACGTTAGGTATCAATTTACTTGGCGTAACATTATCTTTCACAATATAGAAAAAAATTGGGCTAACTTTACTGTTGTCTTATTTTATTAATTCAAAAAGTGTATTTTTTCCCAAAAATTTGCACTGTAAGACCGCTGTGCAAATACAGCGAGACAAAGTATTGCAATTACTGCCATTTTATTCTCTAGGGTGTCTGAAAAAATATATATATGTTTGGGGGTTCTAAGTAATTTTCGAGCAAAAAAATGTATTTTAAATTGTAAACAACAAATCTCAAAAAGAGGCTCGGTCCTTAAGGGGTTAACGAATCTAAACGAAACTAAACAAACATTTTTTTCCATCATGCACATGTCTAACCAATAGCCCATTTGCAGCCATAGGTCCCCGAACTTCAACCTCAGTAGTTAAGGGTTCCTAGATGTCCCCTAGCTGCAGCCAAAATTTGGAGCTTCAGGACCCAAAGGGTCCCAAAATGACTGCTGCAGATGGACACAGTTGACCGACTTTGGGGCCCCGTATCTCATGACCACTTGGTGCTAGGAAACCCCAAATTTGGTGTACAAACCCAGTGGAACCGGCACTACAACATATCCAACATAGCTAGGGTTCCTAGCTCTAAGTGGCCCGAGATATGGGGCACTTTTCTGCAGCAGAGAATGACATTTTCTGAACCGACTTTGGGGTCCCGTATCTCGTGGCCACTTGGTGCTAGGAACCCCAGCTTGGTTGCTAGTTCCACTGGGTTTGCACACCAAATTTGGAGTTCCTAGCACCAAGTGGCCCTGAGATACGGGGCCCCAAATTCGGTTCGTAAGATGTCATTTTCTGCAGCAGAAAAATGCTTGATTCGAGTATAAGCTGAGGGGGTCATTTTCAGCACAAAAAAAATGTGCTGAAAAACTTGGCTTAGACTCAAGTATATACAGTATATAAAAAAATCTATAAATGGTGTTGGGCTCCAAAATAAAAGTACAGTAACAGTGATAACAATTAAATTAATATAGATATATATAAATAAATAGATAAATTAATCTTCTGAAAATGATAATCAATAAAGTACAATAAATGCAAATTAAAGTGACTGTAGTGAAAAAATACTCAAACCTTCATAAAGGTGTCAGTGAATGCAAATAAAGTGACTGAAGTGTATAAATACTAAAAGGTCTGAAATGCACAGAAAATAAGTAAAAAAAAAAAAAAAACACAGAATATATATTAATATTCAACAATAGTCCATGTATATAGAAGTGCAAATAGTGCGGAAGAATCTCAATTTGGAAGTAATGTGAATCCCATGGTTAGAAGATTCACATTACTTCCAGATTGGGATTCATCCGCACTATTTGCACTTCTATATACATGGACTATTGTTGAATATTAATATATATTCTGTGTTTTTTTTTATCTTTTATCTTTTTTTTCTGTGCATTTCAGACGTTTTAGTATTTATACACTTCAGTCACTTTATTTGCATTTACTGACACCTTTATGAAGGTTTGAGTATTTGTTTCACTACAGTCACTTTAATTTGCATTTATTGCACTTTATTGATTATAATTTTCAGAAGATTAATTTATCTATTTATTTATATATATCTACATTAATTTAATCGTTATCACTAATACTGTACTTTTATTTTGGAGCGCAACACCATTTATTGATTTTTTTATGTCTAACCGATACCCACCTACCACCCTGCTGTTCTGGCTGACCTACAGTCTGCTACCAACAATCGTCTTAGCTGCCCATTGTCGCCAGTACCAGCCTGCCTCAGTCTGCTGCCTACCAGCCTGCCTGGTTACTGGAGCCTTCTGACAACTTCACCTGCCCAGCATGGACATCTTCCCTGCTGCAAGCAAGTCCTACAGGAATTTGTGCCACTCTGTACTCCTGCGCCTCCTGTTTACACTATCAGGGGCTCCAATTCAGAGGTGTAAGAAAGGTCCTCCTCATGGTATCAGGCTCTGCTACCAGGTATGTGATACTTAAGTTGTTTTTTTCAATACACTGTCTAGGGATATCTCATAGTAATGGCTACTTTTGTACTTGGATTTGGATTCATGAGTTTCTTTCCTAGGTTGATGTAACAATATTTTGAATGGTTACATTGTAACAATGCTTTGCCCCAAGTGGTTATATATTTATTATCAATTCAACTGCACAAAGGCCAATCTTTATAATATTCATATAATGGGAGGCAACATTTACTGTAATAAAGATACATTTTCATTTTGTGGTATATAATTTAATATAGTAATTAGGATAAAGATATGGGTCATCAAGTGGCTATCCTTAGTGCTCTATTCCAAACCCTGCAAACTCATATTAATGCACTGAAAAAAGATTCTCTTCCCTCTACCAACCAACAATGGATCGATCAAATAAATAAATATTTGTAGAAGAATATACAGTGTATTTACATAGGGGAGACTTTAGTAAGTTTGAATGATATTTGGGGGGCAATGGCTCGGTATCCTCAGCCTAAATTTTTTTTAATTAGAGATAGACTTTATCTTTGAGGAGGGGGGCACTTTACAGGGGGTCCCCGGGTTACAAACAAGATAGGGACTGTAGGTTTGTTCTTAAGTTGAATCTGTTTGTAAGTCGGAACAGGTACATTTTTTAAGTGTAGCTCCAGCTAAAAAATCTATTTTTAAGTTTTTTAGATAACATAGAGAAGGGTTATCACCCTTGTAACATTTGTTTTGCTGTCTGTGCCCCTGTTCAGAAGATTTCACCTCACCTTCTGTCCCAATGACAATTGGATTTTGAAAATTTTGGGTTGTTAGGGAAACATGGACTGGTGATAAAGCATCAGTGGAGACCCCTTTTTCCCATATTAACTCTTACAGGAGTGAATTTCCCCTCCTAGGGGTGGATTTCCTCTCACTTCCTGTTGTCTCCTTCCGTTTGTAAGTAGGAGTCGTTTGTAAGTCGGATGTTTGTAAGTAGGGGACCCCCTGTATTTGGGTATTTAAAAACTAGAAGATTCTTCTGTTTCTACACAGGAGGTAGACCCATCCATGTAGATTTTTCTTTGTCCTGGTATATTTCTATTGCTAGTATATAAAGTAGCATAAGTATAAAAGGATTTTTTATGTTGCAAATAAAACTAAAAGAACAAGTGGTGGTCATCAAGTGCTGCAAAAGAATATCAATATAATCTCCTATTCTGGATATTTAAGGCTCTATGTACCAGTGGTGGCTGGTGCTCAATTTTGTGGGGGGGCGCAAACAAACCTAGCCCCCTCCCTGCACCCACACCCAAACCCCAGTAGCTTGATCTATCGCCCACTCAATCGCCAGCTCGTCTGTCCGCCTGCCAGGCTGCTCACCAGCCCCACACTTACCCCATCCAGGTCGCGGCTTTAGTGGCTTCACCCCTGCATCTCTTCCTGAGTCCCGACAGTTGCTTCTCCAATTGGCCGGGAGCAGAAGCAGGAAGACATTAGTGAATATTAATTTGCTAATGTCACACAAGTGGGTGGGCTTGGAGAGCAGTGCTCTACGCCCCGAGCCCACACTTTTTGAAGCAAATTAGAACCTCAGACTCATGTGCCTCAAAAAAAAAAAAAAAAAAAAAAAAACATTGAAATCCATGCGTCCTGCATGGAGATTAGGGGCTGGGCGCATGGGTTAGGGGGGCGGCACCCCTTATGAGCAGCCGCAACTGCTATGCACTGATTAGGGGTTGACCTGGTGGCTTGCCTTTATTTTAATGTACTGTATCATGGGAAGATAATATATAGTTTGTATACTGTGTCATTGGGGGACTAAATATTTAGCTTCTATTTTTTATCTAGTATCCTTTCTTTTTTCCCTTCTCTACCTAGACTTCTTAAACGAGAAGTATGGGTTTCTTTTTTATTTCAGGTTCATACTTACCCTGGTGCCTCTGCAAAGGTAAACCGAGCGATCAAACATCGCAGATCGCTCGGTTTTCAGAGCTCCGTGAGCAGAGAGCTGTAGATTGTCAGTCACAGCTCTCTGCTTATCTCCCACCTCGCTCATTGGAGCGCGGAGCTGTGGAGGGGGCAAAGCGGTCGCCTCAGGCTTTCAGCGGCTCGCTGAGAGGCTGAGACGGGTGTCAGTCCAGGCACCTTGCGGATTCAGACTCCCATTGTCAGGATGACGCAGTGCCTGGACTGATATCTGTGACGTCAGCATGAAAACGGGTCACAGGAGTGCAAAACAAATTGCACTCCTGTGATCCATAGGAGAAGCCCAGCCGAACGAGCTCTGGCTTGACTTCTCTTTTAATTCTATGGTCAATTTTGCTGTTGGATCCCCTTTCCTTATCAGAGAACAGCCAATAAATTTCTGTCTAAATAGTTTTATTTAGCACTATTCCTGCACTGTTATCTGTAGGGTGTATAACTGTATAATTTTTCTCTTCCAAAGTTATTATACCTTTGATGATATCTAGGTTCTATTTTATTTCAAATGTTCACTTTCACTGGCTACTATAGTTTTAAACACCTTCGGAAAATAATTATAACAGGCATGCTTAACCCATGGGCCACGGGCCAAATGTGGCCCGCATAACTCTCTAATGTGGCCCGTGACATCATACCTATGGCAACCCACACAGCCTCTTTCGGGGGCAAGCTACTTAACTCAGAGATTGCCGGTCCTCTGTAACCCTGGCGGCTCATACACAAGCCGCTATTGCGGTCAGCTCCCTACTATTCTCTTTCTTCCTAACACATAGACAGAAAAAGAGGAGCCTTTAGCCAAGTGGATTACATCTAGTGGCATACAGGGGTTCTGAAGGCTGCAACACTGGTCCAGAGCTTTTTTGGCTTGCTGCTATAACCCCGATATCTGAGTCTGATAAAAGTGGTTCTGCTTCCCGGTCGTTTCTGAGCTTACCGGGGCCGTCGGTAAACCCGGAACTGGTCTGGTGCTGCCGAACACTGGGCAGGAAGTCAAGTGAGGGCAAGATGGTCCCCATCTGGCTATATGCCCTTGGAGGACTAGAGCGACCTCTGACATCACTTCTGGTTCTTGGGCATCAACAAAGGATTTTTAATTGTTTTGCTGTTAAAATGTCAAAAAAATGTTTTATTTTGCTGTTAAAGGTAAATGAGAGATCGATGGTCTTTTTGACCCCAGATATCTCAACAAAGAGGACATATCATGCTTATTTCTATCACAAGGGATGTTTGCAAGTGATAAAAAAATAAACTAAAGGGACAGTGTAAAAATCTAAAACAGAAGCGAATACATATGTAAGTAGCGCCCACATATCTAAGCAGTGTTCAAATCACACATGTTGTTGTGAATTTATGAAGAAATATATTTACTATTCAATGACAGAAATGTATAATTTCAAAAAGACACGTGAACTGTGAGGTCACCATAATTGACCTATAGAAGACCTCTAAGACACAGTAAACTTATGTATTCTAAATTACTACAACCATTCTATTCAAGGGGTTTTTACAAGCCTGTATTGAAGCCAGAAAGAAAACAGGAACAATGGTAGCCTTTTTCACCAAACAAAAGGTGTCATGAGTGGAGCCTAAACACAGGCATCCAACACTAGTGAACAGATCGATGGGCTGCACTAAAGGAATCAGGCTCCAAAAGGTAGTGATAAAGATATATTTATTAATAATAAAGACACACATAAACACAGCAACCACAAACAAGCAAGAACACAAATAACACAGCAAAACCCCCAAGCCCTAATCTAACTAACTAACTATACACTCAAGGAAATGGAACATATATATATACAAGGCAGGGAGGAGAGACCAAGGGGGAAACAGGAAGCAAGGGAACATTAAGGCAGGAGACAGGGGACGGGTCTCAGGAACCAGGTAAGGGGGACAACATCCCGGACAGGGCAGGAAGCAGATAACGGGTCAGGTTACAGGTACAGGTACAGGTACAGGTTTCAGGTCCAGGATCAGGTTTCAGAACAGGCAAGACAGGGCTACAGAAAGGAATACTGAAGCACTGAACCTCAGTGAAGGACAGGCTTATATACCCAGCAAATCCACAACAGGTGTAGCCTGATTCCTGGCATGTCCATCTGCTGGGAGACCCCCGCTGGTGGCCACCAGAACTGCACCCTTTGATGTTGAAGGAAGTAGTGACACCACCAGGCGATCCAGGTAATAACACCATTCCTGACAATGTCCATCGGCTGGGAGACCCCTGCTGGTGGCCACCAGAACTGCACCCTTTGATGCCAAAGGAAACAGTGACACCAGCAGGCGATCCAGGTAATAGCACCGTTCCTGACAGTTCCTCCCCCTAAGGAGTGGCCTCTGGACACTCCATTCTGCCCTAGATCTGGCAGTGCATGTAAAAGTGGAAGAGTCCCAAAAAGTCTTCTCTGTGACGGCAGACTTCCTTGCGCTCTCTGGCCAGAGTCTCTTAACCTACTAGGAGGCGTGCCACCCGAGTCCGACAATGGGACATGTACCCCACCACCAGGGTCTGGAAGTTTAGATCTGGAAATAAAAACAGACAGGGCAGCAGGCTCCGGGTCATCAGGCTGGGCAGCGGACAGGAACTCATCAGGCTGGGCAGCAGACAGGAACTCATCAGGCTGGGCAGCAGACAGGAACTCATCAGGCTGGGCAGCAGACAGGAACTCATCAGGCTGGGCAGCAGACAGGAACTCATCAGGCTGGGCAGCAGACAGGAACTCATCAGGCTGGGCAGCAGACAGGAACTCATCAGGCTGGGCAGCAGACAGGAACTCATCAGGCTGGGCAGCAGACAGGAACTCATCAGGCTGGGCAGCAGACAGGAACTCATCAGGCTGGGCAGCAGACAGGAACTCATCAGGCTGGGCAGCAGACAGGAACTCATCAGGCTGGGCAGCAGACAGGAACTCATCAGGCTGGGCAGCAGACAGGAACTCATCAGGCTGGGCAGCAGAGAGGAACACCTCAGGCTGGGCAGCAGACAGGAACACCTCAGGCTGGGCAGCAGACAGGAACACCTCAGGCTGGGCAGCAGACAGGAACACCTCAGGCTGGGCAGCAGACAGGAACACCTCAGGCTGGGCAGCAGACAGGAACACCTCAGGCTGGGCAGCAGACAGGAACACCTCAGGCTGGGCCGCAGACAGGAACACCTCAGGCTGGGCCGCAGACAGGAACACCTCAGGCTGGGCAGCAGACAGGAACACCTCAGGCTGGGCAGCAGACAGGAACACATCAGGCTGGGAAGCAGGAACAGGCACATCAAGCTGGGCAGTAGGCACGGGCACTTTAGGCTGGGCAGCAGGAACGGGCACATCAAGCTGGGCAGCAGGTACGGGCACTTTAGGCTGGGCAGCGGGAACAGGCACATCAGGCTGGGCAGCAGGAACAGGCACATCAGGCTGGGCAGCAGGAACGGGCACATCAAGCTGGGCAGCAGGAACGGGCACATCAAGCTGAGCAGCAGGTACGGGCACTTTTGGCTGGGCAGCGGGAACAGGCACATCAGGCTGGGCAGCAGGAACAGGCACATCAAGCTGGGCAGCAGGAACAGGCACATCAAGCTGGGCAGCAGGAACAGGCACATCAAGCTGGGCAGCATGTACGGGCACTTTTGGCTGGGCAGCGGGAACAGGCACATCAGGCTGGGCAGCAGGAACAGGCACATCAAGCTGGGCAGCAGGAACAGGCACTTTTGGCTGGGCAGCGGGAACAGGCACATCAGGCTGGGCAGCAGGAACAGGCACATCAAGCTGGGCAGCAGGAACAGGCACATCAAGCTGGGCAGCAGGAACAGGCACATCAAGCTGGGCAGCAGGAACAGGCACATCAAGCTGGGCAGCAGGAACAGGCACATCAAGCTGGGCAGCAGGAACAGGCACATCAAGCTGGGCAGCAGGAACAGGCACATCAAGCTGGGCAGCAGGAACAGGCACATCAGGCTGGGCAGCAGGAACAGGCACATCAGGCTGGGCAGCAGACAGGAACACTTCGGGCTGGGCAGCAGACAGGAACACTTCGGGCTGGGCAGCAGACAGGAACACTTCGGGCTGGGCAGCAGACACGGGCACATCAGGCTGGGCAGCAGACACGGGCACATCAGGCTGGGCAGCAGACACGGGCACATCAGGCTGGGCAGCAGACACGGGCACATCAGGCTGGGCAGCAGACACGGGCACATCAGGCTGGGCAGCAGACACGGGCACATCAGGATGGAAGGCAGGCAGCGGGTCATCAGACTGGAGAACTGGCAGCGGGTCATCAGACTGGAAAACTGGCAGCGGGTCATCAGACTGGAAAACTGGCAGCGGGTCATCAGACTGGAAAACTGGCAGCGGGTCATCAGACTGGAAAACTGGCAGCGGGTCATCAGACTGGAAAACTGGCAGCGGGTCATCAGACTGGAAAACTGGCAGCAGGACATCAGACTGGAAAACTGGCACCAGGACATCAAACTGGAAGGCTGGGACGTCAGACTGGAAGGCTGGAACATCAGGCTGGAAGGCCGGCACCAGGACATCAGACTGGAAGGCTGGGACATCAGGCTTGAGGGCTGGAACATCAGGCTGGAAGGCCGGCATCAGGACATCAGACTGAAAGGCTGGGATGTCAGGCTTGAGGGCTGGCACCAGGACATCAGGCTGGAATGCTGGAACATCAGGCTGGAGGACTAGTACTGGCTCTTCAGGCTGGATTGCTGGCACCTCCAGCTGGAACTCTGGCGCTTCAGGCTGGGACAGCTTAGTGGGTGTGGAGGCAGATTGGATTACTGGCAGGATCGTCTTGGTTGGGAAGAACTTTCGTTTCTTCTTTGACTTGGTCGCTGAAGCTTTGTAGGTGGGGGGTGCAGCAGACAGGAAAGGAGGATCGGAATATGGCAGAGAAGAGGTAACAGTAGCTGGGGGAAGTCTTTGTGAATTTGTAGGCAACTGAGAAGAGGCAGGGGGGTTAAATGCAGGATAGGTACAGGGAGCAGAAACTGGATATGAGTATTTGGTTGGGAGCAGTGTATACTGGGTGGAAACTGGGTGTGGTATGGGTGATGGGGAAACATACGTTCGGGTAGGCTGGTATCTGATGGCAGAAGTGGTTTGTTTGGCTGGGGCTAATTGCATCATGTCAGACCATGCTGAAAGTATGGGTTGTACAAACTGTGGGTTTAAGTTTCCCTGTCTAACAAAAGACTGAGCAGACACAATGCATTCAGAAATCACCTGTGGGGAACAGCCAGAGTAGTGCTCACAAAAGTCATCAGGATCATCTTCAAAAAGCCATACTAGGGATACAACCTGATTCATATCAAAAGGGGGAGTGAAGTCATCATGGCCCTCAGGAATACAGGGCAGGGCCAGCTCGACACAAATCTGGATCAGAGGCTGCACGTCCTCAAAAAGAACACTGCCCTGGTCAACGAAATCATGGGCTATACTGACGCACTCCAGTAGTTGCTCCCTAGTATAGCCACCCAAAGTCTGATAACAAAAAACTCTGTCATCCGTTGCTAGGAGCGAGAGGTACAAAATATCTTCCAGATGCATTTTTCCTGGCATAGCAAGTGTCCAGACCCAATTCCCAAGTGCAGCCGATCTGTTTGTATGGCTTCAGTATTCTGTCATGAGTGGAGCCTAAACACAGGCATCCAACACTAGTGAACAGATCGATGGGCTGCACTAAAGGAATCAGGCTCCAAAAGGTAGTGACAAAGATATATTTATTAATAATAAAGACACACATAAACACAGCAACCACAAACAAGCAAGAACACAAATAACACAGCAAACCCCCAAGCCCTAATCTAACTAACTAACTATACACTCAAGGAAATGGAACATATATATATACAAGGCAGGGAGGAGAGACCAAGGGGGAAACAGGAAGCAAGGGAACATTAAGGCAGGAGACAGGGGACGGGTCTCAGGAACCAGGTAAGGGGGACAACATCCCGGACAGGGCAGGAAGCAGATAACGGGTCAGGTTACAGGTACAGGTACAGGTACAGGTTTCAGGTCCAGGATCAGGTTTCAGAACAGGCAAGACAGGGCTACAGAAAGGAATACTGAAGCACTGAACCTCAGTGAAGGACAGGCTTATATACCCAGCAAATCCACAACAGGTGTAGCCTGATTCCTGGCATGTCCATCTGCTGGGAGACCCCGCTGGTGGCCACCAGAACTGCACCGTTTGATGTTGAAGGAAGTAGTGACACCACCAGGCGATCCAGGTAATAACACCATTCCTGACAATGTCCATCGGCTGGGAGACCCCTGCTGGTGGCCACCAGAACTGCACCCTTTGATGCCAAAGGAAACAGTGACACCAGCAGGCGATCCAGGTAATAGCACCGTTCCTGACAAAAGGTGTGTACTTATTTTTGTTGATCAGTTTGAGAAGGCCAAATTTATTAGGTGTCATCACCTCGAGGTGGTCTGTGACTGGGAAGAATCCTTTGTGCTGAAGTAAAGACTGTTTGGACAATTTACAACCATCAAGGCAAAATTCTATAGCCAACACCTTGTCCGACAAAGCCTATTGTGTGAAGTCCTAGGAAATTGTGTACATAGCTAAGCTATCAAAACATGTAGTGGACTGCCCAAAGTTCATCTCAAAACATGATGTTACAAGTCAATTCAAAGTATATGTGATATCTGTAAGTCACAAAAAGAAAACTATCATTTTAGTATCCGATGAATTGATGAAATCGGTTATAAAGAAAACATAATAAATAAAGGGTGATTATTAATAGAATTGTTTTAGGAACAAATTAGTATTAAGACAAATATATGATTATCATATGAATGTAAGAATTTAACTATGCTAGATAAACAAATATTGATTGGATACACAAATTATATAAGTATCCAGATAGATACAAATTGTATGTGATGTTGATTGATATATATATACATATAACTTGTGTCCTTTTCAAAGGGACTAAATGTTTACAGATATACAATGATATGCATATATATCACCATTTTATGCAAGTGGTTGATCAATAATTATGCTAAGCGATTTGATAGTATGGGGTTAGTTGAATTCCCAAATACTAAAGATATAGATATTTTCACTAAGGTACAATATCCAGTATAAAATAAAATATATTACTTTACAGAGCAGCCCCAAAACACATGTGGGACACCTGGTGGTTGAAGGTGCAATTACATTAAAAACATTTAGGCCAATAGGAAAGAGACACATACCTTTTGGGCTGAACATATTACAAGTTTTATAATCTTATTGTGTGAGAGGGTATTTAAGAAGCAAGAGAGATAGTCAAGGGAGGAAGACAGCTCAGGGGAACCTGAGAGCTCAGGGACCCACCCTGGGGAAGGGACAATGGGAGAGAAACATCTTCCCAGATAGACTGACAGCCATGCCTGGAAATATACTTTAACCTCCAAGGAGATTCCTGAACCCGGTAGCCATCTTAAATCCAGACTATTAGCCATTTTGGAATGGGTAAATATAACATGTTGATTTTATCTGATATGTTCTCTTAATTATTGATGTATTGAATATTCTAGTATTGATAATCATTCTCCAGAATCAATAACCACCTTTTAGATTTTTTCTCTAATATTCAATTTTTTATTATATATTACTTTTGCATGATTGCCAAATTTTATTGACAAAACAAAAGTCTAATTTATTTCACATTGTTCAACGTTACTTACCTGCAGCATAGTAACGGCTGGGTGTGTGAAATACAGACATTCTGTTAAATTGTCAAATATAAGGTTATTGATTCTACTGAAGAAGTTATCATGGTGATATTGTGTCCAAGGTACTAGTACGCCCATTTTGAGGGTATTTCCATTAATTGTCAAATGTTCAAGTAATGCAATCTGTATTTTAATTTCATGTAAATATTTGTTTTCTGTCAACCAATAAATGTGACTATTAAGTATGATCACTCGTCTCCGTGAACAAGTTTCGCATATATAGACTGTGTCATATAGATTGATCTTGTATCTTAAAAATATCTTCGTTAAAAATTACTTAATAAAAATGTGCGGGAAACTTTCCTTAAAAAAGCACAACATATTAAATGGAGGCACTGCGTGAGATAACGTCGATATTTTGTACAGGATCAGTCATAGTTACGGTGGTGACAGAAATAATATTTTGCATGAAATTATTAATTATTAAAAAAAAAATATATATATATTTTTACCAAGAAAAATGTCTAGTCAAAGTGAATTTTTATATTGATAGGGATTATCAAGAGTCAACCCTTAGTGGTAATATGAGTTCTCAAAATTGATACAAGTACAGGAAATGTTTGATATAATGTCAAAAATTAACATGGCAGGTCATGACGAAAAAAGTTTGTCTAACGAGACTGATCCAGAAGCACGCATTGAAGGCCTTATAAACCACGCCCGTCAGTTAATAAAAGACGTGTGGAACGTGGAAGGTCAAAGCGATGAACTCACAGACAGCTCCTCTGAGACAAAGGAAATAGATAGGCCTGATCCCATGCATTTTGAATTATGCGCTACCCTGATGCATCTTTATATTGAAATTAAACGTCAATATACCCAACAGGAGAGTGATATCGTAGAATCCCAGTCCCATTTAATAGAAGGGGAATGTAAGCTCACTAAAAAGCTAAGGGAGATTAATGACAAGGCAGAATATCATGATATGTCTATAGTGACAATGATGAAATGTGAAATAAAACAGATGCAAAATAATGCAATAACAATGCTGGAAGAATGTCACCAATTAGGTAAAGAGTGTAAACAATTAAGAGAGAAGGAGAGTTTTCTGCAGGAAAACGAGTCTCCTGACGAAAGTTGCAGAGTAATAGGCAGTGGAAATTTAGAAAGTTGCAGAGTAATATGCAGTGGAAATTTAAAAGAAGAAACAAATCAGCTTAGGTCAGGACAGGAATCCCTAATTAAGCAACAAGAAGAATTAAAAGAACAAGGGAAGTTTATGCCCCAGAATAATGCTCAGATGCTTAACCCTGAAATTATAGAATCGGATAATACTCCAAAATTTGACTCTCAACCTAAAGTTTGGGAGTTACATAATGAAAACAAATTAGAAAAAGAAACCATGTTCTACCCCAAGCCAACTGTAGAGCAAAGGGGGGTAAAAATTGAACCACCACATGAAAATAGGTCTAATCAGTTTTCTTTGGTATCAGAGAAAACTACAAGCACCCCTAAACAGGACGCCTCAGAAATAATAAAATTTTTAAAAGATGCTGTCCCAGTGTTTAAGGAAGAGGGATCCGTATGCATTATTGACCACATTGAGGCCTATGAAAATGCTTTATCAGCTTTAGGCCTAAATGATGACCAATCTAGGATTAATTTCTTACCGTGGGTATTTGAAACCAAACACCATCCATTTTGCGAAGATTTAAAAAGTCTGTTGGGTACTGCCTGGCAAGAAATTAAAAACGGCTGTCATCTAGGATTTGTCCCGCACAAAAATGTTAACACGGCTAGCGCGGATATAAACAATATCACATGTACCAATAATCAAAGCCCCACCACATTTATGGATGTGCTCAAAGGTGATGTCCACTTAGCAGAAAAGGAGCCAGGTTATGATAAACCTGGGTTCAAACCCATGTTCTTCGAGGCCCCGCCTGCCCACATAAAAGTGGATTTAGCGAAAGATTACAAAGGGGGGTGTTCACTGGAGTCTTTGGTAAAAGAGAGTAACAATTTGTACTCTATCCAACAGACTGGTGAAAACAAGGGAGGGCCTGAAAGCCCTATAATGAAATTTGTGGATGAATTTTATGTATCTCCTCAATCATTACAGTCCAAAACCAAGAAAAAGAGATACGCTGATATCGTCAGAGGAGAGATGCTACCGAGTTTCCCCAGTGGGAGACCAATGTCCCCACCCATCAGAAGGGGGGAGCAGAGAGTACCCTTTAGAGGGGGAGTTCAAAGACCACCTCAGGAGTCTCATCCAAAGGATCCAGACCCGAGGTTTAGGAGAAACTATAGGGTATATCTCCAACGGGTTAGATTTAAAACCTAAGGGTAGACACCCTCACCTTTACCGGTGTAATTGGCTTCGGGGGCCTACACGGGTAAATAGGGAGAAACTACAGGGTAGAATACCTCAAAATCCCCAGAACAATAGGGAACAACTAAGGCCCAGACAACTATCCCAGAATCAAGACAATGTTTCTGATGGTGATATGTCTGATCAAACTGAGCCAGTAGTCCCCAGAAAGTACAGAAACCGGATCCCACGACCCAACTCTGAGCAGCCTGTAAGCAATATGGAAACCAAAATTACAGATATGTTACACGGTTTCATTGCTAAAATGAACATGAATAGCAATTCTTCAAGGGGCAAATCCTGTGGCCAGCCAAGGGCCACAGAGCCTTTTAAGCGCCTATGTTAAAATAAATCAGAGGAATGCACTGAATAAAGATATAGGAAGTAGAGGTTCTAACACCATGTTTCTCCCCAGGTCACAGTAATGAGGATCCTGAAATCCCTTCCGGGGGATTGTGGTTGTTAGATATTAATTATTCTCCTATTTTTCAGTGGTCACTTCATTCCTCTGACATAAACAGGTCGCTCCAAACAGCCTAATTTCAAGAAGTCGACGAAGACGGTAATTCCAGAGGAAGACCGAATCCTAAAGACATTAATATCAGGAGGCCTAAATGGTTTGATATTTTGGTAAAAGATGAGGAGTTACCCGCAAAGGTAGTTTGATTGCCTCAAATGAGTTATATTGACACCCCAAAGGGGGGAGAATTTATTTGTTTTATTCCTCACAAGTAGAAGGTTGACTATGATGTCAAATATCTTATTACTGACAGTGAGTTGTCACTTGCATGTCAAACTGAAATGCTTTTATTGTTACTCCAGAACCGCTACAATTAAGCTAAAAAAAAAAGGAATATGGTTCTGAAGAACATAAGTCAGTCATAAATGTCTGGTATCCACAGCTATTAATAAATGTCCTCATGATAATGAGCCCTGGAGCTTAGTCTCCCATAGCAAATGTGTCATACATTGTCTTTATATCCAAGGTGTTTAGTTAAAGGACTGATAACACAATGGGAAAGAGGGGGGCTCTGAGGAAGCCCAGGATACCTGCTTGACATGGATATCTCAAACATAAATCATATAAAAAGAAAAAGGACATATATGTTTTTCTCATGGAATCTATTTTCCTTTACAGAACCAATATGTCCATGAGCCGGTCAACAGAACCGAGAGTCCAACATGTGTGAAACATCCAGAGAAGGCAAAAGAGATATTTGGGGGGCACACCCTAAAAAAAAATGCATAAAGATGGTGCTGCCATAAGACCATACAACAGAACAAACATATTACAGCGCACACATGCAAAACTGACATTTACCTCCAGCAAGGCTATTTAAAAGCACCTAGACAGACATTTTCAAAAAACATTATCAAAAAATATGGGGATTTGGTCACACCATATTGCTATATGGTGCTTAAGCCCACTTACTGCGACAAAGTACCCCATGATTAGTGGGTCCTACACTATCCATAGATCGGGAGATCCTGCTTCTCTGAACCAAGGGAGCTATACTCCTCTATATGGGAGAACATGAGGTCTCCACCCATGATACAGGTGGTCACTAATTGAGGTACTTACTGAGTGGGGTGCTCCACCCAAAAGGATTTGGTCAAAATCCATACAATAGACAAAAGAGATATTTGGGGGGCACACCCTAAAAAAAATGCATAAAGATGGTGCTGCCATAAGACCATACAACAGAACAAACATATTACAGCGCACACATGCAAAACTGACATTTACCTCCAGCAAGGCTATTTAAAAGCACCTAGACAGACATTTTCAAAAAACATTATCAAAAAATATGGGGATTTGGTCACACCATATTGCTATATGGTGCTTAAGCCCACTTACTGCGACAAAGTACCCCATGATTAGTGGGTCCTACACTATCCATAGATCGGGAGATCCTGCTTCTCTGAACCAAGGGAGCTATACTCCTCTATATGGGAGAACATGAGGTCTCCACCCATGATACAGGTGGTCACTAATTGAGGTACTTACTGAGTGGGGTGCTCCACCCAAAAGGATTTGGTCAAAATCCATACAATAGACAAAAGAGATATTTGGGGGGCACACCCTAAAAAAATGCATAAAGATGGTGCTGCCATAAGACCATACAACAGAACAAACATATTACAGCGCACACATGCAAAACTGACATTTACCTCCAGCAAGGCTATTTAAAAGCACCTAGACAGACATTTTCAAAAAACATTATTAAAAAATATGGGGATTTGGTCACACCATATTGCTATATGGTGCTTAAGCCCAGAGAAGGAACCGTCTGGGGAATCCAGGGACATCATTGATGGCCAGTCTACAGGGACACAACCCACCAGGACAGCCAAGAACCAAAAGGTGCCCGGAGTGATCCAGTTCCCGCCAAAGAACGGATGACGGCCCTGAGATGCACACATCGATCACAAACCCATTTTTTTTTTTTTTCCAAAGAATTACACCCATCTGCAGGTGTCTATACCTTTTAAATATATCCACAATCCGGATCCATGTTCACAACTCGACTTACAAGGCCCAAACGAAGCCATATTTCTTCAACAAGTTGCATTGGGAAAGTCTGTCTGATGACTTCCGGCAGCCGACAACTTTCCAAGGGGGGCTCTGTTGTGAATTTATGAAGAAATATATTTACTATTCAATGACAGAAATGTATAATTTCAAAAAGACACGTGAACTGTGAGGTCACCATAATTGACCTATAGAAGACCTCTAAGACACAGTAAACTTATGTATTCTAAATTACTACAACCATTCTATTCAAGGGGTTTTTACAAGCCTGTATTGAAGCCAGAAAGAAAACAGGAACAATGGTAGCCTTTTTCACCAAACAAAAGGTGTGTACTTATTTTTGTTGATCAGTTTGAGAAGGCCAAATTTATTAGGTGTCATCACCTCGAGGTGGTCTGTGACTGGGAAGAATCCTTTGTGCTGAAGTAAAGACTGTTTGGACAATTTACAACCATCAAGGCAAAATTCTATAGCCAACACCTTGTCCGACAAAGCCTATTGTGTGAAGTCCTAGGAAATTGTGTACATAGCTAAGCTATCAAAACATGTAGTGGACTGCCCAAAGTTCATCTCAAAACATGATGTTACAAGTCAATTCAAAGTATATGTGATATCTGTAAGTCACAAAAAGAAAACTATCATTTTTAGTATCCGATGAATTGATGAAATCGGTTATAAAGAAAACATAATAAATAAAGGGTGATTATTAATAGAATTGTTTTAGGAACAAATTAGTATTAAGACAAATATATGATTATCATATGAATGTAAGAATTTAACTATGCTAGATAAACAAATATTGATTGGATACACAAATTATATAAGTATCCAGATAGATACAAATTGTATGTGATGTTGATTGATATATATATACATATAACTTGTGTCCTTTTCAAAGGGACTAAATGTTTACAGATATACAATGATATGCATATATATCACCATTTTATGCAAGTGGTTGATCAATAATTATGCTAAGCCATTTGATAGTATGGGGTTAGTTGAATTCCCAAATACTAAAGATATAGATATTTTCACTAAGGTACAATATCCAGTATAAAATAAAATATATTACTTTACAGAGCAGCCCCAAAACACATGTGGGACACCTGGTGGTTGAAGGTGCAATTACATTAAAAACATTTAGGCCAATAGGAAAGAGACACATACCTTTTGGGCTGAACATATTACAAGTTTTATAATCTTATTGTGTGAGAGGGTATTTAGGAAGCAAGAGAGATAGTCAAGGGAGGAAGACAGCTCAGGGGAACCTGAGAGCTCAGGGACCCACCCTGGGGAAGGGACAATGGGAGAAACATCTTCCCAGATAGACTGACAGCCATGCCTGGAAATATTCTTTAATCTCCAAGGAGATTCCTGAACCCAGTAGCCATCTTAAATCCAGACTAATAGCCATTTTGGAATGGGTAAATATAACATGTTGATTTTATCTGATATGTTCTCTTAATTATTGATGTATTGAATATTCTAGTATTGATAATCATTCTCCAGAATCAATAACCACCTTTTAGATTTTTTCTCTAATATTCATTTTTTATTATATATTACTTTTGCATGATTGCCAAATTTTATTGACAAAACAAAAGTCTAATTTATTTCACATTGTTCAACGTTACTTACCTGCAGCATAGTAACGGCTGGGTGTGTGAAATACAGACATTCTGTTAAATTGTCAAATATAAGGTTATTGATTCTACTGAAGAAGTTATCATGGTGATATTGTGTCCAAGGTACTAGTACGCCCATTTTGAGGGTATTTCCATTAATTGTCAAATGTTCAAGTAATGCAATCTGTATTTTAATTTCATGTAAATATTTGTTTTCTGTCAACCAATAAATGTGACTATTAAGTATGATCACTCGTCTCCGTGAACAAGTTTCGCATATATAGACTGTGTCATATAGATTGATCTTGTATCTTAAAAATATCTTCGTTAAAAATTACTTAATAAAAATGTGCGGGAAACTTTCCTTAAAAAAGCACAACAATGTGAGGTATCGCCGCAATTGTTAGAGCGACAGCAATAATTCTAGCCCTAGACCTCCTCTGTAACTCTAAACAGGTAACCTGTAAACATTTTTAAAGTGTCGCCTATGGAGCTTTTTAAGTATCGTAGTAACCTTATCATGTTTGCCAGATGTTACCTGTGTTATTACCATGTTCAACTGCTTTTTAAACTGACACCAACAATATGTATGTTACTTATTGTGTATGATTTATTAAACATTTTATCTATCCACCAATCCATCAAATTGCAAACCAAGTGCTTCACTTAAAGTCCCACCCCTTTGTTGCTTGCTTGCTGGCTCACTTGCTTGGTTGCGTGCTTGCTTGCTTTTTTTCCTGTCACATTGACAGGGATGGAAATACGCGGCCTTACCAGGCCAGGATTTTATGTAAAGTCCCTAAAAAACCCTCTTCCCTCTACACATGCCACGTACACACGAGCAGATTTTCCGTCTGAAAAATCTTGGATAGTTTTTCCGATGGAATTTCGCTCAAGCTTGGCTTGCATACACACGGTCACACAAAAGTTTGCTGAACTTTTGACCGCCAAGAACGTGGTGACGTACAACACTACGACAAGCCGAGAAAATTAAGTTCAATGCTTCCGAGCATGCGTCAAATTGTTTCCGAGTATACGTAGGGATTTTGCGAGTCGAAATTGCTACAGATGATCGGAATTTCCGATCTGAACTTTTTCCGACCAAAAAATTGAGAACATGCTCTCAAACTTTTGCTGGCGAAAATTTCGGCCAGCAAAAGTCCGATGGAGCATACACACGGTCGCATTTTCAGACGAAAAGCTCTCATCGGTCTTTTGCTGGCTGAAATTCCCATCGTGTGTACGCGGCATAACAGAGCTTGAGCTATTTTGCAAAGAAGAATGGGCAAAAATGTCCCTTTCTAGATGTGCAGCAAAGCTGGTAGAGTCTTCCCCAAAAAGACTTGCAGCTGTAATTGCAGTGAAAGGAGGTTCTACAAAGTATTGACTCTGGGGGGCTGAATAGAAATGTACCCCCCACACTTTTCACTAATTTATTTGTAAAAAAAATTTGGACAACCATTTATTATTTTTAGGGCTGTGAAAATTAAAGATTAATTCCTCGATTAATCTTTTTAATTTTTTTGATCGATCAAAATTATTATGATCGATCAAAGTTATCTTGATCTGTACTCGCCTCTCCGCCAGCCTCCGGGCCTTCAGGGACCGGACTCTTCCCCCTTCCCCAAGTGCCTCCATCTGCTAACGAAGGGAAGGGGGGAGGAGTCCGGTGACGTTGAAGTTCTGATTGAATGTAACGCGTACAGGGGAGGAGCTACGCAAGGAGCAAATCCACTGCACAGAGGAGATAAGTATAACATGTTTATTTATTTTTTTTATAGAAAAAACAACAGTGAAGGCAAATAATATTCCAGTAAAAAAGAAGAGAATAGTCAGTTTGGAGCTTACATAGTAAATTATGAAAAAACAGGTAGACAGCTGGAGCTTACATAGGGCATTGCTTCACTGGTTCGAGTGGCAAGTGGGGAAAGGAGGAGCGTTAAGTTATGCATTTAATTTGCCCTTCAAGGGCAAAAGGAAGATCATTTTAAGCGATCTTTGTATCCATAGAAATTTAGAGGTGGTGAAACACAGAAATTTTCTATGATGAGATTCATAACGGGATTCCGAATGACTACTGGGACTGGAAAGTTATTTCACTATAACTGTAAATTTTAATAGAATTCATGGTTGTATTTAATTTACCTTGACCAGAGAAGCCATATGGCAACCTGCATTATTGGATTCTAATGTATAACACTGTCTAAGCAATACAATCCCCATATATTTATTATTTATAGAAAATGTTCCATATTAATATATTGGTAGTATTTTTCCTTCAGGGAAACAGTGAGTGTATTGCGCAAAACCTATATAAACCGCCATATAATATTCAGCTCAAATATTCTGTAACTCTTTCCTTTCCGGGTTTTTGGAAATGTTATTAATAATCTTTAACCTAATTCAAAGCTCCCACTGGATAGTAGGAAACACATGTATCTGTTCCGTTCAATGAATAGAATGAGTGGCAAGGTAAGCTTTGCTTTTACAGTCTCTAATATGATACAAGGGTGTTACTTAATTTCTTCCAATAGTGTGAATATTACCAAAAGCTCATAACATTCTTTAATCTAAATCTATCCAATAATATAACACAATCAACAACAGCTATAAATGTGAGTGTCCCTTTGAATGAACATAGCCGCCCCAATCACTTCGTAGCCTTCACACTTTATTTCCCTCTGGGCTCTTTGCACATAGATTTCCAGCTCAGAATTTTAATATGATGTAATAAAAGCAGGCAGGTGCCATAAGCAGAATGCTGAAAGTATCTAAAAGAAGCTTTTACGGTACCTGAAAAGATGGGACTATCTTCACGCTGACCTCTGTGTATCTAGGTTGCCTTTTACTGACATTTGTGCTGCTATAACGTTATGCAGTATATATCTGGAGGCGAAAGAAAATTGATCATTGCTGTACCCTTCTAACCTTCAATACTATTTCATCTTATTATCTCAGCTTAAAGGAAGCCTGTACTGCAAGAAAATCATGTTGGCCATTGATGAGTTCTCTTTCTGAAAAGGTTAGCTGCCTTTCAGTTATGCTCGTCCAGTAGCTCCAAGGTGTGTGCACAGGGTGTGCCGGATGTGCCTGGGCACACCCTAATTACCCCATGCGCATTAGCATTATCACTCTGTGTGGCAGCAGGAAGTTGGGAAAGAGCTCCCTCTTACCAGCTCTGCCATAAGAGAAGTATTTACACACTTCTCTTTCACTGTGCCAGCGGGGATGTGACAATGTGACAATGTGACAATGTGACAATGTCATATAAATGCAGACACACACACACAAACACACACGTGTGTTTGAGCTTTAGGACACCCTAATGCAATAGGCTGCACACACCTGTGCAATAGCTTCAGTACTTTTTGATGCACTGGTCTAAAACAAGTGTAGCCCCTAGCAGTCTATTAGTGTTAAATTTCATTTTTGGCATCCCTATAGCCAGGGAGAGCAGCAATCATTTAGTAATGTCTGTTCTGGGTTCTGCTGGTGCAGGCTCGGTTACTTTCTCTTGCATCCCATTGAGGTATGGAATATAAAGCATAGAAGAACACAGACCCTGGCCTGCAAATTAATGCCTCTTCAGCCAATCCCTGGTCAATGGAGTGAGTGACTAGCGGGGGGGGGGCGGAAAGGGGTATAAATAGTCTGGGACCCAGAACAGAGGTCTCTTGTTCCTAGGTGTCAGGGAATTCCTGTGAGGCGTCTGGCTAACAGAAATGCGCATGTGCAAACAAATCTTCACAGAAGGGCTATCAGGAATGCGCATGCGGGAATGCGTGCACCCAAACAAGCGCGTGCACAATGTATGTTGGCGCCAGATGTACTATTTAAGAATGCCTCTGTCTGTACTCTAATGCTGACTGGTCTTCAGCTGTTTCCTGTGTCCTGTGTACTTCCAATGTGTTCCCTTGGTTGCTGACCCAGCTTACTCCTGACCTGATCTGGGATCCTGCTTGTCTTGTCGCTATTCCTGACCAGGCTTGTTCCTGACTTTGGCTCTGCTCCCGATTTGGTACCTTGATGCCCACCTGTTGACGACCCTGTATATCCTGTGACCATGCTCCTGTCTTTGATCCTGGCTTCCCGACTCGTTTGAGCGTCTGCCTGGCTGCCTGCGATCACAGTTCTGTGACCTGCTGTGTGTTCCTGCTGCAAGTCTGCTGAAAGCTTGGACCTGCCACATGCTCCAGTCCTGCAGTGCTTCCTTAACCTCAGCTGAACTAAGCTGCATGGCTACTGCTCCTGATCTGAGGGTTCTCCTGTTTCCTTGGAAAAAATAATGTGTAGCGCTAACAAAAAATTAACAGTGTGAACAAACTGTGAAAAAACTATATATAATAATATAGTGGTGTACAAAATAGTCCCAAGTGTACGGGACACATGAGTTAGAAACGTGAACAAATAATTCAGTCTTTGTGCTAAGAAAACTCCCATGTGGAATGACAGAACATCTCTGGAGTCATGGGGTCTGATGTATGTACAGGAATATGTGGAGGAAATCCAAGGATGTGAAATTAATACGCTTACCAGCGGTGGTGGACAGACCTACCGTACGGCAGTAGGTAAATTGCGCTTAGGGTTTTCTTCCATAAGTGGCACCTGGAATGTTGGCGTGGATCTTTGGTTCAAACCGTACGCCTCCTAGACACAAATGGACAGCCGGGAAGATGTTTCCAACTCTTTCACGATGGCACAGATGGACGATCACGGTAATGCCCTAACTCCTCCAGAAAGGCATATGGTACAAAGAGGGGGGGGGGGGGGAGGAAAAAACTCCAAATAGTGTAAATCCACCAATATGTTTATTGGATATAAGGTATAAAATATAAAAGGGAACAATCCCGTAAGGTACAGCACATATAAAAATTGTAATAAAAAGTAGTAAAAGCAATGTGGGAGTCTCAATGAGTAAGTCCGACGCGTTTCGACTCCAGTGGTCTTCAACAGGGGCATCATGATGTAGTTTACAGCTACATCATGAATGTCCAAGACCCACTTATTTGGTGAGAAATATCTCAGGCACATTCATCTCAGGGTGAAGTTCTTGTACTCATGTTGGTCCAAAATGATTGGAACCAGACACTTTGCTTTAAATTTTGAAGGTTTATTGCACATGTGCGTTAAAGAGTTGGGAATGATGATGAAGGGACATAGGACACTTGCAAGTTTCTTCTTAAAATGCAGCAACCGGTCTTCTTGCTTATCTTTTTATCTTTATGGGTATCTCTCTGTCACTGGGCTGCATACTGGAACTTTAGGATGGCTCCTTGATATCTGAGGTTCAAGTGGTAACGCAGACTTGAACATGAAGAAGAAAAAAGCTGCTGTCCATTTTTAAAGTGGTTGTAAACCTCAAGCATGAAATATGAACAAAGCAAATCCCTGTATAGTGTGTACTTGCCTCAATCTAGAGAACTAAGTGTCATTTGTCTGCTGCTTCATTCCTCTGCTATCTGCATGAGTCACTTCTGACAAGATTTCCTGACACCAAGAAAAAAATGGTGAGGGGGGAGGGACCTCCAACAGAATGACAGCCTCAGCTCTTTTCCTGTGAGCTGTGTGGAAGGGGGTGTGTCTGTTCTCTCCAATCAGCTTTCAGAGCTCTTCTTACTGAGCTCTGCATTGTGTAATTCCAGCTCCTCGCTCCCTTTCTCTGAACCGGATGCATTTCAGCCTATGGGCCATTGTCAGAGGTGTGGTCGCCACACCTCTGATGATGGCCCATAGGCCAAAATGCATCAGGTGATGTAGTGAGGCTGTAGGCATGCTATTTCCGTGGTTCCTTTGAAAGTTTTTTTTCGTTTTCATGCTCGTTTTACAAGTTTGTGAGTATTCCTCAATAAATATTTCTTAAGGCAATCTTGTGCGGGCTTCACTATGCTCCTCTTTATTTCCTTCATTGGACGCATTTCTTCCATCTGAGAGTGATTGGAGCTGTTGTACATGACGGAACAGTGGAGGCTATAGTGGATACTTTGATTGGAGACTTTTCTTGTCGATTACACTGTATGAGAGTGGTTAACGCTGAGATGTGGTGACACTTGATGTTCTATATACCCAAACGTCTGTAATCTATGGCCTTCTGGTATGAAGATTAAATGTGAGCAGTGTATAGACCTTAAAGCTGGTGTGAGGATCTTGCTTCCTTCATTCACCATTCTCTTTGAACCTCATCTACTTCCTACTTTAGCGCTGCATATGGACTTATTAAAATCTAGCTGAACCAATTGCCTTTAGAAGTCACCTAATTAGTAAATAGAGTCCACCTGTGTGTAATGTAATCTCAGTATAAATACAACTGTTATGTGAAGGCCTCAGAGGTTTTTTTAGAGAACCTTAGTGAACATACAGCATCATGAAGGCCAAGGAACACACCAAACAGGTCAGGGGTAAAGTTGTGGAAAAGTTTAAAGCAGGGTTAGGTTATAAAAAAATACCCCAAGCTTTGAACATCTCACAGAGCACTGTTCAATCCATCATGCGAAAATGGAAAGAGTATGGCACAACTGCAAACCTACCAAGACATGGCCATCCACCTAAACTGACAGGCAAGGGGAGCATTAATCAGAGAAGCAGCCAAGAGGCCCATGGTAACTCTGGAGGAGCTGCAGAGATCCACAGCTAAGGTGGGAGAATCTGTCCACAGGACAACTATTATCCGTGTACTCCATAAATCTGGCCTTTATGGAAGAGTGGCAAGAAAAAAGCCATTGTTGAAAGAAAGCCATAAGAAGTCCCATTTTCAGTTTGCAAGAAGCCATGTGTGGGACACAGCAAACATGTGGAAGAAGGTGCTCTGGTCAGATGAGATAAACTAATACCGTACCTCACTCTAAACACACCATCCCCACCATGAAACAGCATCATGTTGTGGGGATGCTTTTCTATAGCAGGGACAGGGAAGCTGGTCAGAGTTGATGGGAAGATGGATGGAGGCAAGTACAGGGAAATCTTAGAAGAAAACCTGTTATGCCGCGTACACACGAGCGGACTTTTCGACGGACTAGGTCTGACGGTCTTCCTGACGGACTTTCGGTGGAGTTCCGACGGACTTTCCGAATGAACGGACTTGGACACACACAAGCACACCAAAGTCCGACGGATTCAAACGTGATGACGTACGGCCGGACTAGAATAAAGAAGTTCATAGCCAGTAGCCAATAGCTGCCCTAGCGTAGTTTTTTTTCCGTCGAACTAGCATACAGACGAACTGATTTTTCGACCGTATTCGAGTCCGTCGGAAAAATTTGAAACATGTTCTATTTCTAAAGTCCGTCAGATTTTTGGACAGCAAATGGACTGCTGGAGCCCACACATGATCAAACTGTCCGACGGATTCGTTCCGTCTGACCTAGTCCGTCAAAGTCTGGTCGTGTGTACGCATCATTAGAGTCTGCAAAAGACTTGAGACTGGGGCGAAGGTTCACCTTCCAGCAGGACAACAACCCTAAACATACAGCCAGAGCTACAATGAAATGGTTTAGATCAAAGCATATTCATGTGTTTAGAATGGCCCAGTCAAAGTCCAGACCTAAATCCAATAAAGAATCTGTGGCAAGACTTGAAAATTGCTGTTCACAGACGCTCGCCATCCAATCTGACAGATCTTGAACTATTTTGCAAAAAAGAATGGAAAAAAATGTCACTCTCTAGATGTGCAAAGCTGGTAGAGACATACCCAGCTGTAATTGCAGTGAAAGATGGTTCTACAAAGTATTGACTCAGGGGAGCTGAATACAAATGTACCCCACACTTTTCGCTATTTGTAAAAAAATTGGAAAACCATTTATAATTTTCCTTCCACTTCACAATTATGTGCCACTTTGTGTTGGTCTATCACATAAAATCCTAATAAAATACTATTACATTTTTGGTTGTTACATGAGAAAATGTGAAACATTTCAAGGGGTATGAATACTGGCACTGTAAACAGATACAATTTATGTAGGAGAATTTATTTAATCTCTGTGTATCATCTGAGGCCAGTCACTTCACTGAGTATATATAAAGGTTTACAACTTTAAAGCCTCATTTCCTGTCGCATCATGGCAGCATACACTCTGGGTTGTGACTCCGCCTCCACAACCTGATAGGACCACATAACTATAAGATGAAGCTACGGCCCCTGCCCCAGCATTCTCTTATTTTTCCTCACCTGTTGGGACCGCACGGACATCACCCCCTTACCGCTTCGCCCCAGCCAGGTTCTAGCCTCTCCTGGTTTGGAAGTCCTTACCGGTACAGCCTCTAAACGAAGCTAAATGGAAGGAACCCCACTCTGGTGATCTCAGGGGTATGTTACAAGTCTCTCTGTGACCTTGGATTAACAGCCTTAAACAGGCTCAAGCTGTTTTGATTTGTCTCCTGCATGGGTTTTAAAAAAGCTCTGATATTGCTATAATGTATATAATAAAGCCTTAAACAGGCTTAACATCATGCCTCAAACACCCTGGCATATAAACCTTAAATAGGTTTAGCCAAATTGCAGTGGTCTCCCTTTCTCTTTTCCTTTCCTTCCTACCTGTGTGCCTGGGCACTCTCCTGGGCTCTGTTGTCCTCCTAGGGTCGCTGGGATGTGTTCTGAGGAAAATTGAATGAACCTGTTTCTGTTCCTTGTATCTTGAACCAGAGATCGCTGAATTGCTGCAGTTTGTTTGGCTGGCTTACAACAAAGCTCCTATTTCATCCTACTGAGGTAAAAGCCTGTTTTTTTTCTCTGCATCTACTTCCTGCATAAGCTGCTGTGTTTTACCTCACCTGTGCTTCCTATGTCAATTAGTATCTCCTTAGGCTTGCCTTATTCCTTGCTATGGAGACCACTGCCCTAGCAGATCACCGCCAGCTATTAGGTAAGGGGGCAGCATTTTTGGTAAGTAGTCAAAGGTGACCGGTGGGAAGTCGGGACTGATTCCATCGGACAGAAAACCGAAACAGCAGAGGCCTCCTCCCTTCAGACGTAATCTGCCAGATAGATACAGGGATGCTAAATCCTATAGGCCAGGAAAATAATACAGGGGGGGCTGGAAGAACCCCCAGACATCTTTTTATGAAGTTTCAGAAGCCCAAGACTCCCGCTTCCAGTGACCAAAAGCCCAGCCAGCAGTAGTGGGGGCAAGGCTTTCGAAATTCAAGCTGGTTTGGGCGGAAGCAATAAAGTACCCTTGGACAGTGGCTACTGTCCATTTCGGGCACAGATGGCCCTTCAAGAGACGTCCCCCAGGGGATCATTTTTGTCCCACCAGACTTCCACCTTCAGGGGAAAAACGGTTACTGTTGACCAGTTACATCCAATAGCTAGGGGTCGGGGATTCTACTCCCCGTTATTTCTGGTCAAGAAAAAATCTAGGGACCTTTGGCCAGTCTTGGATCTAAAGAACCTCAATCGCTCCATTCGAGTGGAGTCGTTCAAGATGGAGAGTTTACAATCAATCCTCCAGGCCATAAATCTGGGAGACTGGATGCTCTGCATAGACCTCCAGGACGCATATCTTCACGTCCCGATCCATGTTGCTTTCCAGAAGTTCCTTCGGTTCTCTGTGAATCAGGGCCACTTCCAGTTTCAGAGTCTCACGTTCGGGATCTCTATTGCCCCCAGAAATTTCACCAAGGTACTGCTACCAGTAATCGCATCCTTAAGGGAGAAAGGGTTGAGAGTCCATCACTACCTGGACGACATCCTCCTCCTTTCAAGCAACCAGGAGTCCCTTGTCCAACATCGGGAGGTCCTAGTTGCCACACTACAAAGACTGGGCTGGTTGATAAACTGGAAAAAAAGCAATGCTCATCCCACCCAGAGGATGATCTTCCTGGGTGCGGAACTGGATACCCGGACAAACATGGTGGAACTACCGGCAGAAAAGATTCCCCCACTGATTCAGAGGGTGAGAAGAGCAATCTCAGCAACATCTCTTCCGGCCAGAGCATGTCTCAGTCTCCTAGGCTCTCTGTCTGCAACCATTCCTATGGTCCAGTGGGCCCAATGGAACGCAAGACCCCTTCAAACGTCCTTTCTGCGCCAATGGGACAGCTTATCCATAACCCAACCGATCTACATCTTGGAGGAGGTCAAGCGATCCTTGCAGTGGTGGACTCGTCCCTGCAATCTGAGGAGATGCAAGCACATGGTTCCCCCTCCTCAGGAAACGGTAACCTCAGATGCCATTTTGGAGGGATGGGGGGCACACTACTTGCACTACGCGGCCCAAGGGCGCTGGCCATTCAGGATCCAGGACGCAGTCTCCAATGTGCTGGAGATGAAAGCAGCCTTTCAGGCACTCCTGGCCTTCAGTACTTACCTGAGGGGGAAGAAAGTCCTCCTGAAGATGGACAACAGGGTGGCCGTTGCCTACATCAACAGGCAGGGGGGCACCAGAAGCTCCTCCCTGATGCAGGAAGTTCGCCCTGTGATGGAGTGGGCACAATCGAACCTATTGGACCTGAGAGCGACCTATATCCCAGGGTTCGAGAATCTCCTAGCATTTGCGATAATAATTCAGACCTGGGGCCCACCAGACATAGACCTGGCGGCCACACCAGCCAATGCAAAGGTTCCTATCAAGAATCCCCTTTCCGTCAGCGGAGGGAGTAGATTGTCTACAACATCCCTGGAACTTCAACCTCCGCTACATTTTCCCTCGGACTCCCCTCATAGCGAGGTTCCTTCTGAGGCTCAAGAGGTCGACGGCACTAGTAGTGGCGGTGATCCCTTTCTGGCCGAGGAGGCCTTGGTTCACTACTCGCCTTCAGTTGAACACAACGGATCCTCTCCCTCTTCCGCTGTCAGCAGATATGCTCTCTCAGGACCAGCTTCTACATCCGAACCTGGAGAGGCTACATCTGATGGCCTGGAGGCTGAGAGGTCTAGGTACCTAGAACAGGGTTGTTCTCAGAGGGTAGTGGAAACATTACTCCAGGCTAGGAAGCGGACTACCAAGAACACCTACAGAAGGATCTGGGAGAAGTTTACCGCCTTCTCTCAACAACAAGGTTGGGACATATCTTCTCTGACAGCTCCTCAAATCCTGGAATTTCTGCAGTCAGGCCTAGAGAAGGGTCTTTTATCCAGTACCCTGAAGGTCCAGGTTTCAGCCTTATCCGCCCTGACCGGGGTCAAATGGGCACATGATCCACTGGTTATCCAATTTCAGAGGGCCTGCCTTAAACTAAGGCCACCTAGGAAACCATTATTCCCAGCATGGGACCTCTCAGTTGTCCTGGAAATACTGTCTAATGATCCATTCTCTCCACTCGACAACATTTCCCTTTGGAACCTGACGCTTAACGTCTCATTTCTGATTGCTATCACTTCAGCAAAGAGGGTCTCAGAGATGCAAGCCTTGATGGCCAAAGAATCGTATCTAGTCATCTACCCGGACAGGATAGTACTAAACCTTCAGAGCGTTTCGTACCTAAGGTATCCTCATTTCACTTTAATCAGGAGATCAACCTTCCAGCCCTTATCACAGATCAAGGTGATCCTCATCCTCTGGATGTCAGGGGCAACATCCGGAAGTACCTCTCAGCAACAGGATCGATCAGGAGATCGGAGAACCTCTTAGTCATCCCATACGGCCATAGAAAAGGTCAGGCGGCCTCGGCTCACACCATCGCTTCATGGCTGGTGAAGACTATCAAAAAGGCATACTCACTGAGTGAGAAACAGATTTCGGAGGGCTTAAAGGCACATTCCACCAGGGCAGTGGCAACTTCTTGGGCAGCCTATTGTAGGGTCTCGGCAGAGACTATTTGTAAGGCGGCTACCTGGTCTTCCAGAAACACCTTTATGTCACATTATAGGGTGGATTCTGCACAACTTTCAACAGTAGATTTGGGAAGGGCCGTAATTCAGGCCAACTCCTCTGTTTCTTGTTAATAAATTTATTTTTCTTGCATTCCCACCCAGTCTGCGAGTTACTCCCCAGAGTGTATGCTGCCATGATGCGACAGGAAAACGGAAAATTGTATACTTACCTTTCCGTAATTTTCCTTTCCTGTCGCATCTTCATGGCAGCATACAATAAACCCACCCATAGAAGGTGATTAATATATATACGGAGAATGCTGGGGCAGGGGCCGTAGCTTCATCTTATAGTTATGTGGTCCTATCAGGTTGTGGAGGCGGAGTCACAACCCAGAGTGTATGCTGCCATGAAGATGCGACAGGAAAGGAAAATTACGGAAAGGTAAGTATACAATTTTCCGTTATGTAGGCTTTATTGAAGCATCTGATACTCTATGATTAAGCTTTGTAAGGATGAGCAGGTGGAACAGTCCATGTATCAGATGCTTCTATAAAACCTACAGTACATATGAGGCTCTTAAAATGCAAACTTATGCAGTGGCTACTGGACATTTGGAAGCCAGCACCCATTGTCGGAGGAGTCATGGGTATGCATGCCTGTAGAGCGACAATATAACTTGTAAAAAAATATATAATTATTTTTTTTTCAAAATTGGCGGTCTTTTCTTGTATATAGTGCAAAAAATAAAAAAATGCAGAGGTGACCAAATACTACCAGAAAAAGCTCTATGTGTGGGGAAAAAAAGGAAATACATTTTATTTGGTTACAGTCTCGCACACCCGCGCAATTGTCCATTAGAGTAACGCTGTGTCGTATCGCAAAAAATGGCCTGGTAGTTTGTAGACACTATAACTTTTTCTCAAACCAATCAATATAATCGTATTGGAATTTTTTTTTACCAAAAATATGTAGTAGAATGAATATTGACCTAAATTTATCAGAAAGTAAAAAAAAAAAAATTTTTTTCAAAATGCTCAGTCTTTTTTTGTTTATAGCTCAAAAAATAAAAAAAACTGTGGCGATTTAAATACCACCAAAAGAAAGCACTATTTGTGTTAGTTAGGTGTTTGATAGGTTTTGAGTACAGCTTTACACGACCGCAAAATTGACAGTTAAAGTAAAGCAGTGCCGTATCTAAAAAAAATGGCCTGGTCATGAAGGCGGGTAAATCTTCCGGAGCTGAAGTGGTTAAAAGAAGTTGATCAATCAACTTCTGTTGAGCATACACTGACCAACATTCCTCTGGTCCCTGATGAACCGGCCCAATTTCAATCAGTGTATAGCCAGCTTTGAATAGGAGTAAGAACTCTTTGTTAATCCTATTCAAAGCTGGCTATACACTGATTGAAATTTGTCTGGTTCATCAGGGACCAGAGGAATTTTAGTTCCAATACAATAACACAAGTTAGCCCGTTGCCGACCGGCTCACGCCGATATATGCCGGCAGAAGGGCACGTACAGGCATATTAACATACCTGTACATTGCCCTTTAAGACGCGGCATTGTGGGCCCGCCGCGAGCTCCGTGAGTGTTATCGCAGTTCCCACTGACTCGATGTCCACGGGGGATACCGGCGATTGTCTCACGGAGAGGAAGAATGGGGAAATGCTGATGTAAACAAGCATTTCCCCATTCTTCCTAGTGACAGGACACTGATCACAGCTCCCTGTGATCGGGAGCGGTGATCAGTGTCGTGTCACATGTAGACCATCCCCCCCATGGTTAGAATCACTCCCTAGGACATACTTAAACCCTGCATTGCCCCTTACTGGTTAACCCCTTTACTGCCAGTCACATTTACAAAGTAATCAGTGCATTTTTAATCTCACTGATCGCTGTATAAATGTGAATGGTCACAAAATAGCGCCAAAAGTGTCCGATCTGTCCGCCATAATGTCGCAGTCACAATAAAAATCGCTGATCGCCGCCATTACTAGTAAAAAAAAAAAAATATTAATAAAGATGCCATAAAACTATCCCCTATTTTGTAGACGCTATAACTTTTGCACGAACAAATCAATAAACGCTTATTGCGATTTTTTAAACTGAGGAAAAAAATAATTTTTTTTATATATTTTTTGGGGATATTTATTATAGCAAAAAGTAAAAAATATTGTGTTTTTTTCAAAATTGTCGCTCTTTTTTTGTTTATAGAGCAAAAAGTAAAAACCTCCATGGGGGATCAAATATCACCAAAAGGAAGCTCTATTTGTGGGAAAAAAAGGGCGTAAATTTTGTTTGAAAGCCACGTCGCATGACCGCGCAATTGTCAGTTAAAGCGACGCAGTGCCAAATCGCAAAGAATACGCTCTGGTCTTTGGCCAGCCAAATGGTCTGGGGCTGAAGTGGTTAGACACAATTTATCAAGCTAATACACCAGGATAAGGATTCCTTATTTTCAAGAATGTGACATTTTTTTTCAGCTGAGTCCAATGAGATATGAAAATTACAGTCACGTGACCTAAATAATAGTCTTTATCCTTGTGCAAAAGTGCTTTGAATTAAGCCTATTATGTATTTAACAAAGATCATCGACAGTAAGCAAAGTTCCATATGAACAATTTCAATTTACTGAAGGTAATTCTGCAAAAGACCAATTCTAATTGTTTGCTTCAGATTAGCAACACATTGCACTTCGCCTTATGAAGAACGGGATTTTCTTTGCAAACTGTGAATAAGTCATTGTTATATATCTCGTAGTCTATTCAAGGCATTATTTTTATGTCATTAAGAGCCAAAACAATTTACATAAACTTGAGAAGCGTTATTTCTTTGTTCTTTCAAGGAATTCTATAGTTACAGAAATACAGGATCTGCCACTGCCAGCCTCCATCTATGAATACTAATGCCCCATACACACGGTTGGATTTTCCGACGGAAAATGCCCTATCGGACAATGTTGTTGGGAATTCCGACCGTGTGTAGGCTCCATCTGACTTTTTCCGTTGGATTTTCCGACGGACAACGTTTTATCTCCTGCTCTCAAATTTTCCGACAACAAAGTCCTATCGGACTTTTTCCGATCGTGTGTAGCGAATTCCGACGGACAAAGTGCCACGCATGCTCAGATAACATTACAAGACCAAAGCTATTGGCTACTAGCCTCTACGTAGTCCAGTCGTAGGCAACAAACGTCACCACGTTCAGGATGATCGGATTTTCCGACAACTTTGTCCGACTGTGTGTATGCAACACCAGTGTCGGACAAAATCCGTCGGAAAAAATCCGATGGATTTTGTGGTCGGATTTTCCGACCGTGTGTACGGGGCATAAGAATACGTTCCCTCGCAGTCTCTGCAATCAATATGTTCTTATTTACTGAACTGAACTGGAATATACATGCAATTACAAAAAAATACACTGAGAGACATGGGGGGGGGGGGGGGCAGCGGGATTTGGAGCCAGATTCCAATAAACCCCCTGCCCGCAGATCCCCACAACCACCACCCAGGGTTGTGGGGAAGAGGCTCTTGTCCTCATCAGCATAGGGACAAGGTGCTTTGGGGTGCCCCAAATCACCCCTCCTTGTTGAAGGCATGTGGCCTGGGAGGGGAGGGGTGCTCGCTTGCCCCCCCCCCCTTCATGGTCTACCAAGCTGCATGCTCAGATGGGTCTGGCATGGATTTTAGGGGGGGGGGCGCCGTTTTTTTATTTTGCCGTGGGGTTCCCATTTAAATCCATACCAGGACCCCACGCTGTTTTTATTTGAATTTTTCATTGCTGGCATTCTTTTGTTTACATTTCAGCTGTCAGTGGGGAAGCCCATGAGTCATTGGTTGTTAAGGACTCCTTAAAGTGGTTATAAACACTTACAGACCTCTTTGACCTACAGGTAAGCCTGGATTAAGGCTTACCTGTAGGTGCAAGAAATATCTCCTTATCCTACACGGTTAAGGTGATATTTGCAAGAAAGACGGCACCGATGTCTACGGCGCATGCGTGCGTAGACCATGGCGCAGGCGCACTGAGCATGCTGTTTAATGAATGGGATCGTGACGTCACTGACGGCTCCCGGGCGCATGTGCAGGAGTGACGCCATCGCGGCCGGAGCCGCGATGCACGGAAGTCACTCCGGGTATGATGGCAGCAACGGAGGAGGTGACCGAGGACTGCTGCGGGGGCTTCGATCTCAGGTAAGTAATTCATAATGAGCTAGTATGCTATGCATACTAGCTCATTATGCCTTTGTCTTGCTGGGTGTTTTTTTTTTTTTTTTTAGAGAGGGTTTACTTCCTCTTTAACAACCAGCTATTCTTCACACAAAATTCGAATCAGTTCATCAATTTTCAACAGATCCGAATTTGAATCTTCCTGAAAATTTGAAATTCATTCAAAAATGTATTCAATTAAATTAAATTAAACAAAACTAAACGAAATCCGAAATTAATTAACAAAACAATTAACGAATCTATCCAATTAACGAATCTGTTCTGCACATGTCTAGTTGCAGCTTATTAATCTTATTAATGTGATGGCTGCATTAGTTTTAATTTTTTTCCTATGTTTTCACCTGGTGATCTGGCCAGCAACACCCTACCTGTATTAAGGTGCCTACACTCTGAATGAAGGAGCACAGAGACATCTTTGGACAACAGTATTGTTATTCTGGGGGGGAGGTTATGCTTGCCATACACTATACGAACAATCGGCCAAACCCATTTTCAAAAAACGAACATTCGGCCGTGAGAGTAAACGATAGTGCCATTGTGTATTGACCGATAAATCGTTCAGTGGACATAAATTAATCAATTTTTTGTTTGTTTTTCACACATACCTAGTGCAGACAGTGGGAAACACATTAACCACTGTCAGACCGGACCATTTTGCTGGCCAAAGACAGAAGTTTTGCGGTTCGGCACTGCGGCGCTTTATTTGACAATTGCGCGGCCGTGCGACGTGACTCCCAAACAAAATTTACGTCCTTTTTTTCCCACAAATAGATTTCTTTTGGTGGTATGTGATCACCTATGCGGTTTTTATTTTTTGCGCTATAAACAAAAAAAGAGCGACAATTTTGAAAGAAACACATTATTTTTTTACTTTTTGCTATAATAAATTTCCCCCGAAAATATATAAAAAAAATTTTTTTTTCCCTCAGTTTAGGCCGATACGTATTCTCCTACATAGTTTTGGTAAAAAAAAATCACAATAAGCGATTATTGATTGGTTTGCGCTGAATAATAAGTTATATCGTTTACAAAATAGGGGATAGTTTTATAGCATTTTTATTAATAATTTTTTTTTACTAGTAATGGCGGCGATCAGCGATTTTTATTGTGACTGCGACATTATGGCGGACACATCAGACATTTTTGACACATTTTTGGGACCATTGGCAATTATACAGCAATCAGTGCTATACAAATGCACTGATTCCCGTGTAAATGACACTGGCAGTGAAGGGGTTAACCAGGAGGTGGCAGTGTAGGGGTTAAGTGTGTCCTAGGGGCGTGTTGCTAACTGTGGGGGGCGTGGCTGGGTGTGACAGTCACTGATCTCTGCTCCAATCACAGGGAGCAGAGATCAGCGTCACTTGTTGCTAGGCAGAATGGGGAGATGCTTGTTTACTTCAGCATCTCCCCGTTCGTCCTCCCCGTGAGACGATTGCGGGTATACCCGCGGCGATCGAGTCCGCGGTACCCGCGATCAGACTCACGGAGGTCCCGACCGGCGGCGCGCACGTGATGGCACAGCAGCATATTCAAAGGGACGTACCTGAACGCCCTTATGCCTGTCCGTGCCATTCTGCCGACGTACATTGTCGTACGCCGGTTGGGAAGCAGTTAACCTCTCAATTTATCGTTTTTTCGGCTCAAAAACATCCCAACAATTACCGGTTTTGTGCCCAATAACTGTCCGAAAAACGAACGCACTGGCCAAATGACCGAATTTCGGGCGATTTTTCGTATAGTGTATGGCCAGCATTAGATGTACAAGCATATTTAAACACAGTAACAAATTGAAGCCAAACTTTAGCTCATTCTTTATAAGCAACAGTTCTATAAAGGTTTTGGTTTAATATATTTTTATTGAGAGAGATGGCATTGTAAAAAAAAGAAATAACATTGCTTATTAACTGTGGCCTCAATACACAGTAGCCACCCGTATGATGTATTACAACATGCCCTCCTGTACTTCAGAGACCCTGTACCTGAGACACGTGATTTCGCGAAAGTAACGTAAAAAAAAAAATATTTACTAACAATGCCAATTTTTGTAAGGAGAAAAAAAAAAATAATACATTTATAAAATAAAAACAATTCAAAAAATTCAAAAGAAAAATATAGCATATTCGACAGAGAGAGAGTCCTGACAATCATATGGAAGATAACAACTAGGGATATTCAAGAAACTCCACCCACGGGGTCCAAACTTCCCTAAACGATACATGGGTCAAATTTCGAAAGAATTTTCTTTCAAAAATCTTATCTAAGAATTTTCGTTCGTATTTCACACCATTAGTGGGCTGCTACAACAGTCGATTTCCGTGCGCCTATTGAATTTGAGTAATCGGACATGTTGGAAATTATTGGAAAAACAAACGATTTTCTAATCCAGGGGTCTCCAAACTACGGCCCTCCAGTTGTTCAGGAACTACAATTCCCATCATGCCCAGCCATGTCTGTGAATGTCAGAGTTTTACAATGCCTCGTGGGATGTGTAGTTCTGCAACAGCTGGGGGGGCCGTAGTTTGGAGACTTCTGTTCTAATCAATGATGGAAGAATCGTGCAAGAAATATAATCTAAAAAGAAATGCGCATGTGCAAGAAAAGAACATTTGGTCACAAAATCTTACTATACGGAGACCTACTTTTTTCACTTTCTAGATGGAACATCCAAACGTCACTTACGGTCTAACATCCATGACTTTCCTTAGGAAGGACAACATTTCGAAGAAGACAATTTTTTTCTTTGTGGTAGCTCCAGAACCGCTTGCACACTCTGCCTCATCATTCAAGTCACAAGCTTAGAGATTTCATCCCATAGTTCCTGTGTTCTTACTCTGTCACTGTGGTCCCTACAGGTTGAGTCCCACAAGCCTGGCCTTTCGTGCACCAGGTTTATTAGTTCCTCCTGGGAGACATCTCTAGCCATGTTTCTGCTTGGGTATGTACTGGGGATGTACTTCCAATGTACTTCCTATTGTCCAACTGCTGCCTGGGTCATAGGTTGAGTTCACAGATGAACAAAAAAAATATTATTTCTTCAAAACGGATCTTAACTGATCGGACGTTGACGGACATTTACTGTTAACATCAGTTAATATCCGTTTTCATGGATCTCGACGTAGCCTTGTGCGTTAAAAAAAAAAAAAACTGATTAAATCGGAAGCGGAGGTTAACGTATGGTAATCTGTTTACCGATAGGAATGCATTGTGAATAAAAAGTGATTCTGCGCATAGGTATAAGAGCACACACCTAAAAGTGATCGAGTGATAACCACAAAATGGATACAAATATGTGATAACTAATAAATATAAATATAAAGCTATACCATATAAATCTGGGAGAAATGAACTATGACCAACAATGAATTATGAATGACAATAAGCATAAAGAGTCCATGTATTCTAAAGCTGATAAAAGAACCCTGATGAAAAGTCTATAGAGTCTCTGAAATGATCCTTGATCACATCTCTAGAGATGAATGAATGAATGAATGAATGATTTGTATAGCACTGCAAATGTGAACTGAATCACCTCAAGGCGCTTGGTCTGTCCTTGTTGTCCTGCTTTTTAGAAGAGGTGGGTCTTGAGTTTTTTCCTGAAGGCCCGATGGTTTTCTTCCAAGCGGGTGTTGTTTGGTAGAGCGTTCCATAGCCGAGGTCCCTGTACTGCGAATCTTCGTTCTCCCTTAGATTTGTAGCGGGCTTTGGGGATGAGAAGGTGGCTTTGGTTTGTTGATCGAAGGCTGCGATTTGGTATGTATTTTTTTATTTTCTCACATAGGTATTGAGGAGCGTTTCCTTGTGTACATTTGTGGGTGTGGCAAAGGGTCTTGAATGTGATCCTATCTTTTACCGCGAGCCAATTGAGGGTCCTCAGGGATGGGGAGATGGATTCCCAGGGTTTCTTTCCGGTGACTAGTATTGCTGCTGTGTTTTGGACGACTTGTAGGCGTGCAATCTGGTAATCCGGTAGTCCTATGTAGAGGGAATTTACGTAGTCGAGTCGCAAATTGATGATAGTTCCCACTACTACTGCTTTCTCCTTTTCCGGGATGAATGGGATGAGTCTGCGAAGCAGGTGGAGAAGATGATGGGATCCGCTGATTACTGATCCTATTTGTGCATCTATGGTCATCTCTGAATCAAAGATGACTCCGAGGCTTTTGGCTTTGGTGCTTGGAAGGATGGTGTGTCCAAAGATGGTTGGTGGTGTCCATGGGGTCTTCATTTTTTTACTTCGGTTTGCGTTGAGGAGCAGCAGTTCTGTTTTCGATCCATTGAGTTTGAGGGAGCTAGTGGTCATCCAGTCATCTATCAATGTGAGACATTTTTCTAGTTCCTGGTATTGGTCTTTTTGTCCGGTGATACGGAAGTACAGTTGAGTGTCGTCAGTGTATGAGTGGAAGCATAGAACTGATTTGCTAATAATTTTGAAGAGATGTCCCATGCAGTTTGATCTGAGTATAGGGAAGGAGGACACCCTGGTGGTGAGCAGTGGAGAGGAGTCTATCCAGTGTTTCCTTATGCTGATTACAAGTGAAATGGAGGTGAGAGTTCTGTGACGCATTTATCATTCACTTACCCCAACACTGTTTAGAAGATTCAACACAGTTTATGAAGCCATCTGTTTAAATTTTTATTCATTCATTTCAGAGACTCTATAAACTTTTCATCAGTGTTCTTTTATCAGCTTTAGAATACATGGACTCTTTATATTTATTGTCGTTCATAATTCATTGTTGGTCATAGTTCATTTTTCCCAGATTTATATGGTATAGATTTATATTTATATTTATTAGTTACACATATTTGTATCCTATTTGTGGTTATCACTCGATCACTTTTAGGTGTGTGCTCTTATACCTATGGGCAGAATCACTTTTTATTGATTTTTCTATTTGTGTTGTTGTGAACACTATTGGATTTTGCTGCTGGTACATTTTATGATAATGTTTTTTGCACTAAAATTGCACTTTATATATATTATTTTATATCAATTTTTAATAGATATTACACTTATTTTATTCTATCATAATCGTGTTAGATATTTATTTTTGAAATTTTTATCCATAGTTAGCACTTAGTGGCGCGAGGGCCACTTTTCACATAGGAATGCATTGTCGTCCGTTGACGGATGAAAGAAAAATGGATAGACGGTCTTTTCGCGTGAAAGGGGCCATACAGTGTGGCTGTGGTTCTAAAAATGTTTGTAGACCCCTGTTTTAGATAACCCCTACAATAGGGTTTTGTCATAATGATCATAGAGAGAGCAGGGACATATTTGTAATAAAAACTTTAAATGAGGAACAAAACATAATGACATACACGCCTTTCTTTTAGCTCCCTGCCTGCTTGAAATGTATTAAAGCATGAAAAAACTTTACTCGCTGACAGATGTTAAAGTAGAAAACAGTAAATCACTAGCACTGCATGGTGTTAATATGACCAGCTTGAAACCTTGCCTTTGCATAACCGCACTTCTATAATGCTACTGCGGATTCGTAAAATGTAAAAAGTAAAATGGCCTCTTATCACAAAGCCATAAACAGCTGTGACTTTTTGAGTTCTACCTACTCCATAAATCAGTGGCACTCGATTAAAAAAAATCAATTTTAGCAGATTAATTTCATTTGCACTGAGCAAGCCCTATATGCGGTGACAGATCAGCCTTGGGTGCAAAATCAATGATGTATTTCAGTGTCTTGGTCTTTTAGCAAGCGGGGAGTTAAAGAAGCCAAAGTATGGATGTCTTCATCTCACTATGTAATTTTATTTTAAAAAGAGGCAATGCCGTTTTCACGATAAGTCGCTAGAAACAAACGAGTCTTCTCATTAAGAAATTTCATTTGAAAAGTTAGACTTCTCTCAAGAGGATTAGACACATCTTTTCATTTGTGCTGCTAATGGAACTTGATTTTTTTTTTTTATATTGCTAGATAGGGTTTCAATCCCTCAGAGAAATAACAGGGGCAGACATAATGTGGAGAGTGTTTTCAGCATTAACTCTTGAAGAAGCAACTTTCAGCTTTTAGGAATGTGTTAATATGTTTTTTATTTAATTTTATTTAGTGTTGCTTTATTATTTGTTTGTATATGTTTTTTGCATTTCTCTTTCTAGATACAGAATGTATATATATATATATATGCACACACAGGAGCGGACTGAAAACTCATGGGACCCCCGGGCAATAGGAGATTATGGGGCCCCCAGGCAATCAGAGATTATGGGGCCACACAGTATACACACACACACACACATTATACAATCACACAGTATACACATACATGTACACACAGTATACACAGACATGTTTCTATTGGCTGAGAAGGTACTGGAGAGGTGGGGCAGCTATAATCTCAGGATTTTTAGACCAAAAAGATGTCGGTAAGGGACATTTCAGAAACAGATGTAAAAAAAACACAGATTTTTACATACTGTCCCTGGTTTTACTTAGGCTGGCAACCCTGATGGGGCCCCCTAGCGGCCCGGGGCCCTCGGGCAGTGCCCGAGTGGTCGAATGGTCAGTCCGCCCCTGTGCACACACACACACACAGTTCAGGCTGGTGTTGTAATGGTGTGCAGGATTTTTGGTAGGGCCAGATGGTAGGGTCAGAATTTGGTGTAAACAGCATAAAAGCATCCATCCTCCCTTTTATCAATGGTTTAGGCTGGTGGTGGTGGTGTAATGGTGGGGGGGGGGGGGGATATTTTCTTGGGACACTTTGGGCCCCTTAGTACCAATTAAGCATTGTTTAAACACCACATCCTACCTGAGTATTGTTGCTGACCATGTCCATCCCTTTATGACTACAGTGTCCCAATCTTCTGATGGCTCCTTCCAGCAGGATAATGCACCATGTCACAAAGCTCCAATCATCTCACCACTTGTTTCTTGAACATGACAATGAGGTCACTGTACTCCAATGGCCTCCACAGTCACCAGATCTCATCCAATAGATCACCTTTGCGATGTGGTAGAATGGGAGATTCTCATGGTGGATGTGCAGCTGACAAATCTGCAGCAACTGCGTGATGCTATCATGTCAATATGGCCCAAAATCTCTGAGGAATGTTTCCAACATCTTGTTGAATCTATGCCACAAAAAAATTAAGTTCTGAAGGCAAAAAGGGGGTCCAACCTGGTACTAGCATGGTGTACCTAATAAAGTGTACGGTATATATACAGCCCTCAAAAATTCCACTCGCCTGTTCGCATTTTGCAAGTGGATTTTGAGGACTGGCAAGCTATAGTTGCCTCGGAGCGGGAAGACGAGCACCGCCGGCAGCCTGGTTTGAGTGGGAGTCCTTCTCCCAGAGATCGCCAAGGGGAAAAGAGAGGAGAGCCGCCTGGATGATCAGAGCACAGGGAACGCGTCTCTTTTTTCTACCCTTCTACCGCTCTTTGCTGCTTCTGGTCCCTGGGCCCTCTCTTTCCAGGATCTTTGCTATGCGCGTCGGGACCCTTCAGGGTAAGACCGCGCTATATTAAGATTCCTCCCAACTCAACTGAACACAGCGATAACAACTTTCATTTCACATTGCTGTGTTCCCCGCAGCTTGCCGTCACATATAGCCCTTCCTCGTGCTCCCGGGACTATGATAGACAGATCACCCGTTCAATCCTGGGACAGGCAATCTGTCAATCAAATTTTCCCGGCTAGGGGGCGGGGCTGTATGTGACGTTGAGGCTGGGGACCTTTGAGCGCTGATCTTCTCCTGTTGCTATGGGAGACAGACCTCCTGGGAAAATAATGCCAACAACAACTCCCTCTCTGCAAAGGGCTTCATTACAGGCTGCTTCCTAAACTTTCATTACCTCCACAGACTGTGCACTTTGCAAAGTGCAGTTGCACTCTGCAAGTTCAGTTGCTCCAGAGTTTAGTAGAAGAGGTAAAGCTTCACTTTGCAAAGAATAGCCAATCACGTGCAAGGAAAAAAAAAAATGCATTTTTGCTTGCACGCGATTGGATAATGGTAGTCAGCTGAGTTTCTGCTCATTTACTGTCTCTGGAGCAACTGTGCTTGCAGAGGGCAACTGCAGTTTGCAAAGTGCACAGTCTATTTGCCTTTGGTAAATCAACCCCTATGTGTGCTGGTTACTTATATACACTCCTTTAGTAACTTCAGACTGGGCGAGGACAAAGTTTCAAAAGCTTTACTGAAAACTCTCAGCATAACATTTCCAAGACAAATCACAGTCTTTTCCTAACGTCCCTAGTCCCAACTCAGGCTGGTGGCTGTTCCAGCATGCCGACACAGGAAAGAGTCCATAACTGGTTGGCAGTATCCAACAGCTGGTGTTCTTCAGGGTGGACTGCAGGTCCCAGCAATCCTCCTACATGTGGAAGGTTTCTAGAGATAGGCAACGCTCTCTCTGGCAGCTACAGCTGCAGTAGCTCTGTGAAGTGATTGGAGATTACATGCTGTTTCTTGTCCGTGTCTCTTCCCATGCAAACTGTGTTAGGCCCCTTTCACACGGGCGGGCTGTTCAGGTCCGCCTGTCAGGTTTTTTTGGCGGACCTGAACGGACCCTCCATAGACCTCTATGGAGGGACGGATGTCAGCTGTGACATGTCCGCTGACATCCGACCCGTTCCGATCCGAAAAAGTGTGACCGAGGAAAAAGCTATTTTTCCATCCGTCTGCGGATCGGATCGGGTAACGACGGACTCTACGGTCCATCGTTATCCGATCTCCCAAAGTGCAGAGACAGACCTGTCATCTTCCTGCACAGCGGAGGATCGACAGAGCGTTCCCCCGCTGTGCAGAGCGGGCTCCGTACATGGACACGTCCGTGTGAAAGAGCCGTTAGTGTGGGCGCTACATACTACAATGTCTGTATTCGCTACTAGGGATGGACCCGGTGTTCGATTCGAACCCATGTTCGAATCAAACATCGGGCATTTGACCGCTCGTCGAGCCCAGAACTATTTGGGCCGCTCGCATCAAATTTGTGTGATGCGAACGCCCCACAATGCACTGCGCCAGTCGCAGTGCATTGCTGGCTGATGATTGGCCAAGCATGCACTGTGACCCCGCATGCTTGACCAATCATAGAGCCAGCGACAAGGAGAGCAATAATTGACCACAGGCAGGATGCCTGTGGCCAATTATAGCTCAGGGGGTTTAGTACACGCCCCACACTAAAAAAGGCCGCCGCGCCGGCGGCCTCGTGTAGTGTGTTCCAGCCTGTCAGTGACATTATGTGCTGTGATCCATTCTGCAGTGCTGCTGGGTCTGACATTATCTGTGCTGTGATTATTCTGCTGAGTGCTGCTGACTGCTGACATTATCTGCTGTGGTTCTGGGGATTAGTGTGTGCGTGCTGTTAGTACAGCATTGCAGTATCACATTAAAACACCTTTACCCTTCTGGCCTGTTGTGTCATCTAAGCAGCCATCTGCGGCTAATGAATTGTTGGTTCCCGTAACACAGAGAACAGTCATTCATTGAAAGTCATTGATAAAAAAAAAGTCATTGATAAAAAAAAAAAGCGTGGGGGTCCCCCTAAATTCAATTACCAGGCCCTTCAGGTCTGCTATGGATATTAAGGGGAACCCCGGCCCAAAAAAATGGCGTGGGGTCCCTCTCAAAATCCATACCAGACCCTTATCTGAGCACGTAACCTGGCAGGCCGCAGGAAAAGAGGGAGGGACGAGAGCGCTCCCCCCCTCCTGAACCGTACCAGGCCACATGCCCTCAACATTGGGGGGGTGCTTTGGGGGTCTGTGACCCCTCAAAGCACCTTGTCCCCATGTTGATGAGGACAAGGGCCTCTTCCCACAACCCTGGCCATTGGTTGTGGGGGTCTGCGGGCAGGGGGCTTATCGGAATCTGGAAGCCCCCTTTAACAAGGGGACCCCCAGATCCCCCCCCCGTGTGAAATGGTAAGGGGGTACAAAAGTACCCCTACCATTTCACCAAAAAGTGTTAGGCCCCTTTCACAGAAAACAGCTGTTGGTTACCAAGGGTAATGAAGGTTTAGCAATGTTAAAAATGACAGGAGACGGTCTTTGACAATTCCTTTTTTTAAATCTTCTTTCATCTTCTTTCTTCTGGTCTTCTTCCTTCTTCCTTTCTTCATCCTTCGGTTTCTTCATCTTCTCCTTCCGGCATCTTCTTCCATCTTCTTCTTCCATCTTCTTCTTCCTCCGATCCGCTTCTTCTTGCTCTGGTCTTCTCGTCCGGCATCTTCTTCCATGGCGTCGGCGTCTCTTCTTCTGCGTCGCGCAATGGGAGACGTCATGGAGACTTCCCTATGGCTTTCCCCATGACGTCAGAGAGGGGCGGGGTCACCAGGTGGCCCCGCCCTCCGTTATAAAAGACCTGTCAGACGCAGCGAAGCCTCACACAGCGGGAGCCGCCCATTGCGCGGAGCGGCCCAAGAAGAGATGCCGACGCCGTGGAAGAAGATGCCGGACGAGAAGACCAGAGCAAGAAGAAGCGGATCGGAGGAAGAAGAAGATGGAAGAAGAAGATGGAAGAAGATGCCGGAAGGAGAAGATGAAGAAACCGAAGGATGAAGAAAGGAAGAAGGAAGAAGACCAGAAGAAAGAAGATCAATGAAGATTTTAATAAAGGGATTGTCAAAGACCGTCTCCTGTCATTTTTACCATTTTTGTCACTTTTTTGGTGAAATGGTAGGGGTACCTTTGTACCCCATTACCATTTCACACGGGGGGCGGGATCTGGGGGTCCCCTTGTTAAACGGGGCTTCCAGATTCCGATAAGCCCCCGCCCGCAGACCCCCACAACCAATGGCCAGGGTTGTGGGGAAGAGGCCCTTGTCCTCATCAACATGGGGCATGGTGCTTTGAGGGGTCACAGACCCCCAAAGCACCCTCCCAATGTTGAGGGCATGTGGCCTGGTACGGTTCATGAGGGAGGGGGGGCCGCTCTCGTCCCCCCCTCTTTTCCTGCGGCCTGCCAGGTTGCACGCTCGGATAAGGGTCTGGTATGGATTTTGAGAGGGACCCCACGGCATTTTTTTTGTGGCTGGGGTTCCCCTTAAAATCCATCCCAGACCTCAAGGGTCTGGGATGGATTTTGAGGGGGGCCCCACGCCATTTTTTTTTTTGGCCGGTGTTCCCCTTAATATCCATAGCAGACCTGAATGGCCTGGTAATTGAATTTGGGGGGACCCCCATGCTTTTTTTTTTTTTTTATCAATGACTTTTTTTTATCAATGACTTTCAATGAATGACTGTTCTCTGTGTTTCGGGAGCCGACAATCCATTAGCCGCGAGTGATTTTAAATAGTGTTTTTTCCTGCAAAAATGACACTTTATGCAGGGACAGTTCTAAGCACGGGAAACATGCGCCCCTTCACAGGCATACTATAGACACCCCCCAGGTACGAAATTTAAAGGAATATTACACTTTTATTGTTTCACTTTAAGCATTATTAAAATCACTGCTCCTGAAAAAACGACCGTTTAAAAAAAAAAAAAATTTGCATTGATACATGTCCCCTGGGGCAGGACCCAGGTCCCCAAACACTTTTTATGACAATAACATGCATATTAGCCTTTAAAATTAGCACTTTTGATTTTGAACATTCGCGTCCATTGTAATTAATAGGGTTCTTAAGTTCGCATGAACTTTAGGTCCGTTCGCGGGTTCTGGTGCGAACCGAACCCGGTGGTGTTTGGCTCATCCCTATTAGCTACTCAACACAAAAATATAATATGACTTCCCTAGTGAATCTGTAAGAAATTAAATGCTGGCTAGTGAGACAGCTGCTGCCCCAGCCAGAAGGGAAAGGATTCACTGAATTTCCTGAACTTTTTGCTGAGCTCTGCCTCTCTCCCTGTGCTGTTAATAAAAGGGATCAGAATGCCTGTGGCCAATTATAGCTCAGGGGGTTTAGTACACGCACCACACTATATAAGGCCGCCATGCCGGCGGCCTTGTGTAGTGTGTTCCGGCGTTAAGGGATAGAGGATTGATAGGCAGGGACAGGCTAAACTATTTTCAATCATTCCTGAGTGGGGAAAGTGTAGGGAAAGAGGAAAAATAGGCAGGGATAGTGTGTTCTTCTCAGGCATTTGCGTGTGGGGAAAGTGTAGGGAAAGAGGAATAACAGGCAGGGATAGTGTGTTCTTCTCAGGCATTTACGTGTGGGGAAAGTGCTGTTCTCTATCAATACAGCCATCTGCAGGAGTTAGTGTGTGTGCTGTGTGAGTCTAGCACAGCACAGTATACAACCTGCACCTGTATCTGCCCTTCTGCCCTGTTGTCATCTAATCCAGCCATCTGCGACATGACATTAAAGCCGCAAGCAGTTTTAAATGGCTTCTTTTTTTCCTTTACAAATGTCATTTTGTGCAGGGACAGTTCTAAACACGGGAAACACAGGCCACTTCACAGGCATACTTTAGACACCCCCCAGGTACCATATTTAAAGGAATATTCCTCTTTTTTTTTTCACTTTATGCATCATTAAAATGACTGCTCCAGAAAAAAACTTCTTTTTGCATTGATACATGTCCCCTGGGGCGTTATAATTAGCACTTTAGATTTCGATCGTTTGCGTCCATTGTAACTAATTGGGTTCTAACGTTCGTGCAAACTTTAGGTCCGTTTGCAGGTTCTGGTGCGAACCGAACCCTGGGGTGTTCGGCTCATCCCTAATTGCAAGTACACTTGTCGCTTTAGAACTGAGGGGAAGATCTGGAATAAGGGGAAGTGCTGCTGATTTTATCATCCAATCATATACAGGCAAAAATGCTGTTTTTTATTTTCCTTGCATGTCCCCTCAGATCTACAGCGACTGCACTACCAAGTGTACTTGCAGTGCAAAGTGGATTTGCCTTTACTAAATAAACCCCATTGCTAGCATCAGCTAAAAATGTGAGTGCCAAAATCTGAAGTGAATTATATGTCTGCAATGTAGTATGGTATTGGTCATGTCATCTTTTTTTTCAGTTTCCCATTTCAAACATCACCTGACCTTAACATGCCATGCTTTCTCCTATAATGTTGCCATTTATCAGTATCAGACCTTGGACATCTGACGATGGCTCCTCCATAACCAAAAGATAATGATAATCACTTGTCATTAGCCTTGCTTTTCAAATCAAATGTCTTGCTGATTTTGACACATGAAATTGACAGTTAGTTTTGCTGTTCACATTTGTCAATGTCAGATTGAAAACAATGTTATGTGTAGTGTCAGCACTCATTTTTTTAAGGAAGCCAGCTAGTGCTAATATGAATAGACTAGGTCTGACATACTGATCCAGAACAAGTAGGCCTCTTTCACACGGGGCGGATCAGTGCTGATCTACCCCGTGGATATCCGCTTGCTCAGCGGGGATCGCCGGGGCGATCTCCGCTGAGCAAGAAGATGACAGGTCCGTCTCTGCACACTGCGCAGGGACGGACCTATCAGAGCGCCTCTCCTATGGGAGATCGGGTGACGACGGACCGTAGAGTGCGTCGTCATCCGATCTGATCCACAGACGGATGGAAAAATAGCTTTTTCCTCCGTCACACTTTTTCGGATCGGAGCGGGTCGGATGTCAGCGGACATGTCACCGCTGACATCCGACTCTCCATAGAGGTCTATGGAGTGTCCGTTCAGGTCTGCCTAAAAAACTGACAGGCGGACCTGAACGGATCGCCCGTGTGAAAGGGGCCTTTAGGCTGCGAGTAAATTGCGAGAATTCTTTAACCGCATACTCTTTCTCGGTGAGTTACTTTTTTATTTTTTATTATTTTCAGGACAGGTTAGTAATGGCAGCCTACATATTTGTAATAGTAAATGTTTAAGGACCAAGCCTATTTCTGACATTTGTTGTTTACAAGTTAAAATCTGTATTTTTTGCTAGAAAATTACGTAGAATCCCCAAACAGTTAAAGTTAGCCCAACTTTTTTGTATAATGTGAAAGATGATGTTACGCCAAGTAAATAGATACCTAACATGGTACGCAATTGCACGTAAAATTGCGTACCCTCGTGGAATGGCGCCAAACTACGGTACTTAAAAATCTCCATAGGCGATGCTTTAAACTTTTTTTTTTACCAGGTTACCCCTTTAGAGTTACAGAGGCGTTCTAGTGCTCTAGTGCTCTAATGATCGCGGTGATACCTCACATGTGTTGTTTGAACACCATTTACAAATGTAGGTGCGACTTACGTATATATTTGCTTTATTTATTTTTTTCTTATTTATTTTACTTTTTATTTTTACACTGTCCCCCTTTTTTTTATCACTTTTATTCCTATTACAAGGAATGTAAACATCCTTTAAAATAGAAATAAGCATGGCAGGCCTCCTGGGGTCAAAAACACATCTCAAATTTACACTTATGCCGCGTACACATGATCAGATTTTTCGGCGGACTGGAATCCTTTTCTTTCCCAAAAGTCCAATGACCAGCAACTGAAGAACCCCAGGGGAGGACTCATTCAGGAGAAGACCGTGCGCAAGGCTGATCCTAAACGATTTAACTTGACAGATAGTAACCCACGTTTAAAACGTCTGTTTTGGCGCATTTACATGCCACGTTTAGCAGCGTTTGTGTTTAAAAGCGTTTGAAAATATATATATTGTGGAGATGCGGCCCCATCTCACAGGTGCAGATAAGCAGTATATGCCTGATTTTGGCAGGTATGCTAATTACACACCTGTGGGCTGGGTTCATAAACATCCCAGGAAGAGCAGTCTGGGCTCAGACCTGGAGACGGCTCCGCCCAGCAGACAAGAAGTCTGGCCAGGAGGTCGGGAGGGTCCCAGGAGAAAGAGACAGGAGCCTAGGACTGCAGGTGGCAGTCTGAAGCAGACAGGTGTAGCCTGTGACTAAAGCAGCACGAAGCTGACAGTGAGTAAGCCAGGAGGCTATTGTTTTGGAATACAGTGATGGTGGAACCCCCTGCGAGGGAAGATTTCTGTTTGTTTGAACTTTTTCGTTTCCTTTAAATAAAAGTGGGCTGCCATGCCCTAAAACACAGTCTGGAGTGGCACGTTTCTGGAAAATCGCATGCACCACTTGTACCTAATCACCCCGAATCGTCACAATATATATATATATTTTTTCAAAATAGCCAAAAATGAAAAACGCCTGTAAACGAAATGCGGCTAAATGCGAGTTGCCGTGTTTGGCTGCGTTTGGCATCTGAAACGTCAGTAACTTCGGCGTCTGAACTAATTTTTTTGCCTTCAAAGAAAAGCCTAAAAACGCAACTTCCTAAAAACGACATTAAATGAACCTGTATACATGAATACATAAGATAACCTTGGATGTTCAGGGAGAGTTGAAAAAAGCATCCAACTGCCTCTGAACATCCGTATCTGTATGCTATTCCGACGGACCAAAAACGACGCAAGGGCAGCTATTGGCTACTGGCTATTGAACTTCCTTTTTCTAGTCCCGTCGTACATGTTGTATGTCACTGCGTTCTAAACTAACGAACTTTGGTGTGATTGTGTGTAGGCAACCCTGTTTCAGCAGAACTCCGTCGGAAAGACCGTCGAGTTTATTCTGATGGAAAAAACGGTCGTGTGTACGGGGCATTAGAATTGTTTAGTGGAGCAGCTCTTCAAATAAGAGGCGTGGCGTTTTTACAATTTTAAAAAGGTGTATAAAGTTCATAAATATCTGGGAATTATATGCAGGTGGCTGAAAAAAAAGATCAAAAGCTACATTAACACTTCTTATTTACTTTAATACTTTAGTACTCTCAAATTACTACCCAATAATATTTCCATTGCAATTACTTCTTACAGGTTGAGTCTAGGATACTAAGAGCCATCTGTGTTTTTATTGCCCTCTTATGTTGCTCTCACAAAATGAAAAGTTCTCCCGCTGTTAAATTCCCTATTACATCATTAACATTGTTATTTCTAGACAGGATCCCGGTTGCTGTTTGCTTGGGGCATTGCATAATAAAGAAAAAGGACAAGTTCAGAAGCAAACGACATTGGCGTCAATGTCGGAAGCTGTCCGTATTCAGAGTGTATAAAGCCAGGAGTTCTCCTTATTTTCGATGTTAGAAGATGGTGATAGTTGTTCCATGCACTGTCTCTATCATATAAAGAAATATGTTCTAATTTATGCAGAGATGAGCTGTTGTCTTGCCAGTGGTCTGCGGCATCGGTGGACAATATTGTCTCAGTTGTACAAACAGATAGACGCGTACACCCAGTGATTTGGCTGCAATATAGATTTCACAAATACACTCCAGATGCTTTTGTCTTACAATGTATGTAAACTGCAGATTAGATTCCTAACATGGAATTATGATACTTTACACAGCCTGCAATATGGTGGATGATGCTTCAGCCTCTGTTATAGTTCTTAAAATGACATTAAAGTAGAAGTCCACCCTAACACTAAAATCTCTAAATCTACAGACAGCCACGACTTCAGAAAAGATAAAGGGACCCATAGGTTGCAAACCCGCGCAAATTAATAAAAAAAAAAAAAACAATCACCAAAAACGAATAAACTACAACAGAGAGCTGCACCTATAATGTGAGAAAAAAAAAGAAAATGCGCTTATATATCATAAATTACCATATTCACATCACCATAGTGAATAAACAATACATTTGTATATATTCTTTAATAAAAATTGTGAAGTCCATTAACCACATGCCAACCGGGCCATAGCTGAATGACAACTACAGCGAGGTCGGCACGTTCAGGGACGTCCTCCTGAACTTGTGTTCCCGCTGGGGCGCGCACCCGGAAGTGTCTGTGGTCGCCGTTTTCCCCGGACCCATCGAATCACGGATCGGGGGTAAAGGGCCAATGACAGCAGCCCTTTACCACCAGGGTTGCCACCTGTCCGGGATTCACCAGGTTTTGAAACATGTGTCCGGGTCTCTGCCTGCCTGAGACCTGGACACATTATTCAGACCCACTGTGCCTATCACTGTGCTTATACCTAAGCTGTGCCACCACGGGCATGTCTCGAGTTCGGGTACTCAGTGATTTCTGCTCCTGCTCCATAACAGGCCAAGGTTTTCAATTCTCCCTCCCATCTACCCCCTCGTACTGTCAGCGGCGCACCTCCGTCCACTCAGTGTGCTGCAGAGCAGGATGCAGACGGTACACAGGACACAGAGGCAGATTGCTCTTCTCTTGCTAGCTGCAGAAGGGACATGTAGGTGGGGTTGAAGGCGGCGGATTCCATCTTGACTTCCTTGTCTCCCCTTGGTGAGTGAAGATCTGTTGTTTCAATTTCCTGCAATGGGGAACGTGTCTTCCTCCTAAAGGGTGTCCCCGGACTGTCTTCTTCCTCGGTCCCAGTGGTGATGGGATTGTCTTCCAAAGGAGAGACCCACAACAAATCAAGAGTTAATTCTTTGTCATCGCTCTCCTCTTCAGGGAGCATGGGTTGGGCAAGTTTTCCTGACCCTAGGCCTCAGCGTAGGGGACTAATAGGTCTCTGAGCAAGAGGATGGGGGTACTCGGACAGCCTCAGATATGGGCAACAAATGGTCTTCAGTGCCAGGTCTTCAGTGGGCCAGTCTTTCCTTTAGGCTGAATCTGGTACACAGGTAGTCGTTTACAAACAATGTAGGGTTGAGAACGCCATAGATCAGCCAGCTTATCTTTTCAAGGCACCCCTAGATTGTGCAACAACACTCGATCTCCAGGTTGTAAATCCTGAACCCTCACTTGGAGATCAAAGTTTTGTTTCTCTGTTCTCTGATGGTAGAGGCTTCCTTGGCTTTCTCATAAGCCACTTTTAGATTCTTCCGAAGTCTGTCAATATACCCCCGATAGGAGGCATGAGAGGTGTGATCTAATGATGTTCCAAAGGCCAGATCCACTGGTAAATAAGCTTCTCTTCCAAACATTAACCTGTAGGGGGAGTACCCAGTAGAATCATTCGAAGTGCTATTGTGAGCATGAACCACTGCAGCTATATCTTCTCCAAAGGAAGGGTTTCCAACATGTTAAACAGGGTACGATTGAAACTCTCAGGTTGTGGATCCCCTTGAGGATGATAGGGAGTAGTTCTGGATTTCTTGACACTTAAGAGTTCACATAATCTTCTGATCAACTTGCTCTCAAAATCCCGGTCTTGATCTGAATGTTTTTTTATGTGTGACTATTTCTGTAATAAATACTTTACTGTATTTACATTTGTCAATTTCATCATCCAATTGTGCACACCTCATTCAAAGTCCCAAGGGCAACATCCAATTTTCTATTGTATTATTAGGGATGGAGGTGTGCTACTGGTGACACCAGGCCTTTCTTTTATTTATATTGATCCGAATGTAGAAGCCGAGGCAACCCGTAATGAACAAAGAACATCTCCACTAGATTTTTTCGCTACAGTACTAGCTTGTTGGTCCCTAGTGGGGAAAGCTTGAGCATATCGGGTAAAATGATCTGTCACAACCAGGACATTACTTCGTCCACTCAGGTCAGGTTCCAAACACAAAAAATCAATGCACACTAACTCTATTGGTCCCTGGCTTTGAAGATGGCCCTTGGGGCTGCCCTGACTGGTAAGGTCTTCCTCTGAATGCATTTGATGCAGGAGCGACAGTAACTTTCCACCTCCGTTCTCATGGACGGCCAGTAAAATCAATCCCTACTATAACTTACTGTCCTATCTGGGCCTAAGTGACCATGATCATCATAAAGGACGGTCAACGTGATTAGTCAGTGTTTCTCAGGGAGGAATAGTTGACGAACACCTCCTGATTCCCCAGATGGACCTCTTCGGTATATGACTCCATCTTCCAACTGCATTTGTTTCCACTCTCTATGGACTACTTTGGCCCCCTCAATTCAACAGTATCTGAGGGTCCTGGGCAGATAACGATTTTCTTATCAGACTTCCCAATGGATCTTCTTGTTGGTCCCATCTCATATACCCCCTTGTCAGCTGAGTTAATTCTTGGTACTCCCGCGGGGGTGACTCCCACAGCTTCGGCCCCTATGGCCCCTTGGTGTTTATGCTGTACTCCTTGACACACAGCCTGTACTCCTTTCAAGGTTTAATGGACCCAACTCTTCTGGCCAGCGCTGGTGAAGTGAGGCCTTTGAGAAAGAGCGTCAGTGTCTCGGTTTCCCACCCATGGTCAGTATTTAAAGCTGAAATGGAATTCAGACAGGGCTGCCAACCACAGATGCCCAGTGTTATGTAACTTGGCAGTGGACAGTAGGTAAGTCAAGGGGTTGCTGTCAGTCTTCACCACAAAGGTAGCTCCATACAGATAGTCATGTAGCTTATCTACCACAGGCCACTTGAGGTCCACAACTCCAATTTGTGAATGAATGAATGAATGAATGATTTGTATAGCGCTGCAACTGCGAACTGAATCGCCTCGAGGCGCTTGATCCGACCTGCGTTGATTCCTTCTTAGAAGAGGTAGGTCTTGAGTTTTTTCCTTGTGCACAGGATAGTTCTTCTCGGGAGGGGGGGGGTGAGACTGCGACTCACATAGGTTACCGGATGGAGTTTCCCCTCTGACTCTTGATACAACAGCCCCCAAGGCCATCTCTGCTGGCATCCATGTGCAATTCATACTGTTTAGATGGGTCAGCATAGGCCAACACCGGTACTTCAACCAGGTTTTTCTTCAGTCGTTTAAAAGCCCTTTCACACTTCACCGTCCATTGCTCTTGAATAGACTCACAGGATTTCCTTGGGCCTTCTTTCTGAGCTTTCTGCTGACCACCCTCAGTTTGTTTCTGTAACAGCTCATTCAACGGCCAGGCAATCTGTGAGAAGTTCTTCACAAATCTTCTATAGTAAGTGCAGAAACCCAAAATTGACCTCAACTCAGTGACAGTCTTCGGGTGAGGCCAGGAAGTAACAGCCTCCAACTTCTGAGGGTCAGGAGCTATTCCCTCAGCTGACACTACATTCCCCAGGTACGTGACCGAAGTCTGGTAGAACTGACACTTCTCTAACGACAGCTTTAGCCTCTCGGCGTGAAGTCGTTGGAAAACCTACTCCAACCAAGCTTCGTGCTTCTCCAAAATTTTGCCGAACAAGATGATATCATCAAGATACAATAGAACTTTTACCAAGTTCATATCACCCACAGTGTTCTCCGTAAAATCTCTGGAAAGTGGCAGGAGCCCCTGTTAATCCTTTAGGCATTTGGTCATACTCGAAAAACCCTAAAGGGCTGATGAAAGCCGCCTTCTCTCGGTCATCTGGATGCATGGGTATCTGGTAGTATCCACTCTTTAGATCCAGTGCACTGAACCATTTAGCCACTGATAAGCAGAGGGTTTATGCGGAGGGTTGTGTATTGATCTGGGATAGTCCTTCGGTTCAAGGTTTGATAGTTGATGCACATTTGAAGGGATCCATTCTTCTTTCTCACTACCACAATCGGGGAAGCATAAGGGCTTCTGGACTCCTTAATGACCCCTGACTTCTTCAGTTCAGCCAGCTGTTCTCAAAAATCTTCCAGATCACACAAGGGAATTTTCCTGGCCCTTTCATGAAAAGGCTTATCTTCAGTTAGCCGAATTCGATGTTGAGTACTCCTGGCACAGCCCACATTAAAGTCATTCTTGGAAAACATCTGAGCTTTGATTCTCTCCTCCAATCCGGAGGGCAGATTTGGTCAGTGGACAGTAGTCCCTCTTCCATCTCCCTTCTGGACTAGTTCATCCCCCGCCACTGGGGTGGCAGCACACTCACTTTTCCAATCACTATCCGGGGCTATAGGCTGATTGGGTGACCAGTGACCTTCCTCACACTGACAGGAATTTGCCCCCCGCTTCTCAGTAATGCCCTAGTGGGTATGACCAGTTCTATTCCAAATTCCTCCTCTGTTGAGCTTCAGCTTTCACCACCACATAAGGACCCGGCTGGTCCCATGACAGCTTGACCGTGGCTTTCATCAGGCCCTCTCCCCAGGCTGTAACACCCTTTCATGGGTATCCAATTGCCACAGTCTTCATACCCCTTCCCCAGGTGCCTTCTTCTCCTGCAACACTCACTGGAACAACTGCCTCAGCTGAGGATGAATCTTCCCTACTGGGGCACCCTCTAAGGCCAGTGGAGTGAGTAGCCTCATAGCAAGGTTGGTGTTGGTACCTATCAACAAGGAATTTTGGCCTGTCCCTGGAGGTCAGGGGAAGACAACAGCCAGCGTATCGAAAGTCTCTTGTTTTCCCACCATTGCAGTATCAAAAATGATCGTGATCAGTATGTATCCATCGTATGGGCACATCTGAGTCCCTATGCCCCAAATTTCCAACTCCTTGAGCATGCACAAAGGGATATGCTGCAAGTAATTGTGGTAAAAGTCTCGATACAGCAACGTTACCAGAGCTCCAGTATCCAGTAGGGCTTGAGTATAGATATCCTCTACTTGTACCGAGACAATAGGGGAGGGCCCTACTAAATTCTTCGGCAGGTTTCCTGCAGGTGACTCTATAGTTTGTGCTCTATTTAGCCTCTTTGGAGGCAGTGGATTGGTCTAACTATTCACTCAGTAAGGTGGGCATTGATTTCCTGTCCTGGTTTTCCCTTTCTTGAAGATTTTGTCTCTCTTTTTCTGGGTGAGGAAGGGGAAGGGCAGCAGGTGACTTGTGTCCCTTCTTATATATTTTTTGGTTTTGGAGTGCAGTTTTCCCTTGGGATTCTCAACTAGCTCTTACACTGAGGTCCCCTGAAGTTTCCTGCCGGCTTTGGGAAGAGTCATTTTTGTAAGGCTCTCAGAAATTCAGTGAGTAATTGAGGGCTGGTGCCAGTCTTGAGGCACTCAGCTCGGAAGTGTCCAACCTCTCCACGCCCACAACATCTCTTTTTCGCCCTTGAGACCCCCTGATGAGTCCCTTGTTCTTGAACCTCTGCTTGAGTCTCCATCACTCGCATCAGAGCATCATACATCTTGGTTTGTGCCTTACCTACCTGGGCCATTCGTTTGGTTGGCCTGAGTTCAGTTACTGGCTTGTTAGTACTTTTCTTATCAGTGCAGGGTACGTGGGCACCACCTGGGTTCTCTTCAGTTACATCTTTAACACAATAGGATGGTTTGGCCGAGCCCCCTGCAAAACCTGGTCTACGCAAATTTGGTCTACATCTTTGTTGTCAATACCCCTCTTGAGGATAATGATGCAGCATTCTGTCTACTGGAGATATGTATTCGGACAGATGAGTGTGGTTGCTTGAAATTGTACATCAGGTCTACCCTCCCAAACACAGCATACAGAGCATCTATGTAGTTCATGGCAACAAAAGTTTTCTTGCCCATCCTCAGACCATGGATCACATCAGCCGCGAGGCCTCGAGGGCTCTCACTAAGCCGTTGCCATTTCAGAGCCCCTGAAACACTCCACTCTTCCATGGCCTGGAGGGCCTGACTCATCCAGGTTTCAAACTCATCTTCCCCCACCGGAGTTGGCAACTGCCCTGAGAAAAACCTGAGTCTTCAATAGCTCTGGTTGACATTTCCAGACCCATTCTTCACTAAGCTATCGACTAGCCGGCTCATATCTGTGTAGAACGAGAGGGGGAGCATTGGCTCCTTGAGAGTCAGCTCCCACAGATACAGAGTCTTTCTCCTGAGCCCTGGTCGATGGCTGCCTCTCTGCACGCTCTCCCCTCACTTTGAGTGGGATCACTTAAGCAATCACCCCTTCAGCCAGACATACCTCTTCCTCCTGAAAACACACAGGTATCTCTTCCTGCCACTCAAGTAGTACCCTGACTTGATCCAAATCATATGTGGCTTCTGTTTCCACAAAGTAGGCCTGGTGTCTTGGAGCCAGAGCTCTCAGCCACCTTCTGATATCTCTCTCCGTGTGCTCACTTCCTGAGATCTCCAGAACAGGGCACCTCTCCATTTGAGCTCCCTGACTTCTGCCCCAGGCAACTGCGGCTGCCGAACAGCTTCCCACGTGGACTGTAGCTCTTGTCTGGGTTGACTAGGGCCGGCTGCAGATGGCATCCCAGGGGAGCCCCCAAATGTAGCACGACCCCCTTGAGGACTGCTTGGATTTACCTGCTCATCTGCACCCCCATGTCCTTGTGAACATTCCAACCCACCTGACACTCTGGGTTCAGACATCTTTGCACCACCTTAAAGTAATAAAGCAAAAAACTCAGTGGGTTTATATTCTATTAACATTTACTGGCACAATTCAAAGAAGATATTGTTACACAGATGAAGCAAAAGTTCTACTGAGCTTTGGGTAACCGTCCTAGCTCATCAGAGAAATCCCTCTAGAATAATACAAGGCAAGATAATTTGTAAATAAACAGTATATTATATACACATATGTACAGTAGAATACTACTTGAACCTGAAAGGATAAGAAAAGGTTAAGTATTTATAATGGCAAACTTCTAAAGGGGGAACCCAGGCCGGCCTGTTCACCTATATAATGAGAGATCAGGCTTAATAGAAATGGTATGAGGGCCTTTTAAGCAGTAATAGCGTCAATGTCCCCGTTGCAGGCCTGATGGTATTCACCGGCAGTCGGAGCTCATTAACTATATCCAATAAGGTGCAGTAAAAAGCAAAGGAATTTCTTGAGATTGCAGAAGCTAAAGATGTCTATGTACAGTGTTCAAAGGTAGGTGCAGTAAAGTATTCCCAAGGTAAATCTGTCTGTAAACACTGTCCCAGTGAAACAGTAAGGAAGGGTTTGCAAAAATGGGCAATTGCCCTCTCACCAATGACCAGGCCCATTCAATGTCTTCTGGACAGCATCTTTCGGAGCGATGCTCATGCAGCAGGTCCGCTGTGATGATATCTCGGTACGAGGCTTGAAGCACGGATTTTCGGATTAACGCAGTAGTGCTGGATGGATGTCTGACGAATAGCAAGCAGTGTTAGGCCCTTCTGCTCTGGGTTGGTATGTTGTACAATGCGTGGTAGGCCGAGACCTTGCTCTCCATGCACAGAGAGGTCCATCACGCAAAAGGCCAAGGAGAAAGAGAGCGCGGGGGGGGTCTCTGGCTTCTTTTATAGCTCTCCTTGATGGTAGCAAATATCCCTGGGATATGTAGTCAGGTGTATAGTCATGTGGAGCAATTCCCATTTTGAGGGACTACTATCCCCACAATCCCTTTGGTTTGGCTCACATTTGTGATGTCAGTTAGTAACGCTGGGCACTAGACGGACATGCGATACATAGAAATACCGGAGGATCACTGTACTTTGCAATTGTAGTCCACATTGCTACACCTGCTTTAAACTTCTCCACAACTTTATCCCTGACGTATCTGGTGTGTTCCTTGGCTTTCATGATGCTGTTCGGTCACTAAGGTTCTCTAACAAACCTCTGAGAGCTTCACAGAGCAGCTGTATTTATAGTGAGATTAAATTACACACAGGTGGACTCCATTTACTAATTAGGTACTTCTGAAGGCAATTGGTTCCACTAGATTTTATTAAGGGGTATCAGAGTAAAGGGGTTCTAATACAAATGCACACCACACTTTTCAGATATGTATTTGTAAAAAAATTGGAAAACCATTTATAATTTTCCTTCCACTTCACAATTATGTGCCACTTTGTGTTGGATCGCATAAAATCCCAATAAAATACATTTACGTTTTTGGTTGTAACATGACAAAACGTGGAAAATTTCAAGGGGTATGAATACTTTTTCAAGGCACTATATATACTGTATATATGTATAAAATGTTAAACAGTGCTGGAAGGGGTGAGACAGAATGAGCAGAGCAGAGCCTGAGGAAGGGGCATGCATGCTCCAAATGCACGCACCTCCCTGCTGACCCTGTACCTGGAAGTGATGTCACCTTGCCGTGTTCCTGTGCATCGCTGATCGCCCAGCCTTCAAGGAGTGCTGGGCTCCACCAGTGCAACCTCACAATGGACAGTTACACAAGCATTCCAGCCAGAGATACCAGGCACTAGGCAGCCCCTTGAACAGCGCGGATGACCCCAATATCTATGCTGTTTAATACTGCTCGTTTGTGAGTGTTTCCATTATGATTTTAATTTATTAAATGTCTGAATTGCTACACTCAGAAGGCGCTGCTTTGTTCCTGTTTTTCTGTTTGAGTGTTTCTTCTATCTGTAAGCTGGCAGCCTTCTTGGGATAAGCACATCTACAGTATCTCACAAAAGTGAGTACACCCCTTACATTTTTGTAAATATTTTATTATATCTGTTCATGTGACTACACTACAGAAATTACACTTTACTACAATGTAAAGTAGTGAGTGCACAGCTTGTATAATAGTGTAAATTTGCTGTCCCCTCAAAATTACTCAACACAGCCATTAATGTCTAAACTAATGGCAACAAAAAGGAGTACACCCCTAAGTGAAACTGTCCAAATTGGGCCCAATTAGCCATTATCCCTCCCCGGTGGCATGTGACTCATTAGTGTTACAAGGTCTCAGGTGTGAATGGGGAGCAAGTGTGTTAAATTTGGTGTTATCGCTCTCACTCTCTCATACTGGTCACTGGAAATTTTAAAATGGCACCCCAGGGCAAAGAACTATCTGAGGATCTGAAAAAAAACAATTGTTGCTCTACATAAAGATGGCCTAGGCTATAAGAAGATTGCCAAGACCCTGAAACTGAGCTGCAGCATGGTGGCCAAGACCATACAGTGGTTTAACAGGACAGGTTCCACTCAGAACAGGCCTCGCCATGGTCGACCAAAGAAGTTGAGTGCACATGCTCATCGTCATATCCAGAGGTTGTCTTTGGGAAATAGACGCATGAGTGCTGCCAGCATTGCTGCAGAGGTTGAAAGAGTGGGGGGTCAGCCTGTCAGTGTTCAGACCATACGCCACACACACTACATCAAATTGGTCTGCATGGCTGGCTCTTCTAAAGATGATGCACAAGAAAGCCGGCAAGAAGTTTGCTGACTAAGGACATGGATTACTTGAACCGTGTCCTGTGGTCTGATGAGACAAAGATACATTTATTTGATTCAGATAGTGTCAAGCATGTGTGGTGGCAACTAGGTGAGGAGTACAAAGACAAGTGTACAGTCAGGTCCATAAATATTGGGACATCAACACAATTTTAATCGTTTTGGTTCTATACACCACCACATAGGATTTGAAATGAAATGAACAAGATGTTCTTTAACTGCAGGCTTTTAGCTTTACTTTGAGGGTGTTTACATCCAAATCAGGTGAACGGTGTAGGAATTACAACAGTTTGTACAGGTGCCTTCCACTTTTTAAGGGACCAAAAGTAATCAGACAGATTAACAATCATCCATCAAACTTTCACTTTTTAATACTTGGTTGCAAATCCTTTGCAGTCAATTACAGCCTGAAGTCTGGAACGCATAGACATCACCAGACACTGGGTTTCATCCCGGGTGATGCTCTGCCAGGCCTCTACTGCAACGTCTTCAGTTCCTGCTTGTTCTTGGGGCATTTTTACCTTCAGTTTTGTCTTCAGCAAGTGAAATGCATGCTCAATTAGATTCAGGTCAGGTGATTGACCTGGCCATTGCATAACATTCCACTTCTTTCCCTTAAAAAACTCTTTAGTTGCTTTTGCAGTATGCTTCGGGTCATTGTCCATCTGCACTGTGAAGCACCGTCCAACGACTTTTGAAGAATTTTGCTGAATAAAAAACACTTCAGAATTCATCCTGCTGCTTTTGTCAGCAGTCACATCATCAATAAATACAAGAGAACCAGTTCCATTGGCAGCCATACATGCCCACGCCATGACACTACCACCACCATGCTTCACTGATGAGGTGGTATGCTTTGGATCATGAGCAGTTCCTTTCCTTCTTCATACTCTTCTCTTCACATCACTCTGGTAAAAGTTGATCTTGGTCTCATCTGTCCATAGGATGTTGTTCCAGAACTGTGAAGGCTTTTTTAGATGTTGTTTGGCAAACTCTAATCTGGCCTTCCTGTTTTTGAGGCTCACCGATGGTTTATATCTTGTGGTGAACCCTCTGTATTCACTCTGGTGAAGTCTTCTCTTGAATGTCGACTTTGGCACACATACACCTACCTCCTGGAGAGTGTTCTTGATCTGGCCAACTGGGTGTTTTCTTCACCAGGGAAAGAATTCTTCGGTCATCCACCACAGTTGTTTTCCATGGTCTTCCAGGTCTTTTGGTGTTGCTGAGTTCACGGGTGCGTTCTTTTTTTAAGGGTGTTCCAAACAGTTGATTTGGCCACACCTAATGTTTTTGCTATCTCTCTGATGGGTTTGTTTTGTTTTTTCAGCCTAATGATGGCTTGCTTCACTAATAGTGACAGCTCTTTGGATCTCATATTGAGAGTTGACAGCAACAGATTCCAAATGCAAATAGCACACTTGAAATGAACATCTTTGATCTGCTCCTTGTAAATGGGATAATGAGGGAATAACACACACCTGGCCATAGAACAGCTGAGCAGCCAATTGTCCAATTACTTTTGGTCCCTTAAAAAGTGGGAGGCACATATACAAACTGTTGTAATTCCTACACCGTTCACCTGATTTGGACGTAAATACCCTCAAATTAAAGCTGAAAGTCTGCAGTTAAAGCACATTTTGTTCATTTCATTTCAAATCCATTGTGGTGTGTATAGAGCCAAAAAGATTAGAATTGTGTCAATGTCCCAATATTTATGGACCTGACTGTATGAGGCACTCTGCTAGTATAAGCTGGAGGATAAAACAGAGCTTAGGATTGGCCGCTTTAAGCTACAAAGCAATTTTCCTTTGCTCTAGTAAATATTCTTCAACATTGTCAGTGACTGCTGTTATACTTGTAAATATCCCGAATGAATCAGGCTTGAAAACAAATCTAGTCATATTTATATTGTCTGTTTTTATCTTGTTTGATGACTCTTCTAGGTAATGACTTTGGAACATTAGATCAGCTTGGCCTCACACACATATCTTGTCATTATGATTCACACTGCGGTTACATTTTTGCTTCTTTTCCCAGAAACAAATATTTAACTGCTTGCCGACCAGCCACCGTCATTATACTGGGGCAAGGTGACACCATCCCGCGAATCGCCTTAGGTGTACGTCGGCGCGGGATCTCACTTTTGTAGGCTCGATTGTCCGCCGGCCACTCGCGATCGTTCCCCGCAGTGACAGAACGGGGATCTGCCTGTGTAAACAAGGCAAATCTCCATTCTGACACGGGAGATCACACAGATCCTGTCTTTCTGCTATGCAGGAAGACAGATCTGTGTGTTTCCCAATCACACAGTCCCCTATACTTTTAGAACAAACAGTAAGGGAACACATTTAACCCCTCGATCGCCCCTGATGTTAACCCGTTCCCTGCCAGTGCCATTAAAACAATAACAGTGCATATTTTTAACACTGATTACTGTAATAATGTCACTGATTCCCAAAAAAGTGTAAAAAAATGTCAGTTATGCCGCGTACACACGAGCGGTTTTGCCGTCGGAATAAACTTGGAAGGTTTTTCCGACGGAGTTCCGACTGAATTCCGCTGAAGCTGTCTTGCATACACACGGTCACACCAAAGTCCGACCGTCAAGAACGCGGTGACGCACAACACGTACGAGGACTAGAAAACGGAAGTTCAATAGCCAGTAGCCAATAGCTTCAGTCTCGTTCTTGCTTCAGAGCATGCATCGTTTTTGGTGCGTCGGAATAGCATACAGACAAGCGTTTTTTTTCCGATAGTAAATTTTTCCGATCTGAAAAATATAGAACATGTTCTCTATCTAAGTCCGTCTGAATTTTTGACGGAAAAAGTCCGATGGGGCATACACACGGTCGGAATATACGATGAAAAGCTCCCATCGGACTCTTTCTGTCCGAAATTACGCTCATGTGGCATTAGGTGTCCGATCTGTCCACTGCAATGTTGCAGTCCCGCTAAAAATCACTGATCGCTGCCATTACTAGTAAAAAAAAAAAAAAATGCCATAAAACAATCCCCTATTTTGTAGACTCTATAACTTTTGCTCAAACCAATCAATATACGCTTATTGGGATTTATTTTTTTAGCAAAAATATGTAGAAAAATACATATTGGCTTAAACTGATGAAGAAATATTTTTTTGTTACATTTTTTGGGGATATTTATTATAGCAAAAAGTAAAAAATATAGTTTTTTCTAAATGTCGCTCTTTTTTTGTTTATAGTGAAAAAAAAAAAAAAAAACGCAGAGGTGATCAAATACCACCAAAATAAGGCTCCATTTGTGGGAAAAAAAGGACATAAATGTTGTTTAGGTACAACGTCGCACGACCGTGCATTTGTCAGTTAAAGCGACGCAGTGCCGTATCGCAAAAAGTGGCCTGGTCAGGAACTGGGTAAATCCTTCTGGTCCTTACAAAAACATAATTTAATTATGTAAATGCACCAACTTCCCTTCCAAATTATGAACTAATACATAAGACAGTCTATCATTTTATCTGTAATGCTTTAGCCACACAAATTAACAATATTAGTATAAAAAAAAATATATAAAAAATATATATATTTTTCAGTATCTTAAAAAAAAGAACTTGTCACAAGAAAACTATGTAGGTTATCTTTGCTGACCTCTCCATTTCTTTTAGCTTATGCTGATACATTGATTTTCATCATTTCTGAACCACTGAGCAGGAAGTAGAGAGATCAGAAATTCTGACTTTTCTCTGACTTTCATTTGCATCGTGCTCGTTCTGGGTCATAAACTACAAATATTTAAAAAAAGTGGATCCAAAAAAACATCATTTAATTATGTAAGTGCACCAACATCACTTTCAAATTATGAACTAATACACACGAAAATCAATCATTTTGTCTATCAGGATTTAGACACAAATATAAACATTATTCATAAAGTAAAAGAAAGAAATTGTATTAATAACCAAAAAGAAAAGAACTTTTAACAATAAAATATAATATGTGAGTTATCATTGCTGGCCCAGCCATTTCTTTTTGCTGTCTTGCATGATGATACGTTTAGCTTAATAATTTCTGAACCACTGAGCAGGAAGAAATAGAGAGATCAGAAATTCTGACTTTTCTCTGACTGTCATTCTTGTTCTGGATCATAAAATACAAATATTTACAGAAGTGGATCCAAAAACATCATTTTATTATGTAAGTTCACTAACATTACCTCCAAATCATGAATTAATACATATAGAAAATATATCATTTTATCTAACAGAATTTAGGCACACATATGAAAAATAATAATAAAAAGAAAAAAAGAATTATCAGTATCCAAAAAAAATAATAAAACTTTTAATAAAAATGACAAATATTTAAAGAAGAGGATCCAAAAACATTATTTAATTATGTAAGAGCACCAACGTTGACTCCAAATCATGTACTAATACACAAGAAAATCTATCATTTTATCTAACAGAATTTAGGCACACGTGTGATTAATATCATTTAAAAAAAAATGAATTATCAGTATCCAAAAAAAAAACTTTTAATAAAAATGATGTACTGGCTGACCTCGCCCTCTTTTTTTCCTGGCTTCCATGCTGATAAATAGATTTTCATAATTTCCAAACTACTGACCAGGGACAAGTAGAGATCAGAAATTCTGACTTTTCTCTGACTTTCATTTGCAGCATGCTCGTTCTGGGTCAAAAAATACAAATATTTAAAAAAAGTGGATCCAGAAACATAATTTTACTATGTAAATGCACCAACATTACCTCCAAAGTAAATTAAAATGGACTGATGCACAAGAAAATCTATAATTTTATCTATCAGGATTTAGGCACTCATATGAATATTATTAATATAATGAAAAAGATAATTTATCAGTATCTAATTAACAAAAAAAAATACTTGTCACAAGAAATATATGTAGATTATCAGTGTTGACCTCTTCTTCTCTTTTTGCTGGCTTGCATCCTAATGAATTGATTTTCATAATTTCTGAACCACTGAGCAGGAAGAAATAGAGAGATCAGAAATTCTGACTTTTCTTTGATTTTCATTTACAGCATGTTCGTTCTGGGTCATAAAGTACAAATATTTAAAGAAGAGGATCCAAAAACATTATTTAATTATGTAAGAGCACCAACATTGACTCCAAATCATATACTAATACACAAGAAAATCTAAAATTGTATCTAACAGAATTTAGGCACACATGTGATTAATATCGTTTAAAAAAAATGAATTATCAGTATCCAAAAAAAAAAAGCTTTTAATAAAAAAAATATATAGGTTACCATGGCTGACTTCTCCATCATTTTTCCTGGCTTCCATGCTGATCAATTGATTTTCATAATTTTCAAACCACTGACCAGGAACAAGTAGAGAGATCAGAAATTCTTACTTTTCTCTGACTTTCATTTGCAGCGTGCTCGTTCTGGGTCAAAAAATACAAATATTTTTAAAAAAAGTGGATCCAAAAAATTTTTTTATGTAAATGCGCCAACATTGCCTCCAAATTTTGAACTGATGCACAAAAAAATCTATAATTTTATTTATCAGGATTTAGGCACTTTTATGAATAAGATTAATATAATTAAAAAGATAATTTATCAGTATCAAATTAACAAAAAAAAAAAAACTTGGCACCAGAAAAATATGTAGATTATCATTGTTGACCTCTTCTCTTTTTGTTGGCTTGCATGCTAATGAATTGATTTTCATAATTTCTGAACCATTGAGCAGGAAGAAATAGAGAGATCAGAAATTCTGACTTTTCTCTGATTTTCATTTACAGCATGCTTGTTCTGGGTCATAAAATACAAATATTTAAAGAAGTGGATCCAAAACCATTATTTTATTATGTAAGTGCACCAACATTGCCTCCAAATCATGAATTTATATAACGTAATCTATCATTTCAACGAACAGGATTTATGCATATGAATAATATTAATATAATAAAAAAGATAATTTATCCAATTTAAAAAAAATAAGGAAACTCAAGAAAAATATGTAGATTCTTATTGTTTGCCTCTCCAACCCATTATGTTGGCTTCCATACTGAACAATTGATTTTCATAATTTTCGAATTACTGGCCAGGAACAAGTAGAGAGATCAGAAATTCTGACTTTTCTCTGACTTTGATTTGCAGAATGTTCGTTTTGGGTCAGTTATGAAGTTACACAATCAGGAAACCAGCATTTTCAGAAACCAGCAGTTTACCAGAAGTTTATATGATTCTATAATCTAATCTAATCTCTAATGATTCTCTAATCACAAGTGTACAGGTATACTATAAAGCACTGAACGGTCAATATACCTAACTGCATACATTAAGCTATACCTTCTGTAGAGCTACCCCCTGTAGGAGCTGCTGGTATTTTCCCAGATCTTCCCTTGTTGCAGCTCCACAGCCAGGCACACAGTATCTCCCACAGCCAGATGCACAACCTTTGCTGATTCCTTCAATGATCAGTCTAGGGCAGTGATGGCGAACCTTGGCACCCAAGATGTTTTGGAACTACATTTCCCATGAGGCTCCTGCACTCTGCAGTGTAGTTAAGCGTCATGGGAAATGTAGTTCCAAAACATCTGAGGTGCCAAGGTTCACTCTCACTGGTCTAGGGGTTGCAGTGTTTTTTTTTGTTGTTTTATTTATTTTAGTATTAGGAACTTGGATAGGAGAAGTGGTATAGTGGGATACTCCAATTGAACTATACAGGATTGAGGACAGCTTTCTTGGTAGAACTGTGTAGCAAACTGTAGATTGTGGAGCAAAGCCTCTTGCCAGTAGAAGCACTTAGAGCTGGTTCACACAGGGGCAACCTGGGATCCGACTTCAAGTCGCCCCAAGTCGCGCGGTTGAGAAAATCAATGGAAGTGAATGGAGCCGTCTTAATGTACACTACTGCAGTCGCTCCGACTTCAGAAAAGGTTCCTGTACGACTTCAAACCAACTTCTAGGCAACTTGTACCAATTGATTTCAATGGAAGTCGCCTCCAAGTCGGATATCTATCTATATTGAAGCAAAAATGTCGCCTGTCTAATAATAAAAACGGGCACGGGTTCCCCTTCAAGGGTAAACCAGGCCCTTAGGTCTGGTATGGATTTTAAGGGAAACCCCTATGCCCAAAAATGTCATGGGGGTCCCCCCAAAATCCATACCAGACCCTTATCCAAGCATGCAGCGTGGCCAGTCAGAAGAGGGGGTGGGGATGAGCGAGCACCCCCCCTCCTGAACCGTACCAGGCCGCATGCCCTCAACATGGGGACAAGGTGCTTTGGGGAAGGGGGCACCATGCGCCCCCCCACCCCAAAGCACCTTGTCCCCGTGTTGATGAGGACAAGGGCCTCTTCCCGACAACCCTGGCCATTGGTTGTCAGGGTCTGCGGGCGGGGGGCTTATCGGAATCCGGGAGCCCCCTTTAATAAGGGGGCCCCCAGATCCCGGCCCCCCACCCTATGCGAATGAGTATGGAGTACATCGTACCCCTACCCATTCACCTGAGGGAAAAAGTGTCAATAAAAAAAACACACTAGACAAGTTTTTAAAGTAATTTATTAGTCAGCTCCGGGGGTCTTCTTCCAACTTCGGGGGTCTCTTCCGACTCCACCGCTCTCTCCGGCCTCTTCTCCTGCTCTCCGGTTTTTCTGCCGGGCTCCTCCGCTATCTTCTTCCAGCTCTTTTACTAGCGGTGGCCTGGTCTTCTCCGTCCTTCTTCCCTCTTCTCTCTTCTTCCGATGTTGACACAACGCTCTCTCCCGCTGAAATGCCGCGTGCGGGGTGCGCAACGACTTATATATGCATGGGGCGGGGTCACCGGGTGATGTCACATGGTGACCCCGCCCCTTATGAAGTCAAGTCCCGGGCATGCTTTCTTTTAACAGAAAACAGTATAATGGTGTACTGAAGAATCTGGATTTCCTTTTATTTATATGGACACAGTGGACATTTTTGGTATATGAATTTTATTACAGATTTATAAGTTTTTGATACATTTTCATGTGACATTTATATGAGATATGTACAGTATTCATTTATTGCATGGTTATGAAATGTATATTGTGATTGATGAATTGTTGATAAGTTTTTTTTTTTGCACTGTGTTTAATTCATTCATTTATCTACACATTATATGCCTGTTGGTTTTCTAGTGATTACAGCTGCATGAATAGTATAGTGGTTTACGTGGCACAGTCATATTGCTTTGGGTTTTTTGCACATTCTGTTTTATACTTGGACAGGAGGGGCAGCAGGGTAGAAGCATTAATCGAAATTCTGAATCATTTAATTTCATTGTGGCCTGCAACCAGATATCAAATCACCTAAGAGGCTTGCATCCTTCAAAAAGTTGAGCACCCCTGCTTTAGAAGAACCTGTAAAGTGTATGTTACCCCAACATTTCCTATTCTTGATATGTGTCTGTGTTACCATGTACTGATATTAAAACATTTCCTGTTCTCTTTGCATTGCTTCCTTTGTGGGAAATACCTGGTGATCCTGCCAGTTCCCCCGCTTACCTATGTCAAACTAACCACACTAGGCATGCAAGCACATTCATCCTAAAAAAACAATCTAGTAGAATAACAAATAGACCGACGCACATAAACAACAGAGGAGTAACAATGAATGGAATAAGTAGTGATAAGTCCGTAGATAACACAGTACTGGATGGATGATCAACTGGGATGTATACAACTGGACCACACAGGACCCAGCAGCTCCTTGCCAATGGATATGGGGAATCCCTCATAAAACATGCAAAAGGAACAAAGCAGGGCGCTAGTTGAGTGTAAGATAAGACAGCAAAACTTTATTATATCAACTTACGTGAGAGAAACCTGTATACTGCTCCAGAGGTCAGTGTGGCATTGATTAAACAGGTCTCTCTGGTCTGGGTGCACCGACAGCAGCTGCAGGGCATTAATAAGGACCAATTTGTGGATGAAGATATTCATCCACGAGTGGGTCCTTATTAATTGCCCTGCATTTGCTGTTATATCTCACTCTTACACTCACTCACTCTTACACTCTTACCTGGTGCCCTGCGTTTTTCCTAATGCATCCATCCTAAAGTCAGTTTTCTACTTTGCATTCTACTTGGGTGCATAGACACCATCAATTAGGCATTATTCCTCCAACTAACACCAGTGATAAGGCACCATTTCTCATTCCTGCCATTGAAATTATCAATGGGGTACTATCCCTCCAACTAACACTAATAATGGGACACTTTTTGGCCATTTTTCAGAGAATATAAATGATAACACAAAAACTTTTCTTCCATTCATGGTTAGTGTTTGGCTGAAGCCATTTATTGTCAATAAACTGTGTTTACTCTTTTTAAATCATAATGACAACAGAAACTACCCAAATTACCCTGATCAAAAGTTTACATACCCTGGTGATTTTGGCCTGATAACATGCACACAAGTTGACACAAAGGGGTTTGAATGGCTGTTAAAGGTAACCATCCTCAGCTGTGATCTGTTTGCTTGTAATTCGTGTGTGTGTGTATAAAAGGCCAATGAGTTTCTGGACTCCTGACAGACCCTTGCATCTTTCATCCAGTGCTGTTCTGATGTTTCTGAATTCTGAGTCATGGGGAAAGCAAAAGAATTGTCAAAGGATCTGTGGGGAAAGGTAGTTGAACTGTATAAAACAGGAAAGGGAAATAAAAAGATATCCAAGGAATTGAGAATGCCAATCAGCAGTGTTCAAACTCTAATCCAGAAGTGGAAAATGAGGGGTTCTGTTGAAATCAAACCACGGTCAGGTAGACCAACTAAAATTTCAGCCACAACTGCCAGAAAAATTGTTCAGGATGCAAAGAAAAACCCCCAAAAAACTTCAGGACTCTCTGAAAACACGTGGTGTGGTTGTTTCAAGATGTACAATAAGGAGGAACTTGAAGAAAGATGGGCTGCTTGGTCGAGTCGCCAGAACAAAGCCATTACTACACAAATGCCACAAAGTATCCCGCTTACAATATGCCAAACAGCACAGAGACAAGCCTCAAACATTCTGGCACAAAGTCATTTGGAGTGATGAGACCAAATTTGAGCTTTTTGGCCACAACCATAACCGAGAAGTCCCCACAACCAGTAAGGGTGGACAGCCATCTGCAGACTCTGAGGCCACGTTAGAGCTTGCTGACCTTAATGTGCACAAGGAAAACTTTGATACCGAGCAAAGACCCTACCCTTGCCAGGTCCTGTTTTCATTATTTCAGCAGCAATGAGGATTTACTGTATCGTGTATGTAAAAAGAATGATGAAATTGTTGAACAGTTGGTGGTCCCTAAGCCATAAAGACAGGTGATGTTAGAACTTGCCCATGGGCACTTGCTAGGAGGTCATTTAGGGGTTGAGAAGATCATGGAAAGAGTGTTGCGCAGGTTTTAGTGGCCCGTGATACAGAAAGATATTGATAATTATCCTGTCCTGTGTGTCAAATGTCAGCCCCACTACCCCACTTCTGAAGTCCTTTAGTGCCTTTACCCATTATTAAAGTGCCCTTTGAGAGGATCACCATGGACCTGGTGGGCCCCCTCCCTAAGTCTACCCCAGGTCATCAGCATATTCTGGTAATCGTGGATTACGCTGCCCGTTACCCCAAGGCAGTTCTCTTATGCACTGCATCTGCTAAGAACTTTGCCAAAGAGCTGTTCATGGTGTTCAGGCAGGTTGGGATCCCTAAGGAAGTCCTTAAAGACCAGGGTACTCCATTTATATCACGACTAACTAAGGAGTTCTGCAAGTTATTTAAGATGACACAGTTGTGAACCTCTGTGTACCACCCTCAAACTGATGGCTTGGTGGAACGCTTCAATAAAACATTAAAGAGCATGTTAAAAAAGGTTATTGACAAAGATGGGAAAAACTGGGCTTTTCTGATGCCATACTTGATGTTTGCCATCAGGGAGGTTCCCCCAGTCCTCTACAGGGTACTCTCCATTTGAGTTGCTTTATAGGAGACACCCTCGGGGACTCTTAGACATAGCCAAGGAAACCTGGGAGGGGGAGCAGACACCCCACAAAAGTGTCATTGAGCATATCGCTCCAATGCAGGACAGGATGGCAGCAATCATGACGCTGGTAAAAGAACACTTACTGCAGACCCAAGCAGCCCAACAGAGATTATACAACAGGGGGGCCCAGCTCCGTGTTTTCTCACCTGGTGACAGGGTCCTGGTGTTAGTTTCCACTGTTGAGAGCAAGTTCCTGACTAAGTGGCAGGGTCCCTTCGAAGTAATTGAAAGAGTTGGGGAGGTCAATTACAAAGTATATCAACCAGGTAAAGGGAAGCCCGAACAGATTTACCACATAAACCTGTTAAAGCCCTGTAAGGATAGACTGGCATTAACTGCGAGGTCCCTCCCGGTAAAGCCTAAGGGTACTGAGTCCCCTCTGATCCCTAAGGTCACGATTCCAGACACCCTGTCGTATTCCCAAAAACAGGAAGATAGAGAGTTCATGAAAAAGAATAGAGAGAAATTTTCAGAGTTACCTGGCACGACTTCAGCAGTTCAGCATGATATTGTTACTGAACCTGGGGTCCATTTCAAGCTCAAACCATACCGAATTCCGGAAGCTAAAAGAAAGGACTTCAGTGATGAAGTTAAAAGGATGTTGGCGCTAGACGTCATTGAGGAATCCAATAGTGACTGGTCTACCCCCAACGTGTTAGTCCCAAAACTGGATGGCACTTGGATGTTCTGTAACGACTTCAGGAAGCTTAATGCAGTGACAAAGTTTGACATATACCACTACCCAATGCTCAGGGTAGACTAACTATTAGATCGACTTGGCAAGGCCCGCTATCTGACCACTTTGGACTTGACAAAAGGTTATTGGCAAATACCCCTGACTGGTAGTGCCAAAGAGAAGACTGCATTTGTGACCCCAGCGGGGTTTGGTTCAGTATAAGAAAATGCCTCTTTCTAAATACCTTTGAATGTCTACTTTACAAAAAGGGGTCATTTGGGGGGTATTTGTACTGTCCTGGCTTATTAGGGTCTCAAGAAATGAGCTAGGCCGTCAGTACTTCAGGTGTGATCAATTTTCAGTGATTGGCACCATAGCTTGTAGACTCTATAACTTTAACAAAGACCAAATAATATACACCGATTTGGATTATTTTTACCAAATATATGTAGCAGTATAAAATTTGGCCAAAGATTATTATGAAAAATTACAAATTTGCTCTAAATTTTATAACAGAATCAAAGAAAATTTAAATTTTTTTTTTTTTACAGAATTTTCGGTCTTTTTTCATTTATAGCGCAAAAAATAAAAAAAACAGCGATGATTAAATACCACCAAAAGAAAGCTCTATTTGTGTGAAAAAAAGGACAAACATGTCATATGGGTACAGTGTTGCATGACTAAGTAATTGTCATTCAAAGTGTGACAGCACTGAAAGCTGAAAATTGGTCTGGTTTTGAAGAGTTTAAGTGCCCAGTGGTCAAGTGGTTAATATGCTCTTAAAGCAAACCCATCTCTGCTCTGTGTTCTTTGTTCCTAAGATTTTATCACAATTTATATTTTCTAGCAAGGTTCGTAGTTTAGGGAAGTTGGCTCTTTTGAAATTCAGTGTCTTTATTCCCCTTATTCCACTTATATTTCCTATTTGTGTGATTTATACTGAAGCTAATTGAAGCTAATTGACCTGTGATCGCTGTTTCCTAAATTGCCCCTTATTTCCACATCCGTGATCAGGTCTGTATTGTTGGTAATCAGTAGGTCTAGTAACGCTTTGTTCCTAGTTGGTGCATCTACCATCTGACCCATGAAATTGTCCTGCAAGACATTTAGGAACTGGCGAGCCTTAGACAAATGCGTGATTCCTTCCGCCCAGTCTGTCTGGATAATTAAAATCCCCCATTATGATGGCACCTCCCATCCTTGCTGCTAATCCAAATTGTGATATGAGGTCTGTCTCCCCCTCCTCCCTCAGGTTTGGGGGCCTATAGCATACTGCCAGTATTTTCCCCTTAGTTTCATCCCTTTGGAGCTCTACCCATAAGGATTCCACTCCTCCCTATGTCCCTTAGTGATGTCATCTCTCACATTCATCTCTCACATTCACTTGTACATTATCGCTTTTGCAATACTTTCGGTACAGTTATTATTTGTTTTTTCTTCTTTTTCTTCTTATTATTAACAATTGTAGCGCACCCCCTGAGAAGCCGCAAGTAAACTGGGATCCTCCACCCTGCACAGCCAGGCACACCGAATTTTCACAGGCACTCATGAGACAGAGAACAGTCCGTGACTTTGTTTTTCTTATTTATTGAGGGTAATAACATGGATAGGAATGGGAGGTTATAAGATGCCCTGTCACGATGGCCACGTACCTGATATGAGACTGAAGTAGTGGGGAGGCCTCCCTTGCACCTCAGGTCCTTTAAGCCTCTGGAGATGGAGACAGAGATTTGGTGGACACTGAGTGGCACGGGTGCCGGGGTGTGGAGCACCGTGCAAGCCTTAGTCCGGGATCAGAGCCGAGGTCAAGTCCAGTCTGGCAAGGAAGTATAATAGGGTTAATCAGAAGAAGAATGGTCAAGATCCAAGCCAGGGTCGGTTCCAATCTGGCAGCTACAAGAGGGACAAAAGAAGTAGAATGGTCAAGGTACAAATCCGAGGTCAATGGTAAGCAGCAAACAAGAATAGTTAAATAGGTTTCCAGGTCACAACAAGTTCAGACAGATCATACACTAGCACAGGAACAAGGGGGGACTGAAGATCATCCAGCAATTTGGCAGTGTCTGGGCTGGGCTTATATAGGGAAGTATGAGGTCACTTCCTGTGCACCGCCTGGGCATTTTCCCTCCTTTTTCCATCAGGTTGAGGTCACTTCCTGTGCGCCTTCTGGGCATTTTCCTGACTTTTTCCATCAGGTCTTCTGCGCAGGTGCAGGTTGGCTGACTGAGACGTCTTTGGTGCATGCTCAGTTGGCACGGATTTCCTCTTGCGGCAACGTGCCATTGGTGAGCCCTGGACTCTTACAGAGCCCCCCAGAAGGGGCGGCCTCCGGATGCCCATTCAGGATGAAGCTCGCTGAAAGAATTGCTGGAGAATATCTCTAGCATGGATATGCGACTCGGGTTCCCAGGAATTCTCTTCAGGGCCGTAAACCCTTCACTGTACCAGAAATTGGCGTCCGCGGCCCCTTCTATGGCAGTCCAGGATGGCCTCGACCTCGTACTCCTCAATCCCTTTAATCATAGAGGGAGACGGAGGACGGGCCCCACGTTCCCCAAAGAGGTTTGGGGCCACTGGCTTTAGGAGGGAGGCATGGCAGACAGGGTGGATCCGGTAAGTTGAGTTTGTAGACAACAGGGTTGAATCGGGACAGGATAGGGAAGGGCTTAATGAACTTGGGGCCCAATTTCTTGTAGGGACAGGCCAACTTCATATGCCTGGTAGACGGCCAAACCTTGTCTCCCAGTTGAAGATCCAGGTCCCTCCGCCACATTTGATCATAGATGGTCTTGTAATCCAGCTGTGACTTGGTATCTTTTAGGAGCTCTAAGTTGTTGTGTAGAAACTCCACTCTGTTCCAGACAGCCAGGACCAAAGCGGAAGCTGGAAGGACAGGGGAAAAAGAAGGGCGGTATCCCAGGTTGGTGTAGAACGGTTATTGCTTAGTGGTAGAATGTATTACGTTGTTGTTTGAAAATTCTGTAAGGAAGTAGGGAGACAAAGGTGGAGAAACAACAAAAGGTACTGAGTTTGGTTCGTACGTTCCGTTTGTCCATTGGTCTGAGGATGGTAGGCCAAAGAGTAGTGGTTCTCGATGTCTAGAGCAAGACAGAGCTCCTTCCAGAATTTAGAGGTGAATTGGACCCCACCATCTGATACAATATTGCCGGGGACCCCATGGAGGCGTATGATCTCTTTGATAAAAGCCTGAGCTGTTTCTGGGGCGGAAGGAGTGCCAATCATAGGAATAAAATGAGGCATTTTTGTTAAGCGGTCCACAACAACAAATATGAATGTAAACCCATCAGAGAGTCGTAGGTCCACTATGTAATCCATGCTAATCTGTTCCCAGGGTCTGAAGGGTACAGGCAGGGGGCGTAGGAGACCCCATGATTTATTCTTTTCAGTTTTGCTGTGATTGCATATGGGGCAGGAATTAACGTAAGCGTGGCAGTCTGTGGGGGGGGGGGGGGACAGAGAAGGTGCCGGAAGTGGCGTAGATACCTGCGGGTGGCTCGGGTATCAATGCCCGGAAGTGGTAGCAAAATACCTGTATTGGACAGGTATCTGCTCCCCCTCCCCCCTGAAAGGTGGCAAATTTGACACCGGAGGGGGGGGAGGAACCAGAAAAGCAGAAGTTCCATTTTTGGGTGGAACTCCGCTTTAAATTTTCCTACACTAACAGCTACACTAATTACGTCACACGCTAGAGGGTGCTACACAATTATTATTATGTTTATTTAAGGACTTCTGTAAGGTAATATATAAAACTAAAACAACACGGTGAGAGCTACAGTTCTTGATTACCTGAGGATTTTAGCAAGAAGCTGCTTTACAACAGTATAAATAAATATAAACGCTTTTCGTGGCACAATACCTAAATGAATGTGTCAGGCAATAAAACAGAAGCTAAATATAAGAAAGAAGCATTGCTAACTCGGACTTTGCTGAGTATATCACTTTTAATAACTGTCCTGTGAGAGCAGCAGATAAAGAAACAGCTGGGATGCCACAGTAAACCATCTGCTAGGAATACGCCGGTTGTGTGGGGGAGATTCATGGAGCAATGTGACAGACATCTTTTGCTGTGTGTCGAAACATTTTCCCTGATGGTGCCAGCTAATCACAAAGATGCAACGCTTTTACTTTCGTGCGGCGGAAGTGATTTGAATAACATTTAATTGTCTTGGATGGGAAGGAGCCTGGAAGCTGAATTGAACAATCTTTCACTTTACGAGAATGGTGCGCAGATGCAGTATTCCCCAGCCAGGGGACAAGGCATTTTATTAAAAAAATAAATCCTGGAGAAGGCTTTGGACTGCATCTCTCTCAAAGTCTTCAAGTCCTTCCTGGCATAAACAAGAATGGGTCCACAGATGTTTAGAATCCTATCACCATAATGCAGCTGCTTAAAGCAGTATTATAACTAAAAACAAAAAAATTTATTATGTTGCATCCTACCGATTCTTGGATGTGGTGGCCGGTGGCCACATTATTTTTCTCTTTTTATGCTTTTTTTTTTTTCCTTTATTTTCATTTGGTGATCCGGCCAACACACTTCCTGTCTTAGGGTGTCCCCACTTTGGATGGAAGAGCAACAGAGACTCCCTTGGACAGCAGCATTGATAGTCTGGGGAAAGGGTAACGTTAGATACACTAGAATATGTAGATCAGAGGTGTCCAACCTTTTGACCTTCCTAGGCCACATTGGAAACTAAACTAACAATAGAAAAAGTACTTATCTGAGTTATAAATCTGGATGCTAGTGCATCGAACACTGCCATCTCCACAGATTGACACTGCTGCTTTCTAAAGGTGTCTGTTGCTCACCCCAAGACACCCTAAGACAGGAAATGTGTTATGCCGCGTACACACGGTCGGAATTTCCGACAACAAATGTTCGATGTGAGCTTGTTATCGGAAATTCTGACCGTGTGTAGGCTCCATCTGACATTTGCTGTCGGAATTTCCGACAACAAATATATGAGAGCTGGATCTCAAATTTTCCGACAACAAAATCCGATCTCGGAAATTCCGATCGCGTGTACACAGTTCCGACGCACAAAATTGCTCGGAATCAAGCAGAAGAGCTTAATTTTTCTCGGCTCGTCGTACGTGTTGTACGTCACCGCGTTTGTGGCGATCGGAGTTTCCGACAACATTTGTGCGACCATGTGTATGCAAGACAAGTTTGAGCCAACATCCGTTGGAAATCCAGGATTTTGTTCTCGGAATGTCCGATCGTGTGTACGCGGCATTACTCGCTTGATCACCAGGTGATAAAAGGGGGGGGGGGGGGAAACAAGAAAATAAATTCAGGCCCCTTATTTAAGGATTGGTAAGCTCAATTATATTACATTTTTGTTGGATTGGGTTTAATACCGCCTTAATGTATGCACTCCTTTTATCTGTCTTTAATGTTATACACTGCTACACTTGTAGGTTAAAATATGTTGGTTTTAGCGAGTTAGTGGCTAGCTATGACTGGGGGAAAAGTTTAACTGTCGTATGTTCAGTTCCCACTCATGGCTGAAGGTATTGAGACTGCTGTGCCTTGCAGTCCGCTGAAGACACCGGGATTTTCTGAGACATCTAAGCCATGGAGAATGCCAAAAAGGACTTTCACCTCATGGAAGTATGCCTGGGCAGCCACACTACAGTAGTTTAGGGAGAAGGACGTTGTTCATATTGAACTGTTATGTTGCAACTTGTTCAGTAAAGTCACATTAACAGTTCTGAGCCTGGTCTGAAGTTATTAAAAGAGGTGTATGTTACTTCTGGCATATCTAAAGAACCTGGGTCTGTAAGGCACAACAGGGTATAAAGTAACACCACTACAAAGGGTTAACTCTGCAAGTCAAGGAGAAGGAATGTAGTTGCTAAGAGTAACCAAGTGCAAATTTCAAGACACCAAGCAACCAGTAGTTAGGCATGGTACCTGGTAAGGTGGCAGGTCCTCCAGTAGTGAGGGGGTCTTTGTCTGGCTCCCTTCTTAGCAGTCGGTATCCATTGGAAACCAGATTTGAACCCATGTTACGGAGATCCATGATCTGGTCAAAAAGGTACAAGAGTGAAGTAGTTAACAAGTACACGCATTAGGGCCAGGATATGTGCATGGCGGGACCCCATTCTGCTACTGGTAGTGAGGAAACAGAGGTATGCTGGACTGGTGGAGTGGGCGCAGGCTCAGCACGTCCCTCCTATTGCAACATCTACCAAGTTACAATGTATAGTGACATGGGACAGCAGTTTGTTAGAGGAACTCTGCTCTTTTACTGTACACAGTGAAGGTTCACCTCTAAGTCTGGGAACTGCCTTGATGTTAGATCTTCACAAGACTTCAGTCTCTGCCTGGTCCCTAGCATTGATGAGCGCACGCTGCATAAAAGTTACCCCCATGTGCAGGGCAAAATAGCCCTGCCCATATACTTCTCACCCAATTTCAATACCCTAGAGCAGGGGTAGGCAACCTCGGCCCTCCAGCTGTTTTGATACTACAAGTACCATGAGACATTGCAAGACCCTGACAATCACAGGCATGACTCCTAAAGGCAGAGGCGTGATGGGATTTGTAGTTTCACCACAGCTGGAGTGCCAAGGTTGCCTACCCCTGCCCTAGAGCTATCAATAAGCACAGTTGCTGAAAAGTCCACAGCTAACAGGACAAATAACATCAACTCAACTCTTTGCAATGAAGACAAGCTCTAGCTGGTGCAGTTGGATAAAAGCAATAGTCAAGACACCAGTATGCACTTTAAGGTTTTGTACACTAATACTAAAGTTCTGGATAAAATCTGTAATAATATTTTTGGAATTTTGGCAGTGGAATCTATGCATCAGCAACAGTTCTACCACTCCCTTGCATTTTACATTACAACAAGAAGGTCTCAATGGAGGTTGAAGTGGATCTTCACTGCACCTGGATACCACAAACCAAAAAAACTGTTTAATTCCTTTTTATAATATTCAAAGCAAACTCCCCGTTTCATTCATATCTCCATGCTTTATTTTGTTGACAAACCACTTTGAAAAACACCCCCTAACATTTCTGGCCATGGCCATCTCGAGTAAGGGCAAATGATCCATGTAGCATTTACTTCCTGGAATCCATCTGCCCTTAGCACAGGCGTACAAGCAGGAGAATGTGCCTAGCTGAGAAAATCCCCCCTCCTCTCCTCTCCTCCTGAAGACTCCTGGGATATTTGACATAATTTGCCTAGGCAAAAAAAACAGGAAGTAACTGGCAAACTTCATTGCACTATTCATTATAACTACTACATGCTGAGAATTCACCCCAAGGTCTGAAGGACCAGTATCTGAAGCAAATGGGAGTGATTTGTAATTTATTGGGACCTCAGTACACACTATAGAAGGATATGCTATGTTCATATTTCCAGTTTATAACTACTTTATTTTAATTATTACAGGTACTTACATGGTGCCATTAATTTACGCAGCGCTCCACATATATTTTGCATGTTCACATCAGTCCCTACCCTCAAAGGGCTTACAATCTAAGGTCCCTAACTCACATTCATACATACACATACTAGGGACAATTTAGACAGGATCCAATTAACCTATTAGCATGTCTTTGGAGTGTGGGAGGAAACCCACGCAGGCACAGGGAGAACATGCAAGCTCTAGGCCAGGGGTCTTCAAACTACGGCCCTCCAGTTGTTCAGGAACTACAACTCCCATCATGCCTAGTCATGTCTGTGAATGTCAGAGTTTTGCAATGCCTCATGGGATGTGTAGTTCAGCTGGAGGGCCGTAGTTTGAGGATCCCTGCTCTAGGCAGTTAGTGGTTGAGATTTGAACCGGCGCCCCTAGTGCTGCTTGGCAGAAGTGCTGACCACTTAGCCACTGTGCTGCCCTTTAGTCGGTAATCTCATCATAAACACGATTGGATTTTCCGAAGGGAAATGTGTAAGGACAGGCTGTTGGCGGAAAATCCGACCGTGTGTACGCTCCATCGGACAATTGTTGTCCGGAATTTCCGTGGACAAATGTTGGCTAGCAAGTTTTAAAATTTTCCGCCAACAAATGTGTGTTGTCGCATTTTCCGAGCGTGTGTACACAAGTCCGTCAGACAAAAGTCCAAAGTACAAACACACATGCTCGGAAGCAAGGACGGGCCAGAAGTAGTTGGTCTTGTAAACTAGCATTCAGAATGAAGAATTACCATTCGTGACGCGGGAAATTATGAAATCTGGAAATGCAACGCACAATTCTCTTCTTCTTTGATGGGATAATAATGAAGCTGCTTTGCTGGTGATACTGATGGAGTTATTGCAAACTAATTTTCAAAGGCTTATTTTTTCTAGTGATATCAAGAATAATATTATTATGCTTTTTTTATTTTATTTTTATTTGGGCAAGTTTCCACAACACCATTATACGGGAGTTGTTAAAGTGGTGGGACACCCTGAAAACAAAAACTTTTAAAAATGTTAGTAACAATTTCAAATGAAAAAAATAAAAAAATTCTTTTTTTTTACTTACCAGAAATGGCTGTTGCTAGGCAGATTGTCCTTATCTGCCTCCTCCAGCTCCGCGGTGATCTTCTCTCCTTCCGTCTTCTATGGAATGGGGCGCAGTGTGTTATGGGAACTGTGTCCCACAACACATTGCGTTCCCCATTCACAAATCCCACTCGCGCATGCGCAGTAGGCCGCGCGCCGACTCGCGCATGCGCAGTAGGCCGCGCGCCGACTCGCGCATGCGCAGTAGGCCGCGCAAAGCCGCTTCCCTTAATGAGGATGGCGGCGCTGGATCCGGAACGCAGATGGACATCTCGGCCTCCACAAAAAGCATCGCGGGCGCCCTGGGAGGGTAAGTGTACTTATTAAAAGTCAGCAGCGACTTTTTATTTTAGCTGCTGACTTTTACATTTTTTTTTTAAAGCTGACACACCGCTTTAAGATCAAAGATACAACTATGTTGGTGTCCCTTGTCAATTTTCATTTTTTTTTTAAATGTAACTGCCGACTCCCAAACTGTCATTTGAAGTAAAACACAGAGCCAAGTATTATTCTACACTATTTTTTTATTGTGCATTAAAAAACAAAAAACAAATACAATTATACATGCTTTCTGCCAATAGAACTTAACCAAAGAGGGCATTCTATGCATCCAAAAATATTGAATACCGTATATACTCGAGTATAAGCCGAGTTTTTCAGCACATTTTTTTTGTGCTGAAAATGCCCCCCTCGGCTTATACTTGAGTCAAGCACTTTTCTGCAGCAGAGAATGACATTTTCCAAACCGATTTTGGGGCCCCGTATCTTGGGGGCCACTTGGTTCTAGGAACCCCAAATTTGGTGTGCAACATATCCAAAGATGGGGTTCCTAACACCAAGTGGCCCCGAGACACGGGGCCCCAAAGTCTTTTTGGAAAATGTCATTCTCTGCTTCAGAAAAGTGCTTGACATTTTCCGAACCGACTTTGGGGCCCTGTATCCACTTGGTGCTAGAAACCCCATATTTGTATATGTTGTAGTACTAGATCCACTGGGTTTGCACACCAAATTTGGGGTTCCTAGCACCAAGTGGCCCCCGAGATACAGGGCCCCAAATTCGGTCAACTGTGTCCATCTGCAGCAATATCATTTCGGGACCCTTTGGGTCCAGAGACCCCAAATTTTGGCTGCAGCTAGGAGGCATCTAGGAACCCTTAACTACCGTTTGGGGGACCTATGGCTGCAAATGGGCACAGTGAGGCTGCAAATGGGCATTGTTGACCCTCTTTTCCACTTACAGTAGCTGCGCATTTCTCACCCGAGGCTTATACACGAGTCAATAAGATTCCCATTTTTTGTGGTAAAATTAGGTGCCTCGGCTTATATTTGGGTCGGCTTTTACTCGAGTATATACGGTATATACCAAATCAAATCATTATTCAACCAAAGAAATTATGTCAAAGCAATAACTCCAAGGCCAATAATAAATAACTCGTTATCTCCTCCAATTCCACAACATGTCTGGTTGACGAACGGCCGCTCAGAAACTAACTGAAAAGCGCGAATCAACACTCACCAAACTTCTACTAACTAACTAACACGAAATTAGCAGAAGGAGCCCAAAGTGTGGCGCTAAAGAGCTGAAAAACCACGTAGTACGTCAGTACGTTCATGTTTGTTGGCCAACAATTCCTTGCCGTTTGTATGCAAGACAAGTTTGGGCCAACACCTTTCGGACAAAAGTCCACGGTTTTGTTGGCCAACAATCCGTGTACGAGGCTTATGATTAAGCTCCTTGATGAGTGAATTGCGTTGAGATCTTAAACAGATGAATAAATGGATATGAGGTGTGGTATACTGAAATACATTCTATAATTTTATATTATATGTAGGTAAAGGCTTACAGATGAATTCACGATTTAGATTTCCGAGAATTAAAAGCAGTAGCCTGGCCTTTATATCATCTATCGGATACTCTGGGAGATGGTATGACTGAGATGTTGTCAGGAGCACATCAAATCTAAATCTGCTGCCGTAGTGTATTATAATAAATAAACATTTTAAAGAAGAAAAAGTAATTCTTGCAGGGATTGAAGCATGATCCCCGGGGGGATGCTTTGACAAATGGATGACAGAAGTATCTGAAAAAAGAGGCAGAATAAACGGCTTGTTTCAAGTAAGACAAAACTGTGCAGCTTTCACAGACGGATACCTTCTTTTCTGAGATTTCTGTACTGCCTGCAGTTATAGCACTTCCCGATCCGATGTCAACGCTATAAATCTCTGTAGATATGGTCATAGAGTTTACCTAAATAAAGAGCCTTTCAGAGCTAATAGCTGACCTTTCAGTGTTGTACGAATGTTGCAAAGTAATTGCTTTGCATTTTGCCTTTGTGAGCTAATTCTATGATGGATGTTGAATGACATTCATTGTAAAGCTACAAAATAAAATATATATATGCATATTTTGAACTGCGCAGACATTATATTTCAAATATAGCATGCTTATTTATTTATGAATCACTTTAGATGTTACAGCTAGTTGCTAGCATTTTAAAATACTTTACAGGAAACATTTACTGCCAAGCTTGTAAATCTTAGACAGATGCGTTTCATATGATCTTAGGAGACCACCGTTTTCTCCATTATAACGTGTCCCTGAAATAGGTTTAGGAAATACGTTTTTACCTTTTTCACCCATTTTTCAATCCATGTCACCTCAAACTAGACATGTGCACAATAGAAAAATTTGTTTAGTTTCATTTCGTTTCTGTTTGTTTCGTTGATTCGTAACGATTCGTAATTTCGTAAGTCGTCGGTGTTCGTATTCGGACTCGTTAATATTTTCGTAAGAGTTATTTTTTCGTTGGTTCGTTTTTCCGTTAGTCTAATTTTCGTTTATTCGAAATTCGTATTTTCGTTATATTTCGTATTCGGACGCATTCGTATTTTCGGAAGGGCTATATTTTCGTTGATTTAAAAAGATTCGTATTTCCGTTAATCTAATTTTCGTTGATTCGAAATTCATATTTTCGTGGATTTAGTTACATTCATACTTTCATAAGATTGATTTATTCGTACTTTCGTAACATTGTTTTCGTAGATTCGTAATCGGAGCATAATTCATAATTTTATGTGTATGCTATTTACATGTTTAAGAAACAAAGAATTTCTCTCTCACAAGTCAGAACTTAACTCAAAAATCCACCAAAACAGTGCCTCCGACCCAACCACGTCCTATCTGGACTCTGGATGGAATATTTCAGAATCAGAACTAATATTCGTTCTTTCGAATTCTCGATCAGCAGAATTTTTGTTATTTCGTATTTTCGTTGTTTTGATTTCCTTTTTCTGAATATTCGTCAAACTAGACATGTGCACAATAGAAAAATTTGTTTAGTTTCGTTTCGTTTCTGTTCGTTTCCGTTGATTTGTAACGATTCGTAATTTCGTAAGTCGTCGGTGTTCATATTCGGACTCGTTCGTATTTTCGTAAGAGTTATTTTTTCTAGATTCGTTTTTCCGTTAGTCTAATTTTCGTTTATTCGAAATTCGTATTTTCGTTATATTTCGTATTCGGACGCATTTGTATTTTCGGAAGGGCTATATTTTCGTTGATTTAAAAAGATTCGTATTTCCGTTAATCTAATTTTCGTTGATTCGAAATTCGTATTTTTGTAGATTTAGTTACATTCGTACTTTCGTAAGATTGATTTATTCGTACTTTCGTAACATTGTTTTCGTAGATTCGTAATCGGAGCATAATTCATAATTTTATGTAATGTGTATGATATTTACATGTTTAAGAAAACGGAAAATTTATATCAAATACTTACCGTAATTTTCCTTTCCTGATAGGCTCCATGGCAGCATACGTGTGGGTTGGCCCCGCCTCCATAACTACCCAATAGGACCCCTCTCCCATAAATCTTTGCTCCTGGCTGCTATCAGTGTTCCGTAACTAGCCTACTCCAGACATTTGGGAGGGAACTCCTGCTGCCATGGAGCCTATCAGGAAAGGAAAATTACGGTAAGTATTTGATATAAATTTTCCGTTTTCCTGACAGGCTCCATGGCAGCATACGTGTGGGAAATAACTCGCCAAACACACCCGGGTGGGCAAAATGTTGAGCAAAGAAACCAAAATGTATTTAACATTGTCCAACGACAATACTTGTAAACCAAAATTAATAGAAGACAGCGCAGCTGGTTCAACGCAATAGTGAGAAAGAAAAGTATTAATTGTGGACCAAGAGGCCGCTCTACAAATAACATCAGGTGCCACATGCCGAGAAGCCGCCCACGAAGTCGAGATGCTCCGTGTTGAATGAGCCGTCACTGCCTCAGGAGGAGCCAAGCCCTTAGCTCTGTATGCCCTTTGAATCGTCTGCACAATCCACGCGGAAATTGACCTAATTGACGCACGCATCCCTTTATTCTTGCCATGAAGAAGGACAAAGAGGAATTCCGATTGCCTGAATGGAGCTGTTGCCTCCAGATATTGTTTTAAGGTGTGGCCTACATCAAGAGGATGGATCTCTTGGTCATCTGATGTTTTGAAGGTAGGGAGTACAATCTCCTGATTCTCATGGAAGACTGTGGTCACTTTAGGGTTTGACCCTAACATTGGAATCAGCACTACTCTGTCTTCAAAAAAGGTCAGAAAAGGTTCCTCTGAACCCAGATTCCTGATCTCTGATACCCTTTTTGCTGACGTTATCGCCACTAGGAAGATAGTCTTCAGAGTAAGATCCTTAACAGACAAAGGTTGAGATGAATCTTTCCCAAGATTTGACAGAAAATCCAGAACTAATGGAAGGTCCCATTTGGGAAACCTGGGTCTTCTTTGTGGTCTGAGCCTGATGGCACCCTTAAAGAATTGACGAACTAAGGCGCGATTCGCCCATGAGACTCCCGTGAAGGCTGAAATGGCTGACACTTGCACCCTTAACGAGCCGACCGCCAGGGATAAATCCAGTCCGGACTGAAGAAAGCTCAGGATATCATGAACCTCTGGAGAGTTACACGAGTTTTCTCTTGATGACATGTGTATAACAAACCTGGACCAAATGCGCTCATACACCCTATTAGTGCTTCTTCGTCTGGCATTAAGAAGAGTTGGAATCGCTTCTTTCGGGCAACCAAGCGCCTCTAGCCTTCCCCTCTCAAGAACCACACCTTGAGGTGCAGACAAGATGGAAACGGGTGTAACGTCTTGCCTTGAGACAATAGATCCGGCCTGAGAGGTAGGGGAATTGGGTCTTGATAGCTGAGGAGCAGCAGCAGAGGAAACCACGGCCTGTTGGGCCAGAATGGAATGACAGCAATAATCTCCACTTTTTCTGTTCTGAGCCTCCGCAGAAACTGTAGAATTACCGGGACTGGAGGGAAGGCATAGGCCCTCTGGAAATCCCAACTGGTCGTGAGAGCATCTATCCCGAACGCCTGAGGGTCCCTGAACCTCGCAAAGTACTTCGGTATCTTGAAATTGCACGGGGAAGCGAACATGTCGACTTCCGGAGATACACCCAGTGTTAGGAGCCACTCGAAAACTTCTCTGTGGAGGGACCACTCGTTGTTGTCCAACTCGACCCGGGACAAGAAGTCTGCTTGCACATTCTGGACCCCCGGAATGTATACTGCCGAGATGTTGGCTAAGTTCTTTTGTGCCCAACTCATTAAAGGCTCCACTTCTTGTAACAGGGACCAGCTGTGAGTCCCGCCTTGTTTCCTTATGTATGCCACTGCTGTTGTGTTGTCCAACCTTAGCATGACGGAAGAGTTCAAAACTAGATGGCGAAAGGATAGGAGTGCCTGAAAGGCTGCCCTCAGTTCCAGAATGTTGGAAACGACTCCTTGAGACTGGCATGTCCACCTGCCCTGAGCCACCTCCGAAAGGCAATGAGCGCCCCAACCCTGGTTGCTGGCATCTGAGGTCACCGTGATCCATGAGATGGGAACAATCGAATGATGGTTGCGCAGATTCTTCCCCTGAAGCCACCAGAGGAGAGATGTCCTCATAGATGGGGTAAGAAAGATGCGCTGATTCTGGTCGATAGAGTTCCACTGATGCAGAAATCCCTTCTGAAAGGGACGGGTTCTGCTCACCATGGGGATGGTTGCTGTCATCGTGCCAATTATTTTCAGGCACTGGAGAGCAGAAAGGTGAGTTGATCCACGGGCTGCCTGAATCCTGTCTCGGATTACCATGATTTTCTCCTCTGGGAGGGAGATGGTACCCTCCACGGTGTTGAATAGAGCGCCCAGAAACACGAGGGACTGAGACGGCTCTAGCTGACTCTTTTCTAAATTCAGGAGCCACCCGAACTCTTGCAGGGTAGAGATGACAACCTCTTTGTGATCTAATAGCTGATCCTTGCTCTGAGATAGTAAAAGCAAGTCGTCCAGGTAATGGTGGAGACGCACACCCTTGATCCTGAGAAGAGCCACTACCGCCAATAGCACCTTGGAAAAGACCCGGGGTGACGTGGTTAACCCGAAGGGTAGACAAGTGAACTGAAGGTGTTGGTTGCCTACCGCGAAGCGGAGGAATTTGTGGAAGTCCTTTGTCACAGGCACGTGAAAATATGCGTCTTTCAGGTCGATTGATATTAACCAGTCTCCCAAGTGTACTGACTGTTGTATGGTAAGTAGGGACTCCATCTTGAATTTCTCCTTGCGGATGAATGAGTTGAGATGGGTCAGGTCTATTACTGGCCTCCATGTGCCGTTCTTCTTCTGCACCAAAAACAGGGGTGAATACATGCCTTCGCCCCTCTCTTCCTCTGGGACGGGTACGACTGCGCCTTGTTCCAATAAACAGCTTACGTAGGTCAATAGGACCTGTCTTTTCTCTTCTGAGCTTGGAAGAGTAGTAGGGATAAATCTGAGTTTTGGAGTGTTGCAGAAGACCCACTTGTGACCGGACGACACTGTCTTTACGGTCCAATAGTCCCGAATTGAGGCCGCCCAAACATGTTTGAAGTGGACAAGACGGGCCCCCACCCGACATGTTTGAGCGGGCCCAATTTCAAAAGGACTTCCCAGAATCCTGGTTCCCAGAGGAACCACCTTTAGAGGCCTTCTTAAAAGAAGACTGCCTGGACCTCCATGTCCTGGAGAATTCTCGGCCGGGTTTGTAGCTGCGTGCGTCCCTGGCACGATCCGCATTCTGTCTTCTTGGAAAAGAGCGTCTTTGATTTTGAGGACGCCTATCCTGAGGGAGAAACCCAGATTTACCACCTGTGGCCCGGGATATGGCAGAATCAAGCTTATTGCCGAATAATGAGGACCCTTCAAAGGGGATGCGGCACCAAGCCTGCTTAGAAGCAGGGTCTGCGAGCCAAGGACGGAGCCACAACGCACGGCGTGCCGACACGGCTGCCAACATATCCCGAGACATCAGGCGAATGACATCGATGGAAGCCTCCCCCAGAAAGGCTGAAGCCATCCTAATCTCTTGAATAGGTGAGTCTTTAGCTGTGTCTATTGAAATGCCTCTCAGGTATTCTTCAATGCTGTCAGCCCAGAATTCTATGGCCTTTGACACTGCTGCGATCGCAAGCACTGGTTTGCACGCCATCCCGGAGGTCAAATAGATTCTTTTTAGATCTGAATCGATCCGTCTCTCTAAAGGATCCTTGAATGACACAGTGTCTTCTAAGGGGAGAGTCACATATCTCACCAAACGCATAAGTGCTGCATCTACCATTGGAGCTGACTCCAGGTGTTTCACATCCTCTTCCTTAAAAGGGTAAAGTTTAAGGATTTTGGATTGCATGGAACTCTTTTTGTCCATCTTGCTCCATTCTTCTGAAATAATATCACCCAATTCGGATAGAAACGGAAAAAATTGACGCTCCTTATTGAGCTGTTTAAAGAATTTGCTTTGCTTCGGGGGGGAAGTGATGGGGTCTTCCCACTTCAGAGCCTCTCTCACCGCCTTAACCAGGGAGGGAACCAGACCATAATCAAACCCCAAACCTGGATCTTCTGGATCCGATTCACTGTCTGAGACAAGGGCAGAATGGCGGCTAGGCTGGGATGATTCCCATGTTTCCTGTAGTGCCCCCTCTCCTACTATAGGATCTAGTGGGTCTGCCGGGGATTCACAAGGCTGTTGAGCTTCCCTTTCCTGCAGGGATTCCTTTACCACTCGCCTCACCATCAATTCTAGGCGCTGATCAGCGCCGTCTTTCATCCGCTGCCTTAGTGAAACAATGGTCACATCGGGATTTGTCTGCTGGCACAGGCATTCTGCACCCCCAACATGCTTTCTCTGGCCTCTTGCTGGAGTGAGCCACAGGGGGGCGGGAATAATCCCTGTCACGCTGTTCCGACCTGGCGGACCTATGGTGGCTGGATTTTGAGGAGGATTTGTGGTGGTGCGATTTTGACGATCCACTGCGTCTATAAGCACTAGGTTGTGGATCAGATTTGGAAGGGCTGTGAACACAGAAAGACAGACAGAAGGGACAGGTCATACTTGCTGCCTATGCTTACTCTCTTCAACATTAAAAATACAAAAAGATGTATTTAGGACCTACCTAACATGAGCGGGCTGGCCACTAGGGGGCAGTGAAGCATCCATAATGTCCAAACACCAAGCCTGACACTGCAGTAACAAAAACAATATCTTCAGACACAATTCAGCAATGATCCAACATGGCCCCAGCATAAAGGACTGTTCCTACCTTGTACCGCCGAAATATTAGCCCCGGGAAGTCGCTGTGGCGTCCGCAATCATTCCCAGGGCATCTGTCAGATTTGCAGGCTTTTAAATTTGGCGCCCGTGACGTCATTAGCGACGTCAGACGCCGGGTGCTCAACGCGCATGCGCGAGAACCAAGCCTCGTTTTCACGCCGGGTCCGCGCATGCGCAGAACGCCCGCGAACCCGGAAGTCAAAGAGAGTAGTTTGCTGGAACGCAGAAGCGTCCAGCAAACAGCATGGGAACAGCAAACAGATACAGGAAAAGAAGATAATCAATGGGCACACACATAAACACTGCTGCCATGGAAAGATACAGACTCACCACTCCACCAACGATCACTTGGCCGAACGAATCCACGCACACACCGGACCTCCAGCAGATAAGGGCCACCTGTAGCAACAGGTAAACAGGCCGGGCGCACTTTAAGGTAAGACAACCATTTCTTCAGCGCTACTCTGCCATTACTCTCCATACCCTGCTTAACAGTCAGGGCCTATCGGAGGAAACAATTCAGTCATTCGGCCGATCGATCGCTGTGAAGTCATCTTCAGGTAGGAGAACCACATGGTCATACGGAGGAGGACAAAAAAGGAACACTGATAGCAGCCAGGAGCAAAGATTTATGGGAGAGGGGTCCTATTGGGTAGTTATGGAGGCGGGGCCAACCCACACGTATGCTGCCATGGAGCCTGTCAGGAAACAAAGAATTTCTCTCTCACAAGTCAGAACTTAACTCAAAAATCCACCAAAACAGTGCCTCCGACCCAACCACGTCCTATCTGGACTCTGGATGGAATATTTCAGAATCAGAACTAATATTTGTTCTTTCAAATTCTCGATCAGCAGAATTTTTGTTATTTCGTATTTTCGTTGTTTTGATTTCCTTTTTCCGAATATTCGTAATTTCGATTTTTTTCGTTCATTTTGATTTTCGTTATTTTTGAATCTTTGTTCGGTATTTTCGTTGTTTCTGTTTTCATTTTTCGGATTTTCATTCTTTCGTAGTTTCGTTGTTTCTAATTTAATTATTTCGTATTTTCGTTGTTTTTCATATTCGTTCTTTTCGATAGTTCGTTATTCGTTAGAATTTTTAGTAAACCATTCGTTCATTCGTACGATAACGAATGAACGAATATAACGAATTTGAACGGAAAACGAATTCGTAACTAAACTAATTGCACATGTCTACCTCAAACGTCTAAATAAAATAAAAGAACAATAACATTTTAAAAATGTTACCATTATAGTTGGGTTTGGCTGGGCCTTGGTTTTCCTACAATACATTTTTATATTTAAAACACCCATTTTCAAATAATGTCAACTAAACGCCTACAGAAAACAAAATAATGATAAAGATGTTAAAATATCCCCACCCAAAAATGTTACCGTTGTAGTTGGATTTGGCTGGCCCTGGGTTCTCCAACAGCTCTTATGGGCTTTGAGGGACCCTTTCTTCCAATTTAGGGTTGACGACCTAAGTTAGGATTGGTTTAGAAAATACAATTTTTCCATTTAAAACACCTATTTACAATGAAAGTCAACTCAAACGACTACAAAAAAACAAAATAGATATATGTATAAAACGGCAGTGCTCTGTAGTTTTGTTGTGCCACATCCAATAATAAAGAACTATAGAAGGGGACCCCTAGTGGTGGATTTTAAAGGCACGTACAACCATAAAGTAAATGAAAAACGGTTTTATTTATTCAAAGAATGGATATAAAATCATGTTATAAAAGACATAATTGTATTCATCAACAACATAGTAGTTAACAGAACACCATACAGTTAACTAGTGAACTTTCACCTATATATGATACAGTCAACTAATGAGCTTATCGCTCTACGCGTTTCGGAGCACTGGAAGTCTCCTTCCTCAGGGGTGGATGTAAAGCAAAGAGCGTAATTCTAATGGAGAATACAAATAACAGGGTATTAACACCGAGAATTTTGGTTTACATAGTCTGATTATTAACTTTATCCATGGACTTGCGTATCAAAGTATGGTGCTGTGCAAATATGGCCTAACACTCATTAAAAACAATAGAGCAGGTACGATGGAATATATAGATGAACAATAAATAACAAGTGTCACGGAATGAATAATTGAATAAATCAATTGCATGCATCCAACCTGTACCAATATTGTAGCAGCGCTTATGTATCAGAAAAAACTGATCAGGTGGAAAGAATATCACTTAATAAATACATAAATAAAATAGATCAATAACTAGATCTGAACGTATGTATCAATGAATAAATAAATAAATAAATAAATCGATCAATAAGTATGAGTAATAAATATAAGGTGCGGTAGTATGAAATAGATCAAGCAGTTCAATCCTGATAAGTGAATCGGTGAGTAATAATCATTCAGTGATTAAATAGTCCAGCTTTCTCCAAAATGATTCAGTGTGCCACATATCTGTTAAGTCCATCCACCAGTACACTCCACCGCATGATAGGAAGATTCCCCTTTGGGGATGCACTCACCAGAAATAAATAATAAAACGGCATATACACTGTCTCATCTAGGTGCTGCTTTAATCCTCTTTCGATTCTCCAAAATTTTCTCCTCCGCCTCTGATTCAATAGCTCCCCCAGTCAGGTCATGTATTGAAAAAGGAATTCACCACATAGCGTGATACTGCATAAACTATTTATTTACCCCCCTACTAGAATCAAGTAAAAAATCCCCTTTGTACAATAAGCGTACCAGATCAGATGTAAATATAAGCAATTGGGATAAATGTAGGTCTGTGTACTCTGCCTGTAAGGTGCCTTCCGGTCGCGCTCTTGCCGATTTCCGCTGTGTGGAGCGGTGTAGTCAGCGTTCCGAGGGCTTCCTGGTCGGATGGCACGCAGGCTGGGGCGCACACGTCACTTCCTGTGTTCTCTGGTCTCCGTCCCTGACGTACGTTTCGTCCAATCGGACTTCCTCACGAGGGCGTGACCAGAGAACCGGAAGTGTCACTTTTATGTTGATGGATCGCTAATCTGGCCAATGGGCGCGCACGCATGGATGTAATAGGAACTCTTACAGCGCCAGTCCGTTCTGTCTGATTGGATACAGAGAAAATGTCATTGCGGAAGGCTATTCTAAACTTCATGGGCAATAATCATATATGTATCGTGTGACAATAAAGAGATGCGCCCATTGGCCAGATTAGCGATCCATCAACATAAAAGTGACACTTCCGGTTCTCTGGTCACGCCCTCGTGAGGAAGTCCGATTGGACGAAACGCACGTCAGGGACGGAGACCAGAGAACACAGGAAGTGACGTGTCGCCCCAGCCTGCGTGCCATCCGACCAGGAAGCCCTCGGAACGCTGACTACACAGCTCCACACAGCGGAAATCGGCAAGAGCGCGACCGGAAGGCACCTTACAGGCAGAGTACACAGACCTACATTTATCCCAAATGCTTATATTTACATCTGATCTGGTACGCTTATTGTACAAAGGGGATTTTTTACTTGATTCTAGTAGGGGGGTAAATAAATTGTTTATGCAGTATCACGCTATGTGGTGAATTCCTTTTTCAATACATGACCTGACTGGGGGAGCTATTGAATCAGAGGCGGAGGAGAAAATTTTGGAGAATCGAAAGAGGATTAAAGCAGCACCTAGATGAGACAGTGTATATGCCGTTTTATTATTTATTTCTGGTGAGTGCATCCCCAAAGGGGAATCTTCCTATCACGCGGTGGAGTGTACTGGTGGATGGACTTAACAGATATGTGGCACACTGAATCATTTTGGAGAAAGCTGGACTATTTAATCACTGAATGATTATTACTCACCGATTCACTTATCAGGATTGAACTGCTTGATCTATTTCATACTACCACACCTTATATTTATTACTCATACTTATTGATCGATTTATTTATTTATTTATTTATTCATTGATACATACGTTCAGATCTAGTTATTGATCTATTTTATTTATGTATTTATTAAGTGATATTCTTTCCACCTGATCAGTTTTTTCTGATACATAAGCGCTGCTACAATATTGGTACAGGTTGGATGCATGCAATTGATTTATTCAATTATTCATTCCGTGACACTTGTTATTTATTGTACATCTATATACAACGTCCTGTTTAAGCAGCTGCTACTGGTGCACCAATTCTGGGTTGCACATTTAACCAAGTATATATATATTCATTTATTAATATACTGTAGAAATCTACCCAAACATATACTGAGACAATTTATCCATTTGAGCGCAGAGAGTTGTTTGATAGAGGCAGGCCGAAATACCAAAACAACCTTATTCACAGGTACGATGGAATGGCTGGCTTCCCAATCTCCAGGGCTCCAATGTATGGGAATTGTTGAATATAGATGGGAGTATATTTTTATGTTTTTGCTGCCAATGGGCAGGGGGGTCCTGCAAATCCCCAACTAGATTCCGGAAGAGACAATGGGGCGAAAAAAGCACTAGGCCCTATAGGGTGAGAATAGGTATCAATTAAAAAAAGCTAAAGCATTAGAAAAATAAGTATAATATTAGTATAGTTGATTTTAGTTCAATATTAATTGGTAACTGGGATACTATTGATGTTGGTTTAAATATACCTGGCACAGTGATGCAGGAAGAATAGGTGGGTTGGCGAGGATTCCGGGCCTGCAATATGCAATGATAACTGTAGGGAGTATTAATACAAGTGTAAATGTGATAATACGAAGGACATTTATTTAATTATTTTGTTTTTATATGGTGAGAGTGTTGATTAATGTGACCGTGATTAGGACAGATGACTGTATAATGGTCATCAATGGTAATTGTAGAAGTTAGTATGCGATGAATATATACAGGGGACAAAAAAAAATTGGTAAAGTAATTATAATATGCGTAAATATGTACACGGCAAAGAATTTAAATGTATAAATATGTTTGCAACGTAGTGATCCTCATATATTTTATTGTATGAGGGATATGGTTGGAGACCTGCCATGGTATCTGAAGATGTTAAATAATTTGTACAAATAAGAGTGTATAGGCAAAAAACAAAATAACAATAAAGATGTTAAAATTTCACTACCCGAAAAGATTTTACCATTGTAGTTGGGTTTGGTTGGCCCTGGGTTCTCCTACAGCTCTTTTGGGCTTTGAGGGACCCTTTCTCCCAATTTAGGTGTGACGACCTACGTTAGGATTGGTTTCCAAAATACATTATTACATTTAAAACATCCATTTTCAATCAATGTCAACTCAAACAACTACAGAAAAATAAATAATGATAAAGATGTTAAAATCTCACCACCCAAAAAGATTTTACCATTGTAGTTGGTTTTGGCTGGCTCTGGGTTTTCCTACAGTTCTCATGGGCTCTGAGGAACCCTTTCTTACAATTTGTATGTGACAACCTAAGCTAGGATTGGTTTAGAACATAATGTTTTACATTTAAAACATGCATTTTCAATAAATGTAAACTCAAACAAGTGGTTGTAAATCCTCACATATACCCAGTGAAGTGGCTATCCTTGGGTGATACACACTCAGAGATAAAACAAATTCTCCTAGATAAGTTGTATCTGTTTATCATGCCCCAGTAGAAGTCTTTTGAGATGAAACGCTTCGGACTCCGCTACGCTTGCTCCCCACATTGCTTTTTATCCATTTTTATCTACTTTTGTGATCATCAATTTGTACTCATTGATTTGATGCACTGTCTTTTAAATAAATGCCTTCTGGGTTTCTTTGACCTACACCATATGGAGTCCTTCCATTCTATTTTGCTCTCATTCCAGTCCGATTGAGTCTGTCTGTGTACAACCACAACCTCCAGACGATCCTCCTGTGCGGTGGAAGTCCTTTATTCGGTTGAGGATCTATAAGGAAACCAAGGCTGCTGGCCTGACCATCACGGACGAGGAGTGGAACCATCATTTAAAGAGTGACTGCTCTCCAGCCAACCTTAACCCTGTGGCATTTGGTCCACATAAGCCTGACTGACTCATCACCAAATAGTTAGTGAGTCCACCATATCTGGTAAGAGTATCCATCTTATCCTATCTTATTTAGTTTTTTCTTCACAACTGCACAGCTATTTGCACAACGTTTGCATTACTTGTGTCTAATTGAGGATTTGCTATCAAGCATGGGATGGACATATTCTTGAATTCCTTCTTAAAAGCCCTCTTCAGTGAATTTTGGACTTTTTATGTGTTTATTCACTATTATTTCATAAGACATCACTGTTCACTACGTATTGTTTACTTCACTTATAGCACTACACTGTATATATTTTAATCTGTTTACCTGCAGCCCCCTTTGCTCTACATCCGTTCAAAGTGATGAAATATAAAGCTTGTCTGAGAGTTCAGAAAAAAGGGGACGGAGAGCTAAAGTTACAATCTGCAGAGCTCAGTGAGGGGAGCTATGAGAGCTGATTGGTGGGAAGAGACACACGCCATGCCATATAGTACACAGAAACAGAGCTGAGTCTGTTAATCAGCTGGAGATCCCTCCCGTCACCTTTGTTTCTCTTGGTGTCAGGAAAACTTGTCAGAAGTGACAGTGCTCTTTATTGAGACTAGCACACACTATAGAGGGATATGCTTTGTTCACATTTCATGTCCTGAGGTTTACAACCACTTTAAAATACGCATTTTCAATTAACGTCAACTCAAACGACAACAGAAAACTAAATAACACTAACAATGTTAAGATCTAAACAACCAAAACAAAATTTTACTTTGTAGTTGTGTTTGGCTGGCCCTTGGTCTTCCTACAGTTCTCTTGGGCTCTGAGGAACTCTTTCTCCCACTTTAGATGTGACGACCTAAGCTCGGATTGGTTTGGAAAATAAATGTAAAACACCCATTTACAATCAATATCAACTCGGACAACAAAATGATGATAAAGATGTTAAGATCAGAGGAAGATAAATCTCTTCAAAATGCTGCAGGCTTATAGTTCTATAGAGGATAAGTGTCCTCCCATTAATACATAGTTTTGGAGTATCTTACTCAATTCCCTAATGCCATCCAAATTACCCAAAGATAAAAACACCAAAAAGAAAAACCTTGACCGTTCATTGAGGCGAAGAGTGACTGACCGTGTGCCTGGCTGCGGGGCAACTACTGGAGAAAGGACTCTGGGCAATCTACTAAGCAGCTCCTTCGGGGTAGGGCTTTATTTATGGAGATGACACCATTGACAAGAGCAATGCCAACAGATGGATGAAGAATTTTAAAGAAGGCGAAAACAACATTGAAGAGCTGCCACTGTGTGGTTTGTATTTAAACACTTAAGCTATGGTCCACCAATCAGCTTGGGAATACACTTTAATCAAAACATTGTGAGTATATTGTGCAGAAGGTCCATAAAGTTTGTATGTTCCAGATAGGGTTGCCACCTCATCCCTTTAAACTCGAACACATATTAATTGCACAGGTTCTGTGGCTGATTAAGGTGGTCATTAAACTCTCACATAGTGCCTTATCGGCATTGAATTGGCCTCAGAACCCGTGTAATTCATGCGTTTGGGTTTAAAGGGATGACGTGGCAATAGTAGCTCCTGGGCACATTAATCTCTAAGCACCCCTATACCCCCAGGATCCCAGTTTTTTTTTTACTTACATGAACATGCACAAATCATTAAATTTTGTATTTAATACAAGTGATGCTCCCAGTTTGTGGATTTCCCAGGTAAGTTTTGGAAAGGCCAAGGAGCCAATACAAGTAACTGGAGCAGTGGGAACTAAGCATTATCTCACAGTGAGATTTTCAAGAACATGTCTGTTGTTTTTGGGTAGATATCTGCCTGTCTATGTTGACTCTTATATTTTTATTGCTGCTCTGGCAAATTTTGTTACTAATCCACAAAGCAATCAGCACATATTGTAGTTGTTGATGCATCTCAGTGATGAGCCTCTCTAATGGGCAGGCAAGCTGGCAGACTTTAAACTAAAAATAAATAAGTGAAGCATTTTCTGTCTTTCTTTACATATTATATTAAAGCGGTATAAAACTCAAAAACAAAAGTGTAATATATTGCAATTTACCAATTCTAATGCCCCGTACACATGGTCGGAAATTCCGACCACAAAATCCGTCGGATTTTTTTCGACGGATTTTGTCCGACACTGGTGTTGCATACACACGGTCGGACAAAGTTGTCGGAAAATCCGATCTTCCTGAGCGTGGTGACGTTCGTTGAGTACGACGGAACTACGTAGAGGCTAGTAGCCAATAGCTTTGGTCTTGTAATGTGATCTGAGCATGCGTGGCACTTTGTCCGTTGGAATTCGCTACACACGATCGGAAAAAGTCCGATAGGACTTTGTTGTCGGAAAATTTGAGAGCAGGATCTCAAACCTTTTCCGTCGGAAATTCCGCCGGAAAAAGTCAGATGGAGCCCACACACGGTCGGAATTTCCGACAACATGGTCCGATAGGACATTTTCTGTCGGAAAATCCGACTGCGTGTACGGGGCATTAGATGTGGTGACTACAAAAATTTAACTTTTTTTAACATTTTTGTCTTTTAATTTTTACCTGGTGATCCTGTCAGTAAAGCCTCATATACGATCCAATTGTTGGCAGGGGATTGTCTGATGACAGATCGTTGGCCTAAAATCCGACCGTTAGTAGGCTCCTTTAGACAATTGTTGTCCAACATTCGGCCAACAAATGTTGGATGGCAGGCTAGTAAATAACGCTAGACAACGGTCTGTCAGATTTTCCTATCGTGTGTACACAAATCCATCACACAAAAGTCCAAAGTACAAACATGCATGCTCAGAATCAATGCTCACCAAACACGACAGAAGGAGCCCAAAGGGTGGCACTTAAGAGCTGAAATTCCACGTAGTACATCACTACGTTCGTGTTTGTTGGCCGACAATTGTGTGCCGTTAGTATGCAATTCAAGATCCAGGCACACTCTCTTTTGACAAAAGTCTGACGCTCTGTTGGCCAACAATCCGATCGTGTGTACGAGGCTTAAGTCTGGTATTTTTCACCTTAGGAGACCAAGCTGTCCAGCAAAAATGGATGTTAGAGGGTAGGGAAAACCATTTACCTCTGACAAGGGTGCTTACAATGGCCAGCTTTTATTAATTTACTGCATGTAAAACCTTTATCCAAAAAGGACAAAAAATATGTTGTAACTGCTTAAAAAGTGTTAACAGGAGTTCAGCTTTAATTTGTTAGTCAAGTCCATCTAAATCTGCTAGTGAATCTGATGCCGCGTACACACGACTGGACTTTCCGTCAGAATAAACAACAGTCTTCCAGACGGATTTCCATCGGAGTTCCGAACGAACGGACTTGCCCACACATGATCGGACCAAAGTCAGTTCGTTTTGAATGCGATGACGTATGACGGGACTAGAAAAGGAAGTTCAATAGCCAGTAGCCAATAGCTGCCCTTGCATCATATTTGGTCTGTCGGACCAGCATACAGACAAATGGTTTTCCCGATACAAATTGATTCCGTAGGGAAAGATTTAAAGCATGTTCTATTTCTAGGTCCGTCTGAATTTTTTTGAAGAAAAAAACGATCAGATCATCCCACACACGATCGGAATATCCGACGGAATGATTCCGTCAGATCTTTGAAAGTCCGGTCGTGTGTACGCGGCATAATACTAGCCTCTCCCCAGACCAGCAATGCTGCTATCCAAGGGTGTCACTGTTGTTCCTACATTCAGAGTGGAGACACCCTAAGAGAGAAAGTTTGTTACTGGCCAGATCACCAGATGAAAATAAAGGGAAATAGACTAAAAAAAGAAAACAAATGCAGCCAGCACATTTAAAGTGATGCTAAACCCAGGACCCTGTGGATTCACTATATTTGGTCTCCCACAGAACATGGAAATGCAATTATTTTAGTAAATATAAACTGCTAAATACCTTTTCTCATCAGCAGTATATAGCAGTCTTATGAGTACTTAATTTTTATACTTATCTTATTATACTTATCTTATCTTATTATACTATCAGTGTCTGGATAAAGCTTGTAGGAGGAGTCTTCATTCTCCCCTGATTGTCTTATGAGGCTGCAGGACCCCGAACCTCTGGACAGTGCTGATTGGCCCTGTGCTGATCACATGCACCCTCCTGAAAAAAAACCTCTCTAGCAATAAACACCAAACTGAGCATGTGCAAAATGCCCCCAATGCTCTGTTCTATCAGCAGAAAGATTGGGGACTGTGGAAGAAGGGGAAGATCAGAGAAGACAGGACCAAACAGCCTTTTTACACAATGAGTAGGATTACCCCCTTAGGTTCCACAGTGAGTATAACCAGCATGCTTTACTGCATATACAGACTGATTTTACTGTTGTGGGTTTAGTAACCCTTTAAGGATTGGTAGGCTGTAATATATTCATTTTTTTAGGGGTTTAATATTGCTTTAACTTGGATTATCAACTGCATTTGCATTGATGTGTTCTGTATTATTAAATCAATTGACTTATTAGTGCAGGCCTCACCCGATTTCCTTGGTCCATACTTTCTTACTGTCTTTCTGTTTTCTTGTGTGCTTACTGTATTGTTTTCTTAATGCTGCCTTTTGCTGCAGTTCTGTATCTTTGTTTAGTTTGGCCATACACAATACTTTTTTTAATGGTGTTGCGGATTTACATTTTGTACATTATGAACACACTGAATTAAAAAATTCATAATACATGTTATATGCCTTAATTATCAATATACTTAGCTCTCCTTTGGCTAATTACTGAAAACAACAATTGTTATGGAAAAGAAGAATCAATATAGCATAGTGTATTGCGCCATATGTTACCTGTTTATGACTGTTAAACACGGCATGAATTCCATTCCATTTGTTTTGTTTGGAGGTCTTTAATGTGGGATTTGCTGGACTTCAGTGAAAGTAATAAACAGCGCAGACAAAACACCTACCAGGCAATTTGTAAACGTGTGCGAAATCATGCTGCGCATATGCCTGTTTTTTGCACACCTCTGCGCTACAAGCGTGGATAGTAGTAGCTCATGCATGTACCTCTTTAAGCCATGAGCTTCCTGCATTTTCAAATGGGTGCCTTTTTTTTTGTCACATTTAGGTTGCTATTAGCAATAAATGCATTTGGAATCACAACACGGTTTTTGGTGCAGATCATGAACGCGCATTAACCGCTTCCCGACCGCCGCATGTAAATATACGTTGGCAAAATGGCATGGCTAGGCAAAAGCACGTATATATACACGTCCCCTTTAATTGCCTAGCCGTGGGGTCGCGCGCGCGCCGCCGGTGGCGCGCTCGCGACCCGGTCGGAAGCTCCGTGACCGCGGCCGCAGGACCAGCGGACCCCGATCGCCGCTGGTGTCCCACGATCGGGTCACAGAGCTGAAGAACGGGGAGAGGCCTGTGTAAACAAACCTCTCCCCGTGCTTCCTACACTGCCTGTCACTGATCTGCTGTTCCCTGTCATCGGGAACAGCCGATCAGTGACGTCAGACGTCAGCCACGCCCCTTACTGTAGAAAAAAAAACACAACACGTCACACTAACTCCTCCCCGCCCCCTAGTGGTTAACTCCTTCACTGCCACTGTCATTTACATAGGAATCAGTGCATTTAAATAGCACTGATTTCTGTATAAATGACAATGGTCCCAAAAATTTGTCAAAAATGTCCGATGTGTCCGCCATAATGTCGCAGTCGCAATAAAAATCGCTGATCGCCGCCATTGCTAGTAAAAAAAAAAAATATTAATAAAAATGATATGAAACTATCCCCTATTTTGTAAACGCTATAATTTTTGCGCAAACCAATCAATAATCGCAAAAAATAAAAACCGCAAGGGCGATCAAATACCACCAAAAGAAAGCTCTATTTGTGGGGAAAAAAAGGACGCCAATTTTGTTTGGGAGCCACTTCGCACGACTGCGCAATTGTCAGTTAAAGCGACGCAGTGCCGAATCGCAAAAAGGGGCCTGGTCCTTTGGCTGCAAATTGGTCCGGAGCTGAAGTGGTTAAATTGCGCAATTTTGTGTGAATTTACAAAACACTACATGTGCACACAGGCTAAGACCTAGTTTACACTTGCAGTTGGGTGGCTGTAAAAATTAGACATGTGCAATTCGTTTTAGTTCTGAATTAGTTTTTTAACGAATTTTGACAAATTCATTAATTCCGAAATTTCCGAAATTTTTCAATTTCTGATTTTCGGAAATTCTGAATTCAGAAATTTCGGAAATTGGAGAATTCTGAATTCCAGAAATTCAATTTTTTTGGGAAATTCAAAATCTGGAAATTCGACATTTTGGAAAATTGGAAATTTGGAAATCGGAACATTTTGGAAATTCTCAAATTTAAATATTTGAAATTAGGAAATTCAGAATTCTAAAATTTGAAATTCGAAATTCTGAAATTTGAAAATTTGTCATTTGGAAATTCGGAAATTGGAAATTCAAAAATTTGTCAATATGGAAATTTGAAAATTAGAAATTTGGGAAATTTGAAAATTCTGAAATTTGAAAATTCTGAAATTAGAAAATTAGGAAATTTGAAAATTCGGAAATTAGAAATTTAGAAATTTCAGAATTTTTTAATTTCCCCAAATTTCTAATTTTCTAATTTCTGAATATTCAAATTTAGAATTTTCAAAAAAAGCAAAAAAAGAATAAAACGAAAATTAACAAATTTTTTGTCAGTGCATGTCTAGTAAAAATAGGCAGTTGAGCTGTGATTTAATCTCCCCTGTCCTTAAACTATAGAAGGGTATACGCATTCTACAGCCACAATGTTTTGCGATGTAGCAAAAATGATTAGGACTCCATATTCCCATCGCACATGTTCTTGGAGAAAAGTTTTGGGTGCTGCAGCAACTACCAGCTGGAGACTGGATCAGAAAGCCACAATGAGGATAGTTGCCATCACACCACGGATCATCAAGTAGAGTCTAAACCAAACGGGTTTCATTGAAGCATAATCACATCGCAAAAAAAAAAAAAAAAAAAAAAAATATGATGAGATGTCTGGTATGGATTTTAAGGGGAACCCCCACCAAATTTTTTTTTAAAAATGGCCTGGGGCCCCCCAAAAATCAATACCAGACCCTTATCCGAGCATGCAACCTGGCAGGCTGCAGGAAAAAAAAGGGGGGACAAAAGAGCACCCCCCTGAACCGTACCAGGCCACATGCCCTCAACATTGGGATGGTGCCTTGAGGTAGCCCCTCAAAGCACCTTGTCCCCATGTTGATGGGGAGAAGGGCCTCATCCCCACAACCCTTGCCCAGTGGTTGTGGGGGTCTGCGGGCGGGGGGCTTAAAGGGGGCTTCCAGATTCCGATAACAAGGGGACCCCCAGATCCTGCCCCCCCCCCGTGTGAAATGGTAATGGGGTACAAATGCACCCCTACCATTTCACAAAAAAAGTGACAAAAAGGTTAAACACAAGACGGTTTTTGACAAGTCCCGCATCTTGTCAGGAGGAGGGCGGGCCGCCTGGTGACCGTTATTTAAGAAGTGTCAGAAGAATCAAAGCGTCACAGGGCTGAAGACTCCCACAGAGGCGGATCGTGAGGACAGAGCGGAGAAGAAGCCTGGAGCAAGATGCGGGATGAGAAGAGCGGAGGAAGAAGAAGAAGATGAAGAAGAATATGGAGGAACAAGAACAACACTGATGGAAGACCAGAAGAAAGAAGATGAAAGAAGAAGAAATTAATAAAAGACTTGTCAAAAACCGGCTTGTGTTTAACCTTTTTGTCACTTTTTTTGTGAAATGGTAGGGGCGTGGAATTCCCTTGTTAAAGGGGGCTTCCATATTCCGATAAACCCCCCGCCCGCAGAGCCCCACAACCACCGGGCAAGGGTTGTGGAGATGAGGCCCTTCTCCCCATCAACATGGGGACAAGGTGCTTTGAGGGGCTACCTCAAAGCACCCTCCCAATGTTGAGGGCATGTGGCCTGGCACGGTTCAGAATGGGAAGCGCTCTCTCCTCCTCCCCTCTTTTCCTGCGGCCTGCCAGGTTGCGTGCTTGGATAAGGGTCTGGTATGGATTTTGAGGGGGACTTTTTTTTTGCATTGATACATGTCCCCTGGGGCAGGACCCAGGTCCCCAAACACTTTTTATGACAATACCATGCATATAAGCCTTTAAAATTAGCACTATTGATTTCTCCCATAGACTTTTAAAGGGTGTTCCGCGGCTTTCGAATTTGCCGCGAACACCCAAAATTGTTCGCTGTTCGGCGAACTGGCGAACAGCCAATGTTCAAGTCAAACATGAGTTTGACTCGAACATAAAGCTCATCCCTACTGAAGAGCACAGTCGCAGAGACCAAGGGAGTAAAGTTTTTTGAGGAGGAGGGGGTGGCCAACCATGTCAAAGGCAGCTGAAAGGTCCAGAAGTAGGAGTACAGAATAGTGTCCGTTGTTGTTTGCGTTAGTAGGTCATTTGTGAGTTTTAAAAGAGCAGTTTCTGTGTGTTGAGGGCGAAATCCAGATTGAAGGGGATCAAGAAGGCTATTCTTAATGAGGTGGTCACTCAGTTGGTTGTAAACCAGACGTTCAAGGAGTTTAGAGGAAAAGGAAAAAGGTGCTTTAAAAAACTGTTGGTTTACGATCACTTTAACCACTTAAGGTCTGCCCTATAGTAGTTGTACTGCTACAGGGTGGCACCTGTATGCCGGATCACGTGTATATATACTTGATCTGACACTTCCAGGCAGGGGGCACGGATGCATGCCACCAGCAACTCGCTTCCGCTGTGATTACACACAGCGGAAGCTGATCAGTGGGTGCACAGTACCTGATGTCTGCCGGCACCCATCGATCATTAGGCAGAGAGACAGAAATGCGATCTGCCTATGTAAACAAACAGATCACCGTTATGACAGGAGTTAACCCTTTGCCCGCCCCTGATGGTAACCCCTTCCCTGCCAGTGTCATTAGTACAGTGACTGTGCATATTTTCTAGCACTGATCACTGTTATGTCCCGTACACACGGTCGGACATTCTGACCACAAAATCCATCTGATTTTTTCCGACGGATTTTGTCCGAAACTTGTGTTGCACACACACAGTCGGACAAAGTTGTCGGAAAATCCGATCGTTCTGAACGAGGTGGCGTAAAAAATGTATGACGGGACGTAGAGGCCAGTAGCCAATAGCTTTCGTCTCCAAATTTCTTCTGAGCATGCGTGGCATTTTGTGCGTTGGAATTCTATACACACGATCGGATTTTGTTGTCGGAAAAAATTTTAGATCCTGCTCTCAAATTTTTTCTGACAGAAAAAGCCCGCTAGAGCCCACACACGATCTGATTTTCCGACAACATAATCCGATCTGACTCTTTCCATCGGAATATCCGACCGTGTGTACGGGGCATAAGTGTCACTGGTCCCCAAAAAGTGTCAAAAGTGTCAGTTAGCGTCCGATTGTCCGCCACCAAAGTCCCACTATAAGTTGCTGATCGCTGCCATTTCTAGTAAAAATATCCTAAAGTTCATAGACACTATAACTTTTGCGCAAATCACTCTATATACGTTTATTGGGATTTTTCTTTACCAAAAACATGTAGCAGAATACATATTGGCCTAAAAAATATTGTTTGTTTTTCACAATAGCACAAAAAAGAAAAATCAGAGGTGATCAAATGCCACCAAAAGAAAGCTCTACTTTCTTTTTCTAAAAAAAAGAGGACATACATTTTATTTGGGTATAGCATTGCATGACCGCACAATTGTTAGTTAAAGTAATGCAGTGCCATATCGCAAACAATTACCTTTTAATGAAGGTGGGAAATATTCCAGAGGTCAAGTGGTTAAGGATCTGTAAACTGCAATATATGAAACTGTTGATTTTGGGTTTAATACCGTTCTAAATTCCATAATAGCCTATATTGCAATTGTGTTCAATATGTTATAGCAATGCCAAGCTGCAGCTTCTAAAGTTAGTAAAATCCTTTCTTGTATTAAGAGAGGTATGGACTCCAGAGAGAGAGATATAATTTTGCCCCTGTTCAAATCATTAGTAAGACCTCATCTGGAATATGCAGTTCAGTTCTGGGCACCATTTCTCAAAAATGATATTGGGGAACTGGAGAAAGTACAGAGAAGAGCAACCAAACTGATAAGAGGCATGGAGGAGCTCAGCTATGGGAAAGATTAGAGGAACTGAATTTATTCACTCTTGAGAAGAGGAGGTTAAGGGGGGATATGATGAAAATGTATAAATACATAAGGGGCAGTGGCAGCCCGTAATGTAGGGCGCAGGGGCGCCGCCCCCCTATTTAATGCATCCAGCCCCCCTATTTAAGGGGCGCTTGACACATGGATCTTTTCTTTTTTTTTTAGAAGCATGTGATTAGAGCCAGAGGCTCTAATAGGCTTCAATAGGGCACAGCCCACCCAGTTGTGTGACAATAACAAGTTAATATTCGCTATTGTCTTCCTGATTACCCTCCCGGCCAATCAGGAAGTGGTTCCTGAGACTCGTCACCCGATTGGCTGAGAGGATAAACGATCCTAGTGGCTGCCGAGGAGGAGGGAGGAGATGCAGGGGAAGCTGCCATGAATCACCAGGAGGAGGAGATGCCGCCTCGAGAAAGCACTGCCTGCAACCTAGATGGGGTAAGTGGCAGAGCTGGTGACCGACTGGCAGGGTGCCTGTGACCCGACCGAATGGGGGGGGGGGAATGGGGCGGTGATTCGACTGCTTGTAGCCCCCCCAAAAAATACACCAGCAGCTGCTACTGATAAGGGGTCCATATAGTGAACTTGGTATAGAGTTATTCACTTTAAGAGCATCACAGAGGACAAGGGGGCACTCTTTACATTTGGAGAAGAAGAAGTTTAAAGTGGATGTAAACTCTTACATATACCAAGTGAAGTGGCTGGCCTCAGGTGACACACAATGATGAAGCTAATCCTCCTACATAACATACTTATTTATCTGCAGCCCTTTCTCCCCCACAGTGGTTCAAAGTACAGAATTTTCACAGCATTTCTAAGCTCTAGCAGGCAGGGGATCTGAAGTCACACACATCTATGTTTGGATGGCATAGAGCAGATCGCTGAGTGTAATCTGAGACCTAAGTGGAGAGAATGTACACAGTCTCATAGGGAAGCATGCACAACTGAGGTTGTCAATCACCTTTTTTGCTGGAGGGGGAGGGGTCATATCTATGGATTGCCCGGTGTTGGCATAGACTGTTGTAACCAAATAGAGGCAAGTACAGAAGGATATGCTTTTTCATTTCAGGGGTTTAGAACCACTTTAACCTTCATATATGGAAAGGCTTCTTTACAGTAAGATCTGTAAAAATGTGGAACAGACTCGCTCAAGAACTAGTTCTGGTCAGCTCAGTAGATGGTTTTTAAAAGGAGATGGATGCATGCCTAAATGCACGAAAAAAAGAACTGGAAATTTACATTTATAGGCGATAGCACCAGAGATTATTGATCCAGGGAATATCCGATTGGCTCCTGAGGGATCCAGAAGGATATTTTCCCCACTGGAGCAAATTAGAGCATGCTTTGTAGGTTTTTTTTTCTTTTGTCTTCCTCCGGGTCAATGGTGGGTATAGGATTATATATATGGAGGTTTTCCACTTTATTTTTTTTTCTATTGGTTGGACTAGATGGACTCTTTTTTCAACCTATGTTATATCAATGTGTTTAGCAAAAGTAAAGCTTTCCTTTAAAAACTCCCAAAATAATACAAATTTAAATATTGTTTACAGGGTAAAGCTACTGAATTTTATTTTTTTTCTCCAGCCAAGACTTTTGGGTCAACAACGACCCATTTCAGGTCTTCCATTTACATACAAAAGTGAATGAAAAAACAAACGCCTGAATGCCGTAATTGCTCTACAATAGCAGGCCTCAAGCCTTGTGCTTTCATTAATCACCGTTGACTCCTGTTCAATTGAATCTGCATAACAATAGCCAATTGCTGCTTTTTTGCATAACGCTGTTTTAGGTGCTTTATTACTTTGCTTTCGACATAAAAGCTTTCATTTTTCAGCACAACTACTCAAATTTTTTTTTCTATGCTTTTTTTTTTTTTTTGGTATTTGTCATCCTATAGTTCCACGGAGGTAATTTATATAATTTCTGAATTTTTTTTCCCTTCTTTCTGAATTATTCCAACAATCCCTTTTTATGAAGGTTTTACATAGACCTGTCGTTAGTGCTGGCATAATGTCGCCTAGCAACTGCTCCAGCTGGCTACCTTTTTAATTCACTTCTGCATCCCAAGTATAATAACAAATTCCCTAGAAATGTTTTATTAAAACCAATACCGTCTGCATCGGGGGGGGGGGGGGGGGGGTTGGGTTCCATCAATGGGCACATTCCATGGCTCTTTTTTGCATCAAGAGGATCAGCCTGACTTCCTCATGTCCCCGTTCACGAATAGACGATGGAATCCAATATTTGAAAAGTTGTGTCCTGTCTCCTGCTGCGTTATATAGTATACCTAGAATACTTATTTGCATAGTTACATAGTAGGTGAGGTTGAAAAAAGACACAAGTCCATCAAGTCCAACCTGTGTGTGTGATTATATGTCAGTATTACATTGTATATCCCTGTATGTTGCGGTCCTTCAGGTGCTTATCTAATAGTTTTTTGAAACTATCGATGCTCCCCGCTGGGACCACCGCCCGTGGAAGGGAATTCCACATCCTTGCGGCCCTGATGCTGCGTACACACAATCAAAATTTTGGCCAGCAAAAGACCGATGAGAGCTTTTCGTCAGAAAATGTGACCGTGTGTATGCTCCATTGGACTTTTGCTGGCCGAATTTCCGCCAGCAAAAGTTTGAGAGCATGTTCTCAATTTTTTCAGACGGAAAGCGTTTCGATAGGAAATTCCGATCGTCTGTACCAATTCCGAAGCGTAAAACTTCCTACGCATGCTCGGAAACATTTTGACGCATGCTCGGAAGCATTGAACTTAATTTTCTCGGCTCGTCGTAGTTTTCTACATCACCGCGTTCTTGACGGTCGAAAGTTCAGCAAACTTTTGTGAGACCGTGTGTATGCAAGCCAAGCTAAGAGTTTTCAGATGGAAAATCTGCTCGTGTGTACGGGGCATTACAGTAAAGAACCCTCTACGTAGTTTAAGGTTAAACCTCTTTTCTTCTAATTTTAATAGGTGGCCATGTGTTTATGTTAAACTCCCTTTCACGAAAAAGTTTTATCCCTATTGTGGGGTCACCAGTACGGTATTTATATATTGAAATCATATCCCCTCTCAAGCCTCTCTTCTCCAGAGAGAATAAGTTCAGTGCTCACAACCTTTCCTCATAACTAATATCCTCCAGACCCTTTATTAGCTTTGTTGCCCTTCTTTGTACTCGCTCCATTTCCAGTACATCCTTCCTGAGGACTGGTGCCCAGAACTGGACAGGATACTCCAGGTGAGGCCGGACCAGAGTCTTGCAGAGCGGGAGAATTATCGTTTTATCTCCTGGAGTTGATCCCCTTTTTAATGCATGCCAATATTCTGTTTGCTTTGTTAGCAGCAGCTTGGCATTGCATGCCATTGCTGAGCCTATCATCTACTAGGACCCCCAGGTCCTTTTCCATCCTAGATTCCCCCAGAGGTTCTCCCCCCAGTGTATAGATTGTATTCATATTTTTGCCACCCAAATGCACTGTTTTACATTTTCTACATTAAACCTCATTTGCCATGTAGTTGCCCACCCCATTAATTTGTTCAGATCTTTTTGCAGGGTTTCCACATTCTGCAGAGAAGTTATTGCCCTGCTTAGTATCGTCCGCAAATACAGGGATTGAACTGTTTACCCCATTCTCCAGGTCGTTTATGAACAAAATAAATAGGATTGGTACCAGCACAGAACCCTGGGGGACCCCCACTACCCACCTCTGACCATTCCAAGTACTCCCCATTTATCACCACCCTCTGAACTCGCCCTTGTAGCCAGTTTTCAATCCATGTATTCACCCTATGGTCCATGCCAGCGGACCATATTTTGTACAGTAAACGTGTATATAGAAGATCTTGCAAGAGGAACCACCACCAATTGTGTGGAGGCTTACAGGAAACAGTGGACTTAAAGGGGCATATACCTCTTAAGTCATGCAGGCTTATGGTGATATACACCATTTAAAGTGGAAACAATCAGAGATCCAGTTCACGACGATCACAATTCTGGGTCTAAACGATATTGGTCATTGGCAAGTTCAAAGTAAAGATACGGATGAAGTTCACATGGAGGGAAGGAGGACCAAAGGATATCCACATGCTCACATGATGAAACCAAAAATTAAAGCAAGGTTCCGCATGTTGTGATATCGTTTAAAAAAAATATTTTATTAAAAAGAGGGTATACCCCAGATGACGTCTAGACGAAACGCGTTAAGTCCTGTTAACATCATTGCGCTATTCCATGTCTCTGTGAGTGCCTTTATTTACATCTGAAATATGAGTGTTCCTTTTTACCCTCTTTTTCATCGTGTTAGCAGCCGCTGTAATGTTCTGTAAAATGCAATATGGCAACCTGGAGGTGTTCTGTACACAGATGGTGAAACATAATTTCCTGCATGTGTGATTGGCTCACTGATTTTCTCAGATGTCTGCACTAAGATACAAGTCAGTATTTAGGCTTCCCCTGCAACAAAAATGTCATTTTTGGTGACATACTCCCAAAGGGTTAATCACTTGTAAAGGGATGCAGACCCAATTAGAACACTGCAAGTGCACAAGGTGATTAACTCCTTGCTGACCAGCCGCCCTCATTGTACAGCGGCATGTTGGCACGGCTGCGCAAACCGCCATAGGTGTATGCCAGCCACTTTAAGGAGAGGAGCGTTTACTGGCTGTCAGCTGCTTTAAGAGCCTGTGGCACGGCGCCGGAGCCATAGTGCGTGGCCGCAATGTCCGCCAGCGACCCGCAATCGCTCCTCAGAGAGCCAGAACAGGGATCTGTCAATGAAAACAGACAGATCCCTGTTCTGTCCAGGTAATAGAGAGAGATCTGCTGTTGCTAGTGATCATAAACAGTGATCTCTCTCTCCTCCTCCAGTCAGTACACTTCCCCCACAGTTAGAAACACCTCCCAGGGAATACATTTAACCCCTTGATCGCCCCCTGGTGTTAACCCCTTCCCTGCCAGTGACATTCATACAGTAATCAGTGTCTATTTGTAGCTCTGATCTCTGTATAAATGTCAATGGTCCCAAAAAGTGGCAAAAGTGGCCGATCTGTCTGTCGCAATGTTGCAGTCCCGCTACAAAATTGCTGATCACCGCCATTACTAGTAAAAAAAAATAAAAAAAATTATAATAAAAATGCCATAAATATATCCCCTATTTTATAGACGCTATAACTTTTGCGCAAACCAATCAATATACGCTTATTGCAATTTTTTTGGGGGGATATTTATTATAGCAAAATGTAAAAATTATTATTGTTTTTTTTAATTGACAGTCTTTTTCTGTTTATAGCGCAAAAAATAAAAACTGCAGGAGGTGATCAAATACCACCAAAAGAAATTTCTATTTGTGGGAAAAAAAGTACGTCAATTTTGTTTGGGTACAACATCGCACGACCGCGCAATTGTCAGTTAAAGCGACGCAGCGCCGTTTCGCAAAACAATGGCCTGGTCAGACAGTGGATAAATCCTTCCAGGGCTGACGTGGTTAATAATTAACAAGTCATCCCCATTCAGACTCTGCACATTGACAAACTCAACAAAAGCTTTTGCTACAGAGCAACAGGTAGCAATTTGTAACAGTTTGTTAAAATCCCTACATCGTACATAGATCACCTAGATGGGATTGATTTTTTTTTCTTCACAAAAGTGGAGTTAATCTTTAAATTAACAACAGTTATAGAGAATTATTCATGATTTATGGCTTAGTGAATCGTGCTTCATGTCAAAGCTGCCCATACATGATTACATTTTCATTCTAATGTTTGTAGAAAAATTTGTTCAGCAGAAATAGTTTTCTTGTCATCTTAGTCAACTAATTATGTCTGAAAGTCCTTAAAGTGGATGTAAACCCAATGTCATCCTTTCTAAACTACTGCCATAGGGGTTATCTATAAGGATATACAGGTCTCCTGCATGTATCTTTACCTGTCAAATGTCTCCCCTCTGTCTGTTATGAGACCCGAAAAACTGCAGATTCTGTGGGTGGGTCTGTTGTCTGGAGCTTGGTGGGTGGAGTCGTGATGTCAGTAGACTCCCCGCCAGTGTTGGTCATCTCACTTTAAAAAAGTAATTAGTTAGGTTACAAATTACTTCTCCCAAAAAAGTAACCAAGGGGCTGCTCTATTATTACTCTAAGGCCCCTTTCACACTGGGGCGGGGAGCCGCGGTGACGGTAAAGCAGCGCTATATTTAGCGCTGCTTTACCGTTGTTTTAACCGCGGTATTCGGCCGCTCGCGGTGCGGTTTTACCCCCCGCGAGCGGCCGAAAAAGGGTTAAAGACCCCCGCAGAGGGCCGCCGTATCGGCGCTTTGCGGCGGTATTGCCGCGGTTTTACCGCGGTTTCCCATTCAAATCAATGGGAAGGAGCGGTATAGGAGCGGTGAACACACCGCTCCTATACCGCTCCAAAGATGCTGCTAGCAGGACTTTTTTTGCCGTCCTGCTAGCGCACCGCTCCAGTGTGAAAGCCTCACACTGGAGTTAGAGGCGGTGAACAGGCGCTATTTTTAGCGCTGTACCGCCTGAAAAACGCCCCAGTGTGAAAGGGGCCTAACCAAGGGGCAGATCTATTATAGCGTGTAAGCAAGGGGCGGGGTCTATTATTATTATATCGTGTAAGGGGCGGATGGCTACAGAAGAGGGCGAATGTTAAATTAATGGGCAGAGCTCGATATATAACAATAATAATAAATGCGCCCCTTGCAGAGTAGCACGAGCATCAGGAGCGTGTGGCATCGCCTTGTACAATTACATGTTAACTGTGCCTGCGCGGTGTAGAGTTCACTCAGATGTTTAGATTGGGCAATTTTTGTAAGCTCCGTAGTCCTTCGTATTTGCACAAGCGCTGCGCCTGAGCAGTACAGGGGGGTCCTGTGGGGGAACTTTTTTGGCAGGACATCGGAATTACACTACTGCCATCTAGTGGCGGTAGATGTAATTGCGGTAACGCCGCCCAAGTAATGGGAACTGAGTTACCATGAGGGGAAAAGTAATCAGTTAGATTACTCATTACCTTCTAAAGTAACTGCGTTAAGTAACTCTGTTTATTTTAACTCAGTTACTTACATCACTTCTCCCCGCCCACCTCTACACTCCCCTTGTCAATATGCATTTTCTCCTGTGTATTTCTTACACTGAACTTCTGCTATGATCTCTAACATCCAGTGAAAAGACACGAAAGTAACCACATGACTTCAGCATGCCAAATTATGCTGAGGTGTGGAACATCCAATCCTGGCAGAGCAGCAGAAGAAAGAAGTGGGAGGGAATTAAAAAATAATGCATGTCTCTTAGGTTAGTGCACGAGATATGTAAATCACCTGTCACTCACAGCAAGGGGGAGGATTTGACAAAGTTTTTCTCTGTTTGTCCAGATTTATCTCACTGAACAATAAAAGAGGATTGCTCAGAGCTGGATTAACTCCTTGTAGCAAGACTGGGCTCAAATGATAGGAAATCGTATACTCTACATTATGACATAAAAAAAAAGAAATTGGGTTTACATCCACTTTAAAGCGGCATTAAATCCAAAAAGAAAACATTTATTATATTGCAGCTTACCAATTTTTGGATGTGATGGCCAACTCAATATTGAAGTGGTAATAAACCGCTGAAACTTTTTTATTTTTTATACACCTGTAAGGGTAAAGGCATAATGAGCTAGTATGCACCGCATACTAGCTTATTATGAAATACTTACCTTAGAACGAGGCGGCGGTAACTCACCTGGTCCACGCCGAGGTAGCCGACATGTTCCCTCGGCGTGTCTTCTGGGTATCGCGACTCCAGCGATGTGAGTGGCTGGAGCCGCGATGCCGTCACTTCTTCCCGGCAAGGTTGGGATTCTGACGGCCTTTCAGCGGAGAATCCCCTGTGCGGATGCGCCGCTGCAGTCAGCGGCTCATTGCACGGGGAATATCTCCTAAACCGTACAGGTTTAGGAGATATTTTTTTTACCTACAGGTAAGCCTTATTATAGGCTTACCTGTAGGTAAAAGTCAATTCTTTGAGTATACAACCGCTTTAAACCCTATGGACTAAAACCGGGATGCCATTAAAGTTCATGTGTGTGTAAGGCCCCTTTCACACTGAAGCGTTTTTCAGGCGCTACTGCGCTAAAAATAGCGCCTGTACAGCGCCTGAAAAAAGCGGGTCCTTTAACTCCAGTGTAAAAGCAGGAGGGCTTTCACACTGGAGCGCTGCACTAGCAGGACGGTAAAAAAAAATCCTGCTAGCCGCATCTTTGGAGCGGTGAAGGAGCGGTGTATTCACCTCTCCTATACCGCTCCTACCCATTGAAATCAATGGGGCAGCGCGGCTATACAGCGGTGCTTTGCGGGTGGTTTTAACCCTTTTTCGACCGCTAGTGGGGGTTAAAACTGCCCTGCTAGCGGCTGAATACTACTGCTAAAACGACGGTAAAGCAGCACTAAATTTAGCGCTGCTTTACCGCCGACGTCCGCACCGCCCCAGTGTGAAAGGGGCCTAAAGACAGGTGTTCCAATACTTTTGGTAATATAGTGTATATTGTATATATTGTATATTGATCAAATACCACCAAAAGAAAGATCTATTTGTGGGAAAAAAAAGGACATCAATTTTATTTGTGTACAGCGTCGACGACCGCACAGTTGTCAGTTAAATTGACGCAGTGCCATATCGCAAAAAATGGCCTAGTCATTAGGGGGTAAATCCTTCTGGGGCTGAAGTGGTTAAAAGTAGACATGTGCACAATAGAAAAATTTGTTTATTTTCGTTTCATTTCTTTCGGTTCCGTTGATTCGTAACGATTCGTAAATTCGTAAGTCGTCGGTGTTCGTATTCGTAACGATTCGTATTTTCGTATGAGTTATTTTTTCGTTGATTCGTTTTTCCGTTAGTTTAATTTTCGTTTATTCGAAATTCGGACGCATTCGTATTTTCGTAGATTTAGTTACATTCGTACTTTCGTTAGATTGATTTATTCGTACTTTCGTAACATTGTTTTCGTAGATTCGTAATCGGAGCATAATTCATAATTTTATGTAATGTGTATGCTATTATTACATTGTAAGAGACACGGAAGATGACGAATCGAAAAAAAAAGTTACGAATGTACGAATTTTTTCGTTCAATCCATTCGAAGCACGTTAAGCAGCGCCATTGTAAGAGACGCGGAAAATTACAAATCGAAAAAAAAAAAAGTTACGAATGTACGAATTTTTTGGTTCAATCCATTCGAAGCACGTTAAGCAGCGCCATTGTAAGAGACGCGGAAAATTACGAATCGAAAAAAAAAAGTTACGAATGTACGAATTTTTTGGTTCAATCCATTCGAAGCACGTTAAGCAGCGCCATTGTAAGAGACACGGAAAATTACGAATCGAAAAAAAAAAAAGTTACGAATGGACGAATTTTTTCATCCAATCCATTCGAAGCACGTTAAGCAGCGCCATTGTAAGAGACACGGAAAATTACGAATCGAAAAAAAAAAAGTTACGACTGTACGAATTTTTTCGTTCAATCCATTCGAAGCACGTTAAGCAGCGCCATTGTAAGAGACACGGAAAATTACGAATCGAAAAAAAAAAGTTACGAATGTACGAATTTTTTGGTTCAATCCATTCGAAGCACGTTAAGCAGCGCCATTGTAAGAGACACGGAAAATTACGAATCGAAAAAAAAAAGTTACGAATGTACGAATTTTTTCTTTCAATCCATTCGAAGCACGTTAAGCAGCGCCATTGTAAGAGACACGGAAAATTACGAATCGAAAAAAAAAAGTTACGAATGTACGAATTTTGATTTTCGTTGTTCCTGTTTTTCGTTTTTCGGATTTTCTTCTTTCGTAGTTTCGTTGTTTCTAATTTGGTTAATTCGGATTTTCGTTGTTTTTCGGATTCGTTCGATTCGAACATTCGTTATTCGTTAATATTTTTAGCGAATCGTTCGTTCATTCGTACGATAACGAATGAACGAATATAACTAATTTAAACGAAAAACGAAAAAAAAAAAACGAAACAAATTGCACATGTCTAGTTAAAAGACTGAAAAATCGCAACTGTAACACGTGCCTGTTCATGTGATTATTCAAGCAAAATGTTCTTCCAATAGTTCAGATACTGACAGATGTGGAGCTTCTCATAAGCAACCCACAAACAGCTGCTTAACCTCCTCCATGCAAAGTATGGGAAAAGCAACACTCTCATGTAGAGTAATAAAACAATAGAATACAAACATTCTTCTAGAGCACAGAACACAAAGTCATACGTTTTCATATAAGTCAAATAAAATCTTTTACGTAAAATCCCTACTTTTTACCTTGTCATGACATATTCTCCTGCATGTCTATATGAAGGAGGTGAGCAGATGGACCACATCTGAGTCCTCCGTCCACATGGGACTTGATGGTCAATTTGAGAGGCAGATTTGTCTCTGAACTCCCTATGATTAATCCTTTGTTTACAATTTAGAGAGGTATGATGGTTACAATTATTCTACAGTATCTCACAAACATCTGTGAAATCACTATAAAAGAAAAGATATGATTAGATTATAGAGCAGCTATTGAAAATGAAATTACACAAAGACACCGAGTTACTCTCATTATCATGCATTAGAGCCGCGCAGCTGATCTACAAATCTTCTAATGCATTCAACTCAAATGCCGCTTACACGCGGTCGGAATTTCCGATGGAAACAGTCCGATGGGAGCTTTTCATCGGATTTTCCGACCGTGTGTATGCCCATCGGTCTTTTTCTGTCGGAATTTCCGACGGACTTTGAATTGAGAACCTGTTGTTAATTTTTCCGACGGAAAACCTTTCTATCGGATCTTCCGATCGTGTGTATGCAATTCCGACACGCAAAATTCTGACGCATGCTCAGAAACAATTCGACGCATGCTGGGTGGATATACATAATAATATACCTAATAATTTACATAATAAATTTGTTTTCTTTTGGGAGGTAACAGTCTTACCAGACTCAAATTATAGCGATCTCACTCGCTGAAGGTGCATCCTAAAATTTCAGCAGCAAAAGGGAGACTCATTCCATTCCACTCTCGGTCAATATGGTAATCTGAGTGTATCAGGTGTAGCAGTGGCGGCCGCTCATAGGGGCGCAGGGGCGCCGCCCCCCTAATCTCCATGTGCCCGTCCCCTAACCTCCATGCAGGGTGCCTGATGCATAGATTTCTAGAGGCACATGATCAGAGCTAGAAGCTCTAATTGGCTTCAAAATGGGTGGACTTGGGGCGCAGAGCAGTGCGCCCCCCCGAGCCCACCCACTTGTGTGACATTAGCAAATTATTATTCGCTAATGTCTTCCTGCTTTTTAGAAAGTGGGTCCTAAGACTTGATTGGCCAGGAGGAGAAGCGACCGGATTGGCCAGTAGGAGAAGCAGTGGGGGAAACCTCTGAAGCCTCCGAGGAGAAGCAGTGGGGAAACCGCTGAGGAGAAGCAGCTGGGAAGCTGTCCGCAACCTGGATGGGGTAAGTCGTTTTTATTTATTTATTAAAAGCATTAAACACACTAAAGGCCGTACACACGATCAGACTTTTTGACAACCAACATGCAAATTAGCTGTTTTGGACCAACATCCGACCGTGTGTACGCTCCATCGGACCAACTTTTTCCAGGTTTCATCTGACTTTTGTTGGCTGTGCAAACGGACCAACTTTCTGCCAACAAAAGTCAGATGGACCAAAGTCCGACCGTGTGTACACAAAACCAACGGACTTTTGTACAAACCAATGCAGAACCAATGCAAAAGATCAGACAACAATACAGAAGTTGACCAAAGGTGGCGGTAAAGAGCAGAAAAACCAAGTGATTTGGTGAAAGTTGGCTGAAAAAGTCCTGCCGTGTGTATGGAATACCAACTTGGGGCCAACGCCCTTTGGACAAAAATCCACGGGAAAGTTGGTCCACGGTCCGATCGTGTGTATGAGGCTTTACACTTATGAAGTTAAAAGCCAGCGAAACACAAACACTACCAAGCACAGAAATGGCTCCACCCATGGCTTTTAACTTTAAAGTGCATTTAATGCTTTTAATAAATGTCCGTTTTTAAACTTATCACACTATGAAGTTTTCCTTTCTCTGCACATGTGGGGAGTGATTACCAATCGGTTTATTTGCTGGCCTGATACTCTCAGATTACCATATTGACCAAGAGTGGAATGGAATGAGTTTCCCTTTTGCTGCTGAACTTTTAGGATTCACCTTCAGCAAGCGAGATCTCTATAATTTGGGATCATATAAGTCTCATAAGAGGCGTGTGTTTTATGTGGTGAAGGCATCCACCTGAGCACGGTTTTTCACGTTTTGTTCTTGACACAGATAAACACTGGATATTGATCATATGATCGAGTCCTTTTGTTTGGGGTTTTTTTTTTTTTTTTTTTTTTCGTGAAGTGTCACTGATTAACTGATTTAACTGATACCAATGATGGGGCACTATTCCTCCCACTGACACCAACTATTCTTTCCACTGACACCAATGATGGGGCACTATTCCATCCACTGACACCAATGATGGGGGCACTATTCCTCCCACTGACACCAACTATTCCTCCCTCTGACACCAACAACAGCGCACTATTCTTCCCATCGATACCAATGATGAGACATTTTTCCTCCCACTGATACCAATGATGGGACACTATTTCTCCCACTGACACCAACTATTCTTCCCACTGACACCAATGATGGGGCACTATTCCTCCCACTGACACCAATGATGAGGCACTATTCATCCCACTGATACCAACAACAGTGCACTATTCTTCCCACTGACTAAAATGATGGAGCACTATTCCTCCCTCTGACACCAACAACAGCGCACTATTCTTCCCATCGACACCAATGATGAGACATTTTTCCTCCCACTGATACCAATGATAGGACACTATTCCTCCCACTGACACCAACTATTCTTCCCACTGACACCAATGATGGGGCACTATTCCTCTCACTGTCACCAATGATGGGCCACTATTCCTCCCACTGACACCAATGATGGGGCACTATTCCTCCCACTGATACCAATAACAGTGCACTATTCTTCCCACTGACATCAATGATGGGGCACTATTTCCTTCCACTGACACCAATGATGGGGCACTATTCCTCCCACTGATACCAATGATGGGGCACTATTCCTCCCACTGATACCAATGATGGGGCACTATTCCTTCCACTGACACCAATGATGGGGCACTATTCCTTCCACTGACACCAACGATGGGGCACTATTCCCCCCACTGACACCAATGATGGGGCACTATTCCTTCCACTGACACCAATGATGGGGCACTATTCCTTCCACTGACACCAATGATGGGGCATTGTGTGGTCAAAACCCCTAGGAATTAGGAAAAAACTTTTTGCAAAAAATGTCCAATTAGAATGATGCAGTACTTTAGGCCTTTTTCCTGTCTTGGTGCTTCTTGTTTTCTACACTCACCGGCCACTTTATTAAGTACACCTTGCTAGTACCGGGTTGGACCCCCCTTTTGCCTTCAGAACTGCCTTAAAGCGGGGTTCCACCCTAAAGTGGAACTTCCACTCATCGGAACCCTCCCCCCCTCCGGTGTCACATTTGGCACCTTTCAAGGGGGAGGAGGGTGCAGATACCTGCTTAAGACAGGTATTTGCACCCACTTCCGGGCATAGACTCCCACGGGAGTCTATGCCTCTTCCTGTCCCCCCGCGCTGTCTGCTGGGACACACGGGTCCCAGAGACAGCACGGAGCATTCCCATTGCGCTGGGGGACTCGCGCATGCGCAGTAGGGAACCGGGAAGTGAAGCTGCAACGCTTCACTTCCTGACTCCTCAACGAGAATGACAGCGGCAGCAGCCGAGAACTGAGCGACTTCTCGGCTTCGGCTGCCGACATCGCTGGACCCTGGAAGAGGTAAGTGTCCATTTATTAAACGTTAGCAGCTGCAGTAGCTGCTGGCTTTTAAGATTTTTTTTGGTGCAATCCCTCTTTAATTCTTCCTGGCATAGATTCAACAAGGTGTTTGAAACATTCCTCAGATATTTTGGTCCAAATTGGCATGATAGCATTACGCAGTTACTGCAGATTTGTCGGCTGCACATCTGTGATGCAAACCTCCTTCCACCACATCCCAAAGGGGAGATCTGGTGAGTGTGGAGGCCATTGGCGTACAGTGACCTCATTGTCATGTTCAAGAAACCAGTGGTGAGATGATTGGAGCTTTGTGACACGGTGCATTATCCTGCTGGAAGGAGCCATCAGAAGATGGGGACACTGTAGTCATAAAGGGATGGACATGGTCAGCAACAATACTCAGGTAGGATGTGGCTTTTAAACAATGCTCAATAGATACTAAGGGGCCCAAAGTGTGCCAAGAAAATATCCCCCCCCCCACCATTACACCACCACCAGCCTGAACCATTGATACAAGGCAGGATGGATCCATGCTTACATGCCAATTTCTGACCCTACCATCTGAATGTCGCAGCTGAAATCGAGAATCATCAGACCAGGCAACGTTTTTCTATTCTCCTATTGTCCAACTTTGGTGAGCTTGTGTGCTTTGTAGCCTCAGTTTCCTGTTCTTAGCTGACAGGAGTGGCACCTGGTGTGGTCTTCTGCTGCTGTAATCCATCTTCTTCAAGGTTCGATGTGTTGTGCATTCAGAGATGGTATTCTGCATACCTTGGTTGTAACAAGTGGTTATTTGAGGTACTGTTGCCTTTCTATCATCTCAAACCAGTCTGCTCATTCTCCTCTGACCTCAGATATCAACAAGGCATTTTCGTCCACACAACTGCCACTCACTATTTTCTCTTCTTCGGACAGTACTAGAGATGGTTGTGCATCAAAATCCGAGTAGATCAGCAATTTTTGAAATACTCAGACCAGCCCGTCTGGCACCAACAACCATGCCACGTTCAAAGTCACTTAAATACCCTTCCTTCCCCATTTTGATGCTCAGTAGACATGTGCACACTGAAATATTTTGTTTCAGAATTTTGTTTTCGTCCGAAAAATGTATTTATTTAGTTACTCCCGAAATTCGTTTTTATTTATTTAGTTTTTCGTTAAAAATTGCATTCGTCCAAAAATCCAAATGAATTAAGGTTGAATCTGTCATTGAAGACTTATGGTGTCTGTTGAATGTTCAAAGAATATTTGACGGAGCAGCTAAACTGTACGATGCTGTATAGTTTAGCTGCTCCGTCGAATCTTCTTAGAACTTTCGACAGACACCATAAGCCAAAGATTTGATGTTTGTATGTTTTTCGCTGCTTTGTCGAATCTTTGTCGTTCATGTTGAATGTATATAGTTCAAACAGAAAATGGACTGGTGATAGTGATCACTGATCAGACAGGTAACGAGATAGGGTATATAGAATCTATATAGAATCTCAATCTATCATATAGAATCTATAATAATAAATCCCCCCCCCCCCCCCCCCCCACAACACGGGCAGCCTCTGAGGCCATCACAACACTAACAACACTAGTATCACTATCAAGTTCACAACACTAACACAATAGCAGCAGATTATTATGAAAAAGTTAGGTTGAACTGTAGCTTGCTTCACTATTGTTCTGCTGCTGTGCTTATGCTTAATTGCTAAATAATTCAGGTTCTCTGATCAAACGGACCAGCTAAGATTGACTGTCTTCTGAAATGATTCAGTGTGTGTGTCTCTCTCTGCTAGCAATCGTAAGTGAAAGTAAGTTGGCTGTATGTGTGTACTTAGTTCTGGCTATTTTACTGCTCCTCCTCTTTGGTTTCAATCAGCCAATAACATTCATCATCATCATTATTTTTATTTTACTTCCCCCACCCAATTCCAGCAGCGATCTTTTCCCTCTATGTCAAATCTTTTCTATCTATGTCGAATCTTTTCTCTCTATGTCGAATCTTTTCTCTCTATGTCAAATCTTTTCTCTCTATGTCGAATCTTTTCTCTCTATGTCAAATCTTATCTCTCTATGTAGACTATTAGAGATTAATAGAGTTAAGGTTAGGCACATTCGACCACAGGTTTGATAAACACAGATTGTTATTGTCAGCGTCATGTTGAATCTCCTATCTATATAGAACTGTTGTCACAACGAAAACGAAAATAAAGCATTTGTTTATGTCGGATCTTTCGTTTTTCAGATTCTGCACTTTCGTTATCGTTTGTTAAAACGATAACGAAAATACCTGAAATTCTGACGAAAATGCATTCGGACGAAAAGAATGCACATGTCTAATACTCAGTTTGAACTTCAGCAAGTCGCCTTTATCCTGTCTAGAGGCATTAAGTTGCTGCCATGTGATTGGCTGATTAGCAATTTGTGTTACCATGCAATTGAACAGGTGTACCTAATAAAGTAGCCTGTGATTGTATATCTGTCCACGGGATTTCCCTAAAGACAAATGCAAAAATTAGGTGTTTATATGTGTTTTTCTGTAGCCTCCCACAGAGCGATTGGGGAAGCATTTTACGATTGAGTCAGTAGAAAAATTATAATTCACATCTTTCAACCAGGACCTCAAGGTTACTTTGCAATATTTCTGTTTAAACTCCACTTAACAGTCCATCTTTGGCTCGCTCTCTCTCTGGGTAGCAATCTCATCTGTGTGCACAACATAACTATATACAAGTCTCTTATAAATCAACTTAGTGTAGTGTACAGTTTAGTGGCACGTCTATGAAGACACTATGAGAGAAGCTGTTGTTGCCGTGAGTGATGGCACAATCTTGTTAGCCATAAATTGGATTTTTTTTCCTCTCCCCAGATCTGATTTATCATCTATTATAAAGCAAGCAGGTTACATATCTTTCCTACAGGAGCCTCTCTAGTCTGTGGTTGAGGCAAAATAAATAAATAACTTATTTACCAAAATAAATAAATAAATAAAACCCAGAAAATCCTTAAAAATAGAAAGAAATTCACATTCCGCACAAATGCAGACATAAACTGTGAACAAGTGTTTTGGAGCATGCTGATGGAGAACACGACAAATAACAAAGGCTATGTACAATATGTGCTGATGTTATTGCAGCCTTTTCACATACTCATATTTAATTGAGGAAATACGTCTGCAGAATGCCTGCAGTTGTTATAATGAATAAGCCTGAAAATTTGTGATTTGTCAAGAACGTACAAATCAACACGTAACCCGCCTTTCAGACCAGAAATAGTCAAAATGCAAGGCCAGCCCTGCATTTTCTAGCCATGTTCCATCAGAAACTATGTGGGGAGTGGCTCTACGGGAGAGGGATAATTAGATGGTGCACAGTACTGTATGCTATGTTTTCTATTTGCTTAAGTCAGAAAGTTACTTCCCGTAGTATTTGTGATGGAAGCTTTTTGTGCTTGTACCTGATGTGGCATTAACAACTGGTAGGTATTGATCAGATTATAGGAATGTAATTATTCATATACTGTATATTGTATTGTCATTATAATTTAAAATCACTGTCTTTATTCCTTTGTTCATTTTTTTACATTCAGTTTGGAATTGTTTGTATACATTTGTACTTCCAAATAAAACTATTGTAAACACAGATTATAGGAAAGGAAAAAAAATTAAAAAAAAATCAAAAGTACTGTGGTATAGGGCACCACTGCCTCTGTATTTTATTTTGACCAGAAACAATACTTGAAGTTATTACCTTTGGTTGCTCTATAATTCAATCTTCAGGCATATGTCAAAGACCAAGGGAATGATTAGAGCAGTGGCGTAACTACTAGGGTTGGAAAGGTCGCACTTGCGACCGGGCCTTGGTGTTCCGCCACCACGGGGGGCAGGATCTGCTGCAGAACATCTGAAAGAGTCCCATCCCCTTTTGTATACTGTGTTTTCGTGCCCGTGTTGTGCTTAGTTCTCCCGATACCACCTCCATCCCCGGTGATGCATTCTGGAGATGCTGTCCGTGTTCCTGTGCCCAGTGTCTGGGGCCCTCTCCTCTGCTGATCATCCGATCCCCCTCCACCCCACTCTGTAACTGGAACTGGCTTGTTGCTGAGGTTTCTCATCCCTCCCATATTTCTGTCCTCATACTCAGCCAGTCCAAGTGATCGAGCCCCCAGTGGGTCCCCGGGCTGCTGCTTCTCCTTGGGTACCTGCGGATCTATGCAGCCAAATATGTGCGGGGTAACCTAAGCGTCAGGTGTGAGAGAGCGAGACAGAGAAGGGGGCCAGGGGCCACAGAGAGCGGGACCCCAGTGAGAGAGACATAGGGAGGGGCCACAAAGAAAAAGGGGCCAGAGGACACACTGAGAGTGGAGGGGCCATAATGAGTGGGATAGAGAGAGGGGCCCCACAGAGAGAAATGGAGAGAGGGACCAGGAGCCCCACAGAGAGAGGAGCTAGGGACCACAACAAAAGAGAGAGGGGGCCCTGCTGAGAGGGAGACAGAGAGAGGGGCCAGGGTCCACACAGAGAGAGGGGCACCACTGAGAGAGAACGAGGGGCTCTGCAGTGGCAGAGCTACCAGGGTTGCAAAGGTCAAACTTGCGACTGGGCCCTGGCATTCTGCCACCGTGGGGGGCCCCCAAGATGGTAGGAAGGGGCCCTCTGGGGATCATGTGAAAGGGTCCTGCTGCGGGACTGTTATAAAGGGCCCCGCAATGGGATTAAAGGGCCCCATGATCAGTGGGAACGGCCCTAGGCTCAGAGGGAAGGGTCCCCAGGACCAGTGGAAAGTACCCCAGGACGGGGGTCAGGAGGGCCTTCATGGTTTTTTGCACTAGGGCCCTGAAAGATCTAGTTATACCTCTGGATCAAAGTCTACGTTAGGTAAGCTCTTTTGTTGGAGATTACTCAGGGTGGATGACATCACTTCTCCTCCCATCCAACAGTTCCCTAGCTTCCCTCATCTTTTCATTTTTTGTGAATGTTTCCCAAAACTTGGAAGCCCAGCTACATTATAGCAATAGAGTGAGGTCTCCAAAACGCATGGGTGAGTAATCCTTGCTTAGGTTGGGCTATCAGGGGGCACTGCCACCCTGCCCTGTGTACATAGACCTGTGTACATAGCAGTGCCCCCCTGTAGGAAGGTATAGGCCTGTGTACATGGCTGCGCCCCCCATCTGTACGAAGGTATAGTCCTGTGTACATGGCTATGCCCCCCATCTGTAGGAAGGTATAGGCCTGTGTACTTGGCTATTGCCCCCATCTGTAGGAAGGTATAGGCCTGTGTACATGGCTGTGCCCCCCATCATAGGTAGGTATAGGCCTCTATACATGGCTGTACCCCCCCGTGTAGGTAGGTATATGCCTGCGTATACGGCTGTGCCCCCGTGTGTAGGTAGGTATAGGCCTCTGTACACAGCTGTACCACCCCTGTGTAGGTAGGTAAAGGCCTGTAGACACACACAGAGAAGGTGACTCACCTCCTTGCAGTACAGGCCCTTGGCTCAGGCCTCCTCTCAGTAGCAGGGGGACCATGGTAACAGATTAGCATCGCTGTGTCCTCTCTCTATGTCGTCCCATTTCCCTCTGCCAATCCTCTCTCACTCCCCCTCCATCTCCTAACTGGTAGGTGTCCTGTCAAATAATGTCTCCCATCAGATAAGGCATCTGATGAACCACGCATGTGCAGCGATGGCTCTGTATGGCATGTGATGGCACTGTACAACATGTAATGATGCTGTACGGCATGTGATGGCTCTGTACAACATGTATTGCGCTGGACGGCATGTGATGGCTCTGTAAACATGTAATGACACTGTACGGCATGTGATGGCGATGTACAGCATGTGATGGCGCTGTACAGCATGTGATGACTCTGTACGGCATGTGATCCTGTAATACTCCATTTACAATGAAGGGGACATTATTGCTATACGGGTACTAGGTAATACACCAATTATAGGGGAGCAAAGCTCTGTCCATGTCTGAGGAGCTCTGTGCTTCAGTATGAAAATACAAGTAGATGTGAATGTAAAGTTTAATTGTCTCATATAAAAATCCAGATAGTCAATAAAAGGATTCATTCACAATGATAGCTCTGATTGTATTTCATTTTACTATACCAGTAATGCATGGAATGCCTGTGTGCTGTCACATCCATATTCTGTTTTACAAATATATTGTTTTCACTCTGGTAGGTCATAATATGCATACCTCCCAACTTTTTGAGATGGGAATGAGGGACACCTATCAGCAAAATATGCAGGCATAGGACACACCCCTTGCGACGCCCCCTTAAAGGAGAATTGTACAGAAAAACAAGATTGGTTAAACCCACAAGTGATTTTTTTTACCACTACTATTACTTTATATTGGCTTTTGGAATTTACAAATGCACCAATTTAGAAATCAGATGAAAGGTTTAGTACTGGAAAACACTTTTTATTAGATAAATAGTGCATTTTATATACATCTATATAGATCAGATCAAAATGAGACCAAAATAGGAGGAATGAGGGACAGAGGGACATTGCTCCAAATCAGGGACAGTCCCTCCAAATCAGGGACAGTTGGGAGCTATGTAATATGTAGAGGACATTTTACATACACAGCAATATCAGTGACTTCTCCTATCTTAGTCACTGACTGAAGTGCTCTTATCTCTGCAGACTCTTCTGACCATGGGAACAGACTGCAGAGGAGGAGGGAGGGGGAGGAGCTACACTCTGAAGTCTGACATGACAGGAAAGTGGGTGGATCCAGACTCCAGAGCCAGACCATTGTTGGTATGACGCATCATGAAAGTCTGTAGCCCCTATTTAGCTCAATTTTAACAGAATGGGGGCACTTCTGAGAGGGCTGGAATTTTTTTTTAGATATCAGCAGCTCACATAAAATAGATGTAAGCAAAAAAAAAAAGAAAACCCATACTTCTCTTTTAATTTACTTATTAATATGGTTAGGGTGCAATTTCCCCTTTAAATGAGAATACTTTGGTTTTACACATTGAGGCAACAGGATTAAAACCAACTGATTGTTAAACTCTTGCCAAGTTCACAGCAGACTGCTCCTGTCTTTTACATAAGGTATATTCTGATTTATTGAGAAATATCCAAAAATTAGCAAAAAAACTGTCTATAACAGTTTAAACCGTACACATAAAACTAGTCATTGAACTGGATATTTGTACCACGCTCCACTCAAAGGCAAGAAATAATCATTTAAATTGTATTGGCACGAAGAGAGCAATTTCGGGCTGTGCACACAAGCGTGACTTTGGAATTCTGTGTGATAAAACTAAAATGGCATTTCATCCATTCTCAGGGAAGTCATCTTAAATAACTTAAATGCGACTATATTCAGCCTTTCATGAATCAGATATGTGCACATCATCTGCTGTTTATAGGAGGAAATGATCAGTACTATTAGCAATTCTCTACTTCATTCCTATTCGGCTTCTTGTAAAAACGATTTTGTAATCCCGTAAGCAAACGTTTGCTTTATAGATTTTTAAATAAAAATTGCCTTACATAACAAAGACATTCCCTTTGTTCCGGCTTTCTTTATCCCTTCACTGTTAAAGAAGGTGTTTAAAGGAAAAGTGATTATAAAACAATATCTCTTATTAGAGGCACAGGTTTTGGGGAGTTATAACTTGATCCACACTGACTTGGAAACATGCCGCCAGTAAATTAATTCTCAACCTGGAATGCAGACTCTGCATCTCTACTCAGTCAATAAAGATAAGGACCTTTAACCTCCCTGGCGGTATGATTATTTCCGATTTTTGATGCTCAAAGTGGTACAATGTTTTGCAAGGAAATTTGGCGTTGTATATTGTAGGCCTGTAATTCTTAGGAATAACACACTTAAATCTGTCCAAACAAGAGACTAGTAGACATCCCGGGTATGATAAAGTTTGAAACACAAAATTATAATATAATAAATAACTATAAATAATTATAACAAATAATAATATAATGTAGCGGTCACACTTTAACAATGTGGAAATTTAGTTTTTTCCCTCAGAACAGTAACGGGGTTCTGAGGGTTAATTGTACAGGTTAACTTTGGCATCAGTTTGGCTGGGCTGTACTAGGGTTCTGCCTGGTCATGGGTGCAGTGAGGTACCCGTGACAGGCCTAGAACGAGGCCTGGTTGGACGTCTTAGGTATCAGTCTTCCCCGGAGAGCCAATCGGTGGGTGCGTCTGGCCTCGCTGTGTAGTCTGGGGAAGGGTACTTAAGGGGCTTAAGTCACGTGCTCGGGGTTTCGGCCGCAGTCCTGCTTCCTGGTTCTGGACCAGGGTAGCCCCGCAAGGGGTCCCGGGCCTAGGAGCGCTTGCCGTCCTGTAAACATGGACAGTTTGACTAGCCCCATAGACCCGCATGGTCTGGGGTGGGGATCCGTCTGTTCCCGAGTCTCGGAGCCGGTTAGCCCAAGGCCCAGTAACTGAAGGAGGATTCAAGGCTTCCCGGTGTGCTCTCAGTATTGGAGGAGCACCTCAGCTCATTCAAGCGACCGGGGGAGGACTCTTCGGAGGAGGGCCAACAAGCTGGCATCTCAGTAAGAGCCTGGAAGCTGAGTTGTATGGACACTACAGAATCCACATTTCCACAGTACTGCCAAGGAGACAGATAAAGTTCCAGGTTCCTTTTCATCTTCAGTTGCAAGTTCATTTTGTGTCAGAGACTTTGCAAGTTTCCGGATCACATTGTCAGCTGCTATACCTCTGGCTAGAGGTCTATCTGACATTAAAGTACCCAGCTGCGAGTGGCTACTCTCTGGGTTGATTAGAGACATTCTGTTGGATGTCAGCAGTTCAAGGTGCCTGAGTTTCTTTACCCTTGCCCTCTATTCCTATTGAGACTGTGTTATGTTGGATGTTACCACTGCAGAATAAAAACCTTTTCAAGGACTTTTATGTGTCAGCATCCGAAGTTGTTGGGTACTAACCCTGGAAACCCCTGGACATTCGAATACAAGCCACGAGAAGGTAACTGGTAAGCCCAAAAGTCAAGGCCGCCCCTCTGTGGGTTATGGCCACTACAATAATAATAATAAAAATTATTCAATAATGTAATCAAATCAAAAACACTGAAATTACTTTCAGTGTTTGATGACGAATTTCCCCACAAATCACTATCACTCAATTCTGCAAGTGGTTCTAATTTATTATTGCTGTTTTCTAGCTGGACTAAAACCTCTTTTGATGTAAAGGGACAGTTTTGGTTGCAGGCAGAAAGAACAGTATATATATATATATATATAATATAAAACTGCATGCACTGGACAGACCACTAGGGACAAAAGGGATGTGAAATTATTTAATACAGTAATGTAATCTGTAAGATTACAGTGTACTGTATGTGTTATGTGTGTTTCACTGTTTGAATTTGTTGCCGTGCTCTGTCCCCGTGCGTCGCAACGCTCGCAAGGAATAGAGCCTAGCGCTGTGAAACATTGAGCGGAGTCACGGCTCGCACACACAGTGGGGAGACATCGCAGGATCCCGGGGACAAGGTTAGTAACTGTACCTGGATCCTGCGATGCGATCCTGAGTGTGTTACCGCTTTTGGTACTGAAAATCTACCCCGAGCCACACTCGGTAATACCACCAGGGAGGTTAAGCAACACTGGCATGCTGTACTATTTGGACTGTAGAGCAACTTTTATGCAGAACACAAGCTTAATAGATGAGTCATCAGAACTTCCTGCTATTTCTATGCTTCTCTACAACTTGTGTGTAAGCAGGTTGGAAATGTGTATAGTTAGTTCCAGCAGCTAGCCTAGGCTGGGAAAGGGGTTAAACATTTTTGGCTCAATTTTCTGCTCTTTTGGTTTTGGCAGGCCCACCTGCGATATAAAAAAGGAGGACCGCTAAGACTGGGGCCAGAGCTGGGAGCCGGAGTGAAGGGGGGTATGGAGACCCACCTGTGAGCGCAAGGATAGTGCTGAAGATACGGTAGTCACAGACAACATCCAAGTCATGGATAATGCCTATATGGACTCTTACCTCTTGCAGGTATGCCTGGCCCACTACATCATGATAGTTAGGATTAGGGAAAGGACATTGTTCCTTCTGTATTGTTATACTGCACATCTACAGTAAAAAAAGGAGAAGGCGCAGTCATCTAAGTGTATCAATTTACTAAGTAGTAAAATCAAATAAAGGAATGCACTCACAAGATGCAAGGGTGTAACACAGACACATCATTAATCCAAGCAGTCTGGCTTCCAAGGCATGATGGAGGTCCAGTGGAGGCAGAGAGGAGAGTCCGTGGCATGCACAGATGGTAGCGATTTCTATGTATTCCACTGGAAGTGGGGAAGGATGAGAGGAGAAGCTCCCGTTGGTGTTTCCGTGGGGTGGATCCACCTGTCCATCATGCCTTGGGAGCCAGACTGATGGGATTAATGATGTGCCTGTGTTACACCCTTGCATCTTGTGAGTGCATTCCTTTATTTGATTTTACTACTTAATAAATTGATACACTTAGATGACTGCGCCTTCTCCTTCTTTTCCTTTTTTAGCACACAAGATGAATCCAATATTCTCTTCAGAAGAGCTGCAGCCTGGCCAAGTGAATAGACTTTTTCCTGATAGACTTTTAAGGATATTAGAGTATTCAGCTACTCTCTGGTTGTGCTCAGGGTTTTTATTGTATTTTTCTAATTGCATTTCCACAGTAACAGTTATCTTAATCGTTATGAGCCTGTTTTGAAGTTATTCAAAGGGGTGCATGTTGGTTCTGGCGTATTTCAAAGAACCTGGGTCTGTAAAGCACTACAGGGTATGGAGTAACTCCACTACAAAAGGTTAACTGGGCAAGACAAGGAAGAGGAGTGTAGTTTCTATGGATAACCAAGTGAAGGAACAAGCTACAAGCAACCATTTGTAGTAATGGTACCTGGTAGAGGTGGCAGGTTCTCCAGTAGCTAGGGGTTCAATGTTCTGGCTCCCTCCCAGGCGGTCAGTATTTTAGTAATAACCAGATCCAAACCCACATTTTGGAGCTATAAGGCCTGGCCACGAGGTACAGGAGGTGAAAAAGTTAATAAGCATGCACGAGGACCACGCCATGTGCTCGGTGGGACCCCATTCTGTTACAGGGAATGAGATAACAGAGTACTGGTGGAGTGGGCGCAGGCTCAGCACCTCCCTCCTAATCCAACATATACAAGTTACAGTGTGTAATGACATGGGACAAGTCGCTTTTTAGAGAAACTCTATACTTTGATGACTGTATTTGGGGAACTGCTTTATTATTTGATTCTTCACATAACCACAGTTTCCGCCTGGCCCTGGGCATTGATGAGCGTTTCGTCAACTGACATCAGTTATGATGAAACACGTAGGGCTTAACCTGATGTGACATCGTCGCCACTGGATGTTATCATGCTGTCATTTTGCAAACTCGTCGGATTATTTTTACTTATGCCATTTCGATTCATGTCGAATGTGAGTGTTTGCCCCCGTACACATGGTCGGAAATTCAGACGGAAAATGTCCGATTGGACCATGTTGTCAGAAAATCCGCCCTTGTGTGGGCTCCACCGGTCTTTATCCGTCAGAGTTTCCGACGGAAAAAATTTGAGATCCTGCTCTCAAATTTTCCGACAACAAAATACGATCAGACTTTTTCCAATCGTGTGTAGAGAATTCCGAAGGACAAAGTGCCAGGCATGCTCAGATCAAATTACGAGACCAAAGCTATTGGCTACTAGTAGTTCCGTCATACGCAACGAATGTCACCACATTCAGCATGATCGGATTTTCCGACAACTTTGTCTGACTCTGTGTATGCAACACCAGTGTTGGGCAAAATCCGTCGGAAAAAATCTGACGGATTTTGTGGTCGAATTTTCCGACCGTGTGTACGGGGGCTTACTCTTTTTTTAATAAACTACTAATTGTATTGGTACACACTATGTGGATTATTTTCTCTCTTTGGGTATGAACATATAACCTCATGATCGAGAGTTCATTGAGGTATCCCAGGTGTGGATTGGCACTATCCCTGCAATAGAAGGATATTAACTGAAGGGACCTCCATTAGCCCTTTTGGGCAGAGGTGTTGTTTGACCTTCCTATGATTAGGGATGGGCGAACGGTTCGGCCCGAGCATTAGTTCGGGCTGAACGAACATTATGCGGTGTTCGTAGCAAAGTCGAAAGCCGCGGAACCCCGTTAAAGTCTATGGGACACGAGCAGGAAAAAACAAAAGTGCTAATTTTAAAGACTTATAGGGAAGTTATTGTCATAAAAAGTGTTTGGGGACCCAGGTCCTGCCCCAGGAGACATGTATCAATGCAAAAAAAAGTTTTAAAAATGGCAGTTTTTTTGGGAGCAGTGATTTTAATAATGCTTAAAGTGAAACAATAAAAATGAAATATAACTGGGGGGTGTCTATAGTATCTCTGTAAAGTGGTGAAGTTTTCCCGTTTTTAGAACAATACCACAGCAAAATGACATTTCTAAAAGGAAAAAAAGTCATTTAAAACTGATCGTGGCTGTAATGAATTGTCGGGTCTCGGCAATATAGATAAAAATCATGGTCCCCCCAGTCTATTACCAGGTCCTTTTGGGTCTGGTATGAATATTAGGCGAACCCCGAACCAAAAATAAAAAAAAAATATTGCGTGGGGTTCCCCCCAAAATCCACACAGGCCCTTCAGGTCTGGTATGGATTTTAAGGGGAACCTTGCACCAAAATTTAAATAAAAATGGCATAGGGGCCCCCCCAAATCCATACCAGACGCTTATCCGAGCACGCAACCTGGCAGGCCTCAAGAAAAGAGGGGGGGGAGAGAGCACCCCCCTCCTGAACTGTACCAGGCCAAATGCCCTCAACAGGGGGAGGGTGCTTTGGAGTAGCCCCCCAAAGCATCTTGTCCCTATGTTGATCCCCACAACCCTTGCCCGGTGGTTGTGGGGGTCTTCCGGCAGGGGGCTTATCGGAATCTGGAAGCCCCCTTTATCAAGGGGACCCCCAGATCCCGGCCTCCCCCCCATGTGAATTGGTAACGGGTACATTGTACTCCTACCATTTCACAAAAAAGTGTCGAAAATAGTAAAAAAGACAGGAGACACTTTCAGACAAGTCCTTTATTTAAAAAAAAAAAAAAAAAAAGTCCCGCGATGTAGATCCATCTTACGCTCCAGCTCCCAGCTCCAGATCCAGCTCCCGCCGAGTGCGCTTCTTCTCGATGACAGCTGTTATATAGCTGAGGGCGGGGCCACTCTGTGACGTAAACGGGCGACCCCATCTTTTCCTGTGGCCTGCCAGGTTGTGTGCTCGGATATGGGTCTGGTATAGATTTTGGGGGGACCCCTACACCATTTTTTTTTTAAATTTTGCCACAGGTTTCCCTTTAAAATCCATACCAGAACTGAAATTACTTTTTTACTTTAGAAATGTAATTTTGCTGTGGTACTGTTCTAAACACGGGAAAACTGCGCCACTTTACAGGCATACTATAGACACCCCCCAGGCAAGATATTTAAATGAACATTTTATTTTTATTGTTTCACTTTAAGCATTATTAAAATCACTGCTCCTGAAAAAACTTCCATTTTTAAAACTTTTGTTTGCATTGGTACATGTCCCCTGGGGCAGGACCCGGGCCCCTAAACACTTTTTATGACAATAATTTGAATATAAGCCTTTAAAATTAGCACCTTTGATTTTTCAGGTTCGTGTCCCATAGACTTTAACAGTGTTCATCTGAATTTTTTGCCTGTTCGCAAGTTCTGGTGCGAACCGAACCGGGGGGTTATCTAACCTATGATAAGAAGGTCATGGCTGTCCGGTAAGCCTTTCCGGAAACTATAGGGTGGTGGACTTCATACCTTTCTTTCAAGGCACTCCATCTAATTTTAGATATTTATCACGTCACAATTATTTTTTACTTTTTATTCACTTTTGGGACTTTTATTCAGCTTATGACAATTCTTACTATGTATTGATATTTTTATATGAATTTAGGGTCAGCACAACGTTTTTATATTAATAGGTTATTGTATCTGCTTACATCATTGCCAGGGGTACTCCCCATCACCAGGTAAAAGCAAACTAAGAAAATAACAGAGCTTAGGGAAAACCAGAGGAAAGCAGAACTGTCCATACGAGCTCAGGCTGACTACAGCCCAGCAGTACTAAATCTAGGCTAGGGACACTACTGGTTGTAGGCAGGTGCAGTCTACTTTCTCCACTGCAGGTTGCACTCAACTGCAGCAGTATTGCAGGGGGAGAGGAAGTCAAGAGGAATATGGTTCCACTATGGTTTACAGGGTCAGTGGGGAAGTTATCCGATTTGATGCTGCCACCTCTTGTGACTCTAGCAGCCATCTTGGGTCAGGCAGAGCCAATTTAAAGCCCTGACTCCCCGACTTGGCACGTATTTTGCGTGTGGGTATTGTAGGAACAGGTCACCCATCTGACAGGGACAGTTATTAACAGCAACACCAGGGGCTGCACCTCCCCACATGCTTATGGCAGGGTCCCTACATAAAGCTACTGTCTAATGGGGACACAAGCAGCAATAAAAAAGTGACAAACCCATCTCTGATCTATACAAAGCAAAAATGTCTGGAATTCTGCTTCAAGAAGCACCTTGGACTTTAATTATTCCGTAGGGAAAAGGGCAACTCAGAGATCTAATGATCCCCCATGCATCTTCAATCTACACAATGGTTTCCTTTTTTTAAGAAAAAATTTGTTTTTCTTGTTTTAGATGGGGAAACCATGAAAAACATTAATACATTTTATCTCTCTATAGTGAACAATGTTAACATGGCTAATATATTGTAAAAAGAAATGATGTGACAAAACTCTTCCAAATATATGCAGACATCAATGGAAACTGAGCTTCAGGGCCACAATGACATTGCCTGCAAATCAGGGTATAAATCACAAAGGTATAATGAGTGTTGGGTTTGGAGTCATGCAGCAATGGGAAAGTTATACAGTGAACACGATGACAGTGACAGATTGCTCCAGGACTTCACTTAACAAACCAAATGAAGTAGCTACATGGGAAATAAAAGCTTTCGATACCACCATGGCTAGAAGGTAATAAATAAGGATCATGATGCTGAAACAATCACAAGTAATGGAAGTCCATGTTAACTTAACCCATTCAGTGGCCTATATGACCTGTAATAGTAATGCTGATGTGTAGGATATATTCAGTGTGTGTGCTATGAACAAAATGAGGGAAACCATCAGTTAATTCACTAACTATTAATAGCTTTGATGAGCCTGGAAGTTTTTTTCTTGGGAATTACACAGGAGAAACCTCTCAGGGCTTCCTAGGGGGAAAAAAAGGTTGCAGTTAGCACAATTAAACATAGTATTATATCCTAAAGAGATGAAGGATGTTCTGTGCAGATAACGTCCCCTGGCCCTGATGCTCCTGTTACTGAATTCACATTTATCATGGAGTTAGGTAATGCAAAGATTGGAGGGAATGATAGAGAGGTGAAAAGAGAGAGAATGAACAGGGCCATGCAGATGCCAGGAATGGAGGAAACCACTTACCCCAAGATGGACATCAAGGCCACCACAGTGTAGAGACATGGAGGAGATAAGGACCCACCTTAGCCCATTATTCAGCAAACTAATGTCACTGAACTAAACAAAACAACTAATATAGTCCCAACATTCATAATCCACTTGTCACATGTAATTTAATTGTAATTAAAGTGGATGTAAACCCAAACTTTTTCTTTTGATTTTATAATGTAGAGAATAAGATTTCCTTTCATTTGAGCCCAGTCTTGCCACACAGATTTACTCGAGGCCTGAGCAATCCTCTTTTATTGTTCAGTTAGAGAAATCTTGACAAAGTCTTGAAAACTTTGTCAAAAACGCCCCCTTGCTGTGAGTGACAGGTGATTTACATATCGTGCACTGGCCTGAGACAGGCACATCCTGTGTAAAAAGTTCACAATTCACATCCACCTCCCCTCCCCTCCCCTCCAGCTCTCCCAGCTTTACTGTGTTTTGACTGGATGTTTCTCATCATGGGATGCAGTGAACAGTCAGCAGACTATAGACAGACAAGTGATTTAGGGGACATGTATGTAGTCAGAGCTGGGCAGAGTAGAACATCCAGTGATCTGATGATAACCTGTCTGAGGCTAGTGCATGAGATATGTAAATCACCTCCCTGACGGTATTCCAGAGTTTGGCTCGGGGTGGATTTTCAGTACCAAAAGCAGTAACCCAGAGCCACACTCGGGATCGCACGATGTCCTCCCTGCTCTGTGTGCAAGCCGTCCTCCGCCAGATCTATTACAGTGCCAAGCTCTGTTCCCTGCGAGTGTTGCGACGTGACGCACGGGGACAGAGAACGACGCCAAATTCAAAAAGTAAAAAACACACAATTTTTTTCACATCCCTTTTGTCCATAGTGGTCTGTCCAGTGACCTGTATGCAGTTTTATATTATAAATACTGTACTTTCTGCCTGGAAACTGGACTTTGTCCATAGCAACCAAAAAGTGTCCCTTTACGTCAAAAGTGATTTTAGACCAGCTAGAAAACAGCGATAATAAATTAGAATCACTTGCAGAATTGAGCGATAGTGATTTGTGGGGAAATCCGTCATCAAACACTGAAAGTAATGACAGCGACAATTCTGCAACTGAGCACATTTCTGTGTTTTTGATTTGATTACATTATTGAATAATTTTTATTATTATTATTATTATTATTATTTGTTAGATTTATTTATAGTTATTTATTATATTATAATTTATGATGTTGTGTTTCAAACTTTATCATACCCGGGATGTCTACTAGACTCTGGTTTGGACATTTTTAACTGAGTTATTCCTAAGAATTGCAGGCCTACAATATAAAACTCCAAATTTCAATGCAAAATAATGGTACCGCTTTCAGTATCAAAAATCTGACATAATCATACTGCCAGGGAGGTTAATATACTGTACAAATCCTGTTGGAAACATGGACCCAGCACATAATGAATTTCTAGTACCTATTGGCTACGGGGGGTTTTCTGGCTCCATTCTGAAGGAAAGAAACATCAAGCAGGTTTGCAGGTCAGGAGGAATATTAGTCTGGTATGAGGAAGAGCTACAAGATAACATCAACATAATCAAAAAAGAGTCTTTCCTTTCCCTTCTTGTGCTTTCTATTTCATCCCATATCACTCCTTATATACAGTGCCTGGAAAAAGTATTCATGCCCCTTGAAATTCTCCACATTTTGTCATGTTACAACCAAAAACGTAAATGTATTTTATTGGGATTTTATGTGACACAACACAAAGTGGCACATAATTGTGAAGTGGAAGGAAAGAGATAAATGGTTTTAATTTTTATTTTTACAAATAAATATGCGAAAAGTATGGCCTGCATTTGTATTAAGCCCCCTTAAGGGCTCTTTCACACGGACGGACCGTATGTCCGTTTTACATCCTTCCGTTTTCGGATGCAAAACGGACATACATGTATCCCTATGGGATAGCCGATGTCAGCGGATCTCGTCTGTGCCCGCTATGGTCCGTTTCTGCAGACGGAGGAAAACCCTATTTTTCCATCCGTCTGGAGAGCGGATCGGATGACGACAGACTCTACGGTCCGTCGTCACCCGATCTACCATAGGGGAGAGCGGCGCTGTGACAGGTGTGCAGAGACGGACCTGTCATCTTCCTGCTCAGCGGAGATCGCTCTGGCAATCCCCGCTGAGCAAGCGGATATCCATATCTGCACTGATCCGCCCCGTGTGAAAGAGCCCTTACTCTGATGCCCCTAATTAAAATCGAGTGGAACCAATTGCCTTCAGAAGTCACCTAATTAGTAAATAGAGTCCACCTGTCTGTAATTTAATCTCAGTATACAGTTCTTTGAAGGTTTGTTAGAGAACCTAAAGCTGGCCATACACCTATAGATTATCTGCAGATTTTCTATGGTTAGATGGAAAAAGTGCAACAGATTTCTCCATGTTCGCTAAACTGTGTGGATGGAGGAATCTCCCACTTTTTCCATCTAACCATAGAAAATCTGCAGATAATCTATAGGTGTATGCCAGCTTTAGTGAACAAACAGCATCATGAAGGCCAAGGAACACACCAGACAGGTCAGAGATAAAGTTGTGGAGAAGTATAAAGCAGGGTTAGGTTATAAAAAAAATATCCCAAGCTTTGAACATCTCACGGAGCTCTGTTCAATCCATCATCCAAAAATGGAAAGAGTATGGCACAACTGCAAACCTACCAAGACAATTGCCCTCCACCTAAACTGACAGGCCGGGCAAGGAGAGCAATAATCAGAGAAGCAGCCAAGAGGCCCATGGTAACTCTGGAGGAGCTGCAGTGATCCACAGCGCAAGTGGAAGTATCTGTCTACAGGACAACTATTAGTCGTGCTCTCCACAAATCTGACCTTTATGGAAAAGGGGGAAGAAGAAAGCCATTGTTGAAAGAAAGCCATAAGAAGTCCCGTTTCAGTTTGCGAGAAGCCATGTGGGGGACACAACAAACATGTGGAAGAAGGTGCTCTCGTCAGATGTGACCAAAATCTAACTTTTTGGCCTAAAAGCTATGTGTGGCGGAAAACTAACACTGCACATCACCCTGAACAAACCATCCCCACCGTGAAACATGGTGGTGGAAGCATCATGTTGTGGGGATGCTTTTCTTCAGCAGGGACAGGGAAGCTGGTCAGAGTTGATAGGAAGATGGATGGAGCCAAATACAGCACAATCTTAGAAGAAAACCTGTAAAGGCCCCATACACACAATCAGACTTTTTGACAACAAACATGCAAATTAGCTGTTTTAAGGCAACATCCAACCGTTTCAGTTATCATCAGACTTTTGTTGGCTGTGCAAACGAACAAACTTTCCAGCAACAAAAGTCTGATGGAGCAAAGTCCGATCGTGTGTACAGAAAACCATAGGACTTTTGTACAAAGTACAAACACCCATGCTCAGAACCAATGCAATAGATCAGACAACAATACAGAAGTTGACCAAAGGTGACGGTAAAGAGCAAAAAAAACACATGATTTGTTGAAAGTTGGCTTAAAAAGTCCTGCCGTGTGTATGCAATACAAGTTCACGGCCAACGCCCTTTGTACAGAAATCCACGGTAAAGTTTGTACAAAGTCCGATCGTGTGTATGAGGCATTAGAGTCTGCAAAAGACTTGAGACTGGAGCGGAGGCTAATTTGCATGTTTGCTGTCAAAAAGTTTGATCGTGTATATGGCCTTTAGAATGGCCCAGTCAATGTCCAGACATAAATCCAATTGAGAATCTGTGGCAAGACTTGAAAATTAAAATATTAAAATACTTAAACGCTAGTGAGGATTAAAATCAGAGGACCATTAGTGTTTCAAGATCCCTTGAAAACGTTACGTGACTGTAATGCAACGCGTCGGGAGGAGGAGCCTAGTGACATCACCGCAGCACGCAGAGTGTGGACGAGCAGGGCATCCAGCCCTGTAGCAAAAAAGCCTGACAAGCATTCGGCTATCGCTGTACCATTACCGGGTGTATGTGAGTAGATTACCGCTCACTGGTCACAGCACACACACACATTTCTTTTTAGGAAATACTGCGCAATGGTGTATGTTTCTTTCTCTCCCCATATGCAAACTGACTGGAAGTGCCTGTAAGCACAGCGTAAAAGACAGAAAACGAACAGCACCTGGAGGTGTCAGCAGAAAAGGAAAGTGTCAGTTTTTTTTTTTTTTTTTTTTTCCTTTTGTCTTTTTTTTCTCCTTTTACTTGTGCACCATTCATATTGTGAGCAGCAACTTCCTGCATTCAATCTCCTTTTTCTGCATGTAATGATACAGATTGATTCAGCCTGGTAGGATACCGGGTAAATGCATAGAAATATTCTTCATTAATTTGAGCATCGGCGGCTGTAACAAAGACAGCAGTTATTTATGCATTAATTTACCCTATTTTTATATACTCAAATAATTGTTCATTTATTGGCACCAGCTCTACATTGAGCAATAGGTAATTGATACCTCTCACCAGCAATCATTTAAGTGCCTCATTAAATAAACTCAGGATAATCACCAAAAATGTTTCAGGATCTATAGGAGAAACTTGACACATTTATATCCATTATTTTAACCCTCTATCCAAACAACAATTGGAGGTCTAAAAGCGTATTTTAAATCACTGCACTACACAGGTTTTTATTAATCACGGTGTATACACTATATATTCTAAGTGTTGTACAGGTTTTTTGCATTTTGTTTTAAGGTTGATACAAGCGCACTCATCACACATTTATTTGTGTACTTTTAACATAAGACTTGAAAATTGCTGTTCACAAACGCTCTCCATCCAATCTGACAGAGCTTGAGCTATTTTGAAAAGAAGAATGGGCAAAAATGTCACTCTCTAGATGTGCAAAGCTGGTAAAGACATCCCCAAAAAAAATTAGGCCCCTTTCACACTGAGGCGGTTTGCGGGCGCTATTGCGCTAAAAATAGCGCCTGCAAACTGACCTGAAACAGCCATTGCTGTCTCTCCAGTGTGAAAGCCTGAGGGCTTTCACACTGGAGCGGTGCGCTTGCAGGACGCTGAAAAATTTCCTGCAAGCCGCATCTTTGGTGCGCTGTAGGAGCGGTATATTTACCGCTCCTATAGCGCCCCTTCCCATTGAAAACAATGGGGCAGCGCTCCAAACCCGCCCGCAAAACGCCGCTGCAGCGGCGGTTTGCGGGCAGTATTAACCCTTTTTCGGCTGCTGGCGGGGGGTAAAATCGCCCGCTAGCGGCCGAATAGCACCGCTAAAAGAACGGTAAAGCGGCGCTAAATATAGCGCCGCTTTACCGCCAGCGCACCCAGCGCCTAGTAGCCTTAGAGCTGTAATTGCAGTGAAAGGTGGTTCTACAAAGTATTGACTCCGGGGGGCTGAATACAAATGCACCCCACACTTTTCAGATATTTATTTGTAAAACATTTTGTATAACATTTATCATTTTCCTTCTACTTCACTATTATGTGCCACTTTGTGTTGGTTTATCACATAAAATCCCAATGAAATACATTTATGTTTTTGGTTTTAACATGACAAAATGTGGAAAATGTCAAGGGGTATGAATACATTTTCAAGGCACTGTACATACATCTTGCTCTCCATAGCTTTACCTACCTGTCTTTTTTTCCACCCTCTTTGCTCTTTTTTTTTTTTCAAATTCTTTATTTATTAATGTAAATTTTCACATATTACAAGCTGCTTTTACGCGTACCGTTTCTAACCCTCCCGTAGCCCTCTTCACAATAATCTTTCAATGATTATATAAAATTTTAATGACTGTGCTGAGGCCTTTCAATATGTGAACAGCCTCAACTTATGCCTATTTACTGTGATTACATGAATATTTGTTTATTCCATACCTCACTTAACCAAGTACTTGTCATCATTCACATCCTTGTTTGCATTTTCTCTAGCACTGTGTTTCTAAAGCCTCATATACATATATCAGACTTTGTACAAACTTTCCTGTGGATTTTTGTACAAAGGGCGTTGGCCCGTGAATTTGTATTGCATACACACGATCTAACTTTTTAGGCAACAAACATGAACGTAGTGACGTTTAAACGTACTGACGACACTTCAAAAGAGGACATTCGATTAAGCCTCATACACACGATCGGACTTTGTACAAACTTTCCCGTGGACTTTTGTACAAAGGGCGTCGGCCGTGAACTTGTATTGCATACACACGGCAGGACTTTTTCAGCCAACTTTCACCAAATCACGTGTTTTTTATGCTCTTTCCTGCCACCTTTGGTCAACTTCTGTATTGTTGTCTGATCTTTTGCATTGGTTCTGAGCATGCGTGTTTGTACTTTTTACAAAAGTCCGATGGTTTTCTGTACACACGATCAGACTTTGCTCCATCGGACTTTTGTTGCCGGAAAGTTTGTCCGTTCGCACAGCCAACAAAAGTCCGATGAAAACCGAAAAAAGTTTGTCCGATGTAGCGTACACACGGTCGGATGTTGCCTTAAAACAGCTCATTTGCATGTTTGTTGTCAAAAAGTCTGATCGTGTGTACGGGCCTTAAGACCCCTTTCACACTAAGGCAGTTTTCAGGCGTTTTTAGCTAAAAATAGTGATGGAAAACTGCCTCTCAAGCCACCCCAGTGTGAAAACCTGAGTGCTTTCACACTGGGGCGGTGCACTTATGGGGTGGGAAAAAAAGTCCTGCAAGCATCATCTTTGGGGCGGTTTGAGAGCGATGGATACAGAGCTCCAACACTGCCCCAGCCCATTGGAAGCTTTGGAAGCGCAGCAATACGGGCGGTTTTAACCCATTCTTTGGCCACTAGCAGGGGTTAAAAGCTCCCCGCTAGTGTCTGAAAAGCGCCGCTAAGTCGACGGCAAAGCGCTGCTAAAACTAGCGGCTAGACATGTGCACAATAGAAAAATTCGTTTATTTTCGTTTCGTTTCTGTTCGTTTCCGTTGATTCGTAACGATTCGTAATTTCGTAAGTCGTCGGTGTTCGTATTCGTAGCGATTCGTAAGTCGTCAGTGTTCGCATTCGTAACGATTCATATTTTCGTAAGAGTTATTTTTTCGTTGATTCGTTTTTCTGTTAGTTTAATTTTCGTTTATTCAAAATTCGGACGCATTCGTATTTTCGTAGATTTAGTTACATTCGTACTTTCGTAAGATTGATTTATTCGTACTTTCATAACATTGTTTTCGTAGATTCGTAATCGAAGCATAATTCATAATTTTATGTAATGTGTATGCTGTTATTACATTGTAAGAGACACGGAAAATTACGAATCAAAAAAAAAGTTACGAATGTACAAATTTTTTCATTCAATCCATTCGAAGCACGTTAAGCAGCGCCATTGTAAGAGACACGGAAAATTACGAAATCGCAAAAAAAAGTTACGAATGTACGAATTTTCTCGTTCAATCCATTCGAAGCACGTTAAGCAGCGCCATTGTAAGGGACACGGAAAATTACCAATTTAACAAAAAAAAAAGTTACGAATGTACGAATTTTTTCATTCATTTTGATTTTCGTTGTTCCTGTTTTCGTTTTTTTTTCGGATTTTCTTCTTTCGTAGTTTCATTGTTTCTAATTTGGTTATTTCGGATTTTTGTTGTTTTTCGTATTCGTTCGATTCGATAATTTGTTAAAATTTTTAGCGAATCATTCGTTCATTCGTACGATAACGAATGAACATATATAACGAATTTTAACGGAAAGCGAAAAAAACTAAACGAATTGCACATGTCTACTAGCGGCGCTTTACAGCTAACGGACCCGCCTCCCAAGTGTGAAAGTAGCCTTAATGTTTCTAAATGTAAAATAATGCACCTAGTGAAAAAGAATCCATTGACAGAGTACAAAATTGGGGGTACGGTGTTGGCCAGCACTACAGAGGAAAAAAGATTTGGGGGTACTAAATTCAGATGATTGCAAAATGAGCAAACAGTGAGACCAGGCAGTGGGAAAAGCGAATAGAATACTAGGATGCATCACACTGGCCAGTGATGGAGGTTCTGGTGGAGGTTCTTGGTATATTTTTGTATATGTGGATGGCCAGGGGTACGTACCTAGCCATCCACATGTTGGGGGGCTTCCCTGGTGGTCCTGGTGGCTTCCCTGGTGGTCCAGTGTGGGCATCCGGGGGGGGGGGGGGGCTATGCTGATAAACAATCAGCGCAGACTCCCCTTGTCCGGAGAGCCGCCAATCGGCTACATGGACTCACCACCTGTCCCTCTTTATATTATAGACATGTGCACAACAAAAAAATTTGTTTATTTTCGTTTCATTTTTTTTTCGTCTCCGTTGATTCGTAACGATTCGTAAATTCGTAAGTCGTCTGTGTTCGTATTCATCACGATTCGTACATTCGTAAGTCGTCGGTGTTTGTATTCGTAACGATTCGTATTTTCGTAAGAGTTATTTTTTCGTTGATTCGTTTTTCCATTAGTTTAATTTTCGTTTATTCGTTTATTCGAAATTCGGACACATTCGTATTTATTCGTACATTCGTAACATTCGTAGATTCGTAATCGGAACATAATTCATAATTTTATGTAATGTGTATGCTATTATTACATTTTAAGAGACACAGAAAATTACGAATAGAAAAAAAAGTTACGAATGTACAAATTTTTTCGTTCAATCCATTCGAAGCACGTTAAGCAGCGCCATTGTAAGAGACACGGAAAATTACGATTCGAAAAAAAAAAAAGTTACGAATGTACGAATTTTTTCGTTCAATCTATTCGAAGCACGTTAAGCAGCACCATTGTAAGGGACACGGAAAATTACCAATTCAAAAAAAAAAAAAAGTTACGAATGTACGAATTTTTTCGTTCATTTTCATTTTCGTTGTTCCTGTTTTCGTTTTTCAGATTTTCTTCATTCATACATTCGTTGTTTCTAATTAGTTTTTTTCGGATTTTCGTTATTTTCGGATTCGTTCGATTCGAACGATTCGTTAAAATTTTTAGCGGATCGTTCGTTCATTCGTACGAAAACGAATGAACGAAAATAACGAAAAAAAACGAAAAACGAAAAAAAACTAAACGAATTGCACATGTCTATTATATTATCCACAAACCTAAAAAAAAACTGGACTCACCTCCTATTCCCTTTATGTTATCCTTTACCTCTAATCTCCTATAACTTATTTCCACCCCCTTCACCAATACCAACTAACTCTTATTCCCCAATCATTTTGCTATTGCTAAAATGTTATGGTCTTGTCAATAAAGCCTATTGGAATTTAATGAGAAGAGAGCAAGAGAAGTGAAAAACTAGGTTGGGGCGGATGGAAGAAGAGGTTGGGGGATGTAAGAGATTAAGAAGGACTGATGCCCCGTACACACAAGCGGAATTTCCGTCAGTAAAATCTTGGATGGTTTTTCCGACGGAATTCCGCTCAAGCTTGGCTTACATACACACGGCCACACAAAAGTTCTCTGAACTTTCGACCGTCAAGAACGCGGTGACGTACAACACTACGCCGAGAAAATGAAGTTCAATGCTTTCGAGCATGTGACAAATTGTTTCCAAGCATGCGTAGGAATTTTGCGCGTCGGAAATTGGTACAGACGATCGGAATTTCCGATCGGAACTTTTTCCGACTGAAAAATAGAGAACCTGCTCTCAATCTTTTGCTGGCGGAAATGCCACCAGCAAAAGTCCGATGGAGCATAGACGCGGTCGTATTTTCCGACCAAAAGCTCTCATCGGTCTTTTGCTGGCGGCATTTCCGATCATGTGTACGCGGCACAAGTGCGAGGGAGAGACAGAGAGAAGAAAAAACACGCCCTCTAAATCAAATAAAAAATAGTTTTTGTATTTTTCGAAGCAAATTGGTACTTTCCACATTTTTTATCAAACTCAGAATGCCTGTTTCCATTTTTTTGGCTTGAGATGTGCTTTAAGGCACCTAATTTCTCTTCCGTCTTCCCTCCTCTCCTTTCCTCTCCTCCGCTCTAGCTGGCTACTCCAGGGGGATTTTTCAGGACGGTTGGGATAAATGGTCAGTTAATATGTCATTTACCGGCCTCTTTTTTTCTCAGTAAACAGTACTGATCACTTACTGTGTTCATTGATACCTGACGCATAGTAAACTATGTTTACTATGCTTCAGCGTGTGAATGAACAAGAAGCCGCTCAGCACAGAGCACTTCCCATTTATTCAGTGTCCAGTGCAGCTGAGGCTGCAGAGAAAAGGACTGGGGAATGTCTATCCTCAGTTCCTTTCTCTGTCTTAAAAGTGAGACATCAGGGGTCTGTTTAGACCCTTGATCTTTCACCAAAGCCACCCAATGGAGCTCCTAAAAAAATCTGTAAAAAAGTCATAAAAAAATAAATAAAAATAATAATAACATTGTAAAAAATTATAAAAAAATAAAATAAAAACTACTGACACCATCCACTGCTCTACTGACACTGTCCACTACCCTACTGATCCATCCACTGCTCTACTGACACTGTCCACTGCCCTACTGACACTGTCCACTGCCCTACTGACACTGTCCACTACCCTACTGATCCATCCACTGCTCTACTGACACTGTCCACTACCCTACTGATCCATCCACTGCTCTACTGACACTGTCCACTGCCCTACTGACACTGTCCACTACCCTACTGATCCATCCACTGCTCTACTGACACTGTCCACTGCCCTACTGACACTGTCCACTACCCTACTGATCCATCCACTGCTCTACTGACACTGTCCACTGCCCTACTGACACTGTCCACTGCCCTACTGACACTGTCCACTACCCTACTGACACTGTCCACTGCCCTACTGACACTGTCCACTGCCCTACTGACACTGTCCACTGCCCTACTGACACTGTCCACTGCCCTACTGACACTGTCCACTACCCTACTGATCCATCCACTGCTCTACTGACACTGTCCACTACCCTACTGATCCATCCACTGCTCTACTGACACTGTCCACTGCCCTACTGACACTGTCCACTACTCTACTGATCCATCCACTGCTCTACTGACACTGTCCACTGCCCTACTGACACTGTCCACTGCCCTACTGACACTGTCCACTACCCTACTGATCCATCCACTGCTCTACTGACACTGTCCACTACCCTACTGATCCATCCACTGCTCTACTGACACTGTCCACTGCCCTACTGACACTGTCCACTGCCCTACTGATCCATCCACTGCTCTACTGACACTGTCCACTGCCCTACTGACACTATCCACTGCCCTACTGATCCATCCACTGCTCTACTGACACTGTCCACTACCCTACTGATCCATCCACTGCTCTACTGACACTGTCCACTGCCCTACTGACACTGTCCGCTGCCCTACTGACACCATTCATGTTTTAATATATTTTAAAATGTTATTTATTTATAAGAGTGTTTCTGTATATATTGTGTAGATATATACACACATACATTTATATACACACACACACACACACGCTTATGTGCGTTTGAGCTTTGGGGTGCACTGCACACCCCAATGCAATTAGTTGTGCACACCTGTGATGTGCAATAATCCATAGGGCCATTCATACATACTATAGAAGACAAGTAACAAGCTAAAGACTGTATGATTTTGCTTGAAAAATGTAACCTCTAACATCCTATAATGAAAACCTAAAAAGTACAACTTTAGCACAGTGTTGCCAACTGCCAGTATTTTTACTTTTCTCCTGCCAGTAAATGCCAGTGAAAGACAAAGGTTGCCAGTAATAAATATGTCTGTGACGTTTGGCTGAGACCAGAGGCGTTGCTAGGGGGTGGCTATTGGAGCTATAGCCCCGAATCTGGGGCCCATAGCCCCAAGTCTCTTGTCGCAGTGTCCCTACCTAACCAGCAGGTTGCGGCTGCGGGCTGGCTGCATGAGAGAGGCGGAGGAGAGTAGAGAAACGAGCGGGCGGATGAGCAGAGATGACATCTCTCTCCGCCCGCTCCATATCAGCGATCTTCCCAGCCGGGCCTCTTCAATTTGGGTGCGAGGTGCGATGAGCAGCAGAGAGATGACATCATCTCTCACTGCCCACCACACATCAGCACTCTTCCGCCCTCACAGCATGGTGGAGTGGAGGTCACATGCTTCCTGTCACCGTGTAGCTCCACTTTGCAGCCAGATCCCTTGCTTCGAAATCGGAGGTGTGGCAGGGAGCAGCAAGATTACATCATCTCTCACTGCCCGCCCCGCAACACCGCTCTCCTGCTCTCACTAAATGGACCAGTGCTGTCAGCCTGCCACCAATGCACATTTGGTGGTACTGGCTGGCATGGCAAGTGACAATACACATCAGTTGGCAAGTGACAACCCACATCTGTTGGCCGGTGACGTGACAAGTGACAATCTTAAAATGGTGGCAGGAGATGTGGCAATCTGCAAATAGTGGCAGGAGACGTGGCAAGTGACAATCTGCAAATGGTGGCAGGAGACATGGCAAGTGACAATCTACATCTGCTGCCAGGTGAAAGTGGCAAGTGACAATCCACATCTGGTGGCAGGCGACATGGCAAGTGACAATCCACGTCTAGTGGCAGGTAACACACTGCATCTGGTGGCAGGAGATGTGGCAAGTGACACGCCCAGGGCTCCCACTGATTCTGCAGTATGGTGAGTTGAACCACTTCATTATATATTAGAATGTAACAATAGAAATAATGCACTTCAATCACCCTGACGCCATATCAACCATTATGCCATGATGATTGAAGTGCCAACACCAGCCATCGCCCATGAAAAATTGCTTACCCCTGGTAAGGTTGGTTACTGCTGCTATGGGCTCTAGCCCCAAATCTTTTGCAGACCTAGCAACGCCCCTAGCAATGCCCATCCGAGTGCTTGCTACAGTGTGTTTGGTCTGTGCCTGCAGTGTGTCGCGTAAAGTCATGGTGCAAGGGAACGGAGCACCTGGAGCCTCATGTGCAGGTCTGTGGAACGGGAGGAAGGCAAGTCGGGAGTGGACTGAAGGGACTACCTGGCATGGAGAAAGAGGGTAACTGTGACTCAGGAGGGGGCGTGTCATGTTGGTGAGGTGCCATCATCATCTGTGCTGCTGTACACTGCTGTCAGTGTCACTGTGAGAGTCAATTTCATTTTTTTACTTACCAGAAATGGCTGTTGCTAGGCAGATCGTCCTATTCTGCCATTTTCTACACCGTGGTGATCTTCAGTCTTCTCCTCCTCTCGTTGTCTTCTGGGAAAGATGGCGTGGTGTGTTCCGGGAACTGTGTGTGTCCCAGAACACAGCCGGCCATTCACAAAGCACAGTGCGACTCGCGCAGTAGGAAACGGGCAGTGAACCTGCAAGGCTCCACTGCCCGTTTCCCTTACAGCGAATGACGGCACCGGGACCCGATCCGATGGACGAATCACCCTCGGGCGGCCGACATTGCGGGCACCCTGGACAGGTAAGTGTGCTTATTATAGTCAGCAGCTACAGTGTTTGAATCACTTTGCTAATTGCATATTGTACTTGTTTGTAGCCTAAATACTGAAATTTGCACTTAAAACTGTCATTTTGTAACTTTTAAATATGCCAGTGAAAACTTGACTGTGCCAGTAAATTTTGGGTGTCGTGTCAGTAAATTTCAATCTGCTAGGTTGGCAACACTGCTTTAGCATGATATTATTATATTTGTGTTTTAGCAGAATAGTATGAATATCAAACTTATCTCAGCGCAGGCAAGGTTTGCATCTGATTCTGTCAACTCCCTTCAATCCCGGGAAAAGCCACTAATGCATGTTTTGAAAACCCACCATGTTATTAAGCACATAAAGCTTTTAGAGACACTTGATCCTAATTACTGTTCATTACACATCACCCTAAACGCAGGCTTCCCTAAATTTTTAAACTGTATGTCATTAGGGAATTGGAGTCATTGACTGACATAACTGTACACAATGGGAGACATGCATAAAACTTTCAAAGCCGATTCACACTTTCATTTGTGGTGCGCTAGCAAACGTGTATTAATGAATGTCGTTTTGCACAATAACTTTGTTATGGTGGGGCCCATTCATTATAAATGGGTGGCCAATACACCACAATAAATCAAAAATGCATATTACCCTTTTTTGTAGCAATGCAGGCACCTGTGTTGGACTATACTGTACCGTGTGCTCTGACACCATTCACAATTAATGGCCCTGCAATACCCCAAGCACAAATCAGGTGTGGTGCCATGTATTGGCAGGTGTCAGGCCCATTTATTTGTTACCCCACCTTTTGTGATGTAGATGTAGCACTAACCCCCGAAGGAGCTGCTGATTTTATTTGGGCTTACCGTTACCTCACCTGCTGGCGTCTCCGTCTTAAGGGTCCAGTGGAAAATGGCCCAAAGAATGTGAATTTCCAATACTTAGTCCTTTTTATGGTTATTTATTCAAAAATAAAAGCAAAGCCTCTCAATAAAAGGGTCAAAGGGTTAGGGGTGAGTTCAGGCATTTTGTAATTGCGGGGTAAAGTTAGTAGGAGAATCCAGAGGATAAAACAGTTCCACAGACTGGATTCAGCAGCCCCCGGATAAGCCCTTCTCACTTGGTCTAGCAGCCGGTGGGGTGCTCGGTAAAGTCTCTGCCACAGACTTGTTAATTAAACTTGAGCATTACTGAGAGGTTTTGAGAAACGTAAAGAACTGCCGTACAGTACCAGTCTCTTTCAGACGGTCCGGCAATACTGTATGGGTGTTGATCCAGGTTGCGTCCTCTAACTGAGTTTCCAGGTTTCTCCAGAGATACCAGCCTTGCGCTCGGTCCTCTCTTGGTGAAAGTCCTCCCCTGGGTCCTCCAGTTTCTGGGCCTCTCTTACAGGTGAGACAGCACCGGACTATCCCTGGATCAGTAAGCCCCAAGACTGTTCTGGGCCTACTGCCTCAGTTGCGTAGCCTCGGGCCAGCCGGCACAGAGACACAGGATACATGGGCTGTGCACCCCAGGCCAGGAGGGCTGTGAGGTCAGGATAACGGAAACCCAGGACACCCCTGGACACCCCTTGCAAAAATGGCGCCTGTACCTTAAGTACCCTTAACCAGACCACTCCCACCGAGCTGTTTCTGAGTAAAGGGGTACCCAATGCATTCAGCCTGTTGCATTTCCACACCTACCGTTTGGTGACAGCGACACCCACAGTCAAGGAGAAACCAGTGCACCTCAGCTGAACTGGTACAGAAACCAGAACTTTAGAATAATTAGTCTGAAACCCAACTGTGGCTTCAGAAAACTTAGGCCGGCCATACACGGTTCGAATTTCGAAAGAATTTTCTTTCGAAAATCGTATCTTAGAATTTTCGTATGAATTTCTCACCATTAGTGGGCTGCAGTAACAGCCGATTTTCGTTCGAAAATCAAATTTGAGGAATCGGACATGTTGGAAATTTTTTTAAAAACGACCGATTTTCTAATCAATGATGGGAGAATCGTGCGAGAAATGTAATAAGAAAAGAAAATTTACGGAGAGAAAAGAAGATTCCCAGAAAAGAAAATTCTTTTCTGTAGCAACATGAGGTGAAATTGAAGGCTCGGTCGGCCGAATTTCGAAAATCAATGGTGGCACAATCGGATCACAAAAAAAACGAACTTTCTGATTTTGAAAAGAAAATTTGTTCAAAATTCGACCATGTATGGCCTGCATTAATTTTGAAAAACAATAGCACCTGCTCATCAGGAGCCAGCACTACATAGAGTTATTGCCCTTGTATATACCAGCTGTGGATGGGCCTAGTTGAATTGAGGTGTAGGAACAGGACACCCCTGACCAGCATGATGTAGCTTGTGTACTGAAGAGAGGCCTCTGAAGGGCTGAACCACCAGAGTGACCAGAGGAGGACAAATAGGGAAAAAGAGAGAGAAATCTTGCCACCTGACCTTCATCTAGCATGTCCAGTGGCTTGGTTTAAAATGGCCAAAGGGCCTTGTGTGACCTATGTGTGAGAGAAAGGAACACCCTGTGTGTAAGCCATCAGTGGAAAGAGTCTGGTAACATCTGGGAAGATGGCTGCAATGTTCTTGGCTGTTCAGCTCTTGAGGGTTCACTGTTCAGGAAGTCATGTGATGTTGGTTTAGTAATATAGTGTTCTGCACTTCAGACTTCTGCCCAGTGAGTCATGTAAATGACGGCTATTACAAAACATGTACTGTACTGAAAATGGTGACTGAGTTATGCAGTAATGTGTTTAAATGCAACTGGACTTCATTTATTAAGTCACAGGCCAACATTTTTCTAGGAAGTCCGAGAGTGCCCCCTTTAAAAAATTAAGCGATGACATCCTTAAAACGATTAAAATATACATTTCCTATATAAATACTATCAGCCAGAATAGCCATTGCTTGGTGTTGGAACAAACTGATAGTCAAACTTGATTATCCCAAACAAAAATTAAAATGGGTCATAATCAACGATAAGCTAAGTTTGATAAAACCTGGCAGCCGTGGATACAATATCTCTGGTGGATGAATGAGTCAGGGCCGTCTTTAATATTGATTGGACCCTGGGCAAAACTTTTCTTGGCCCCCCCCCCTCCATGCAGTTTCACTCTCCACATGCTCTGAGACATACAATAAATAGCAGCTAGACTCAAAATCAGTTTACTGAATTTAGATCAGGCAGCTATTGCAATTGGTTGCCAGAGGTTACAGTGTATCATTACCGCTCACTGACTGGTTGCTAGAGGTTACAGCACACATTCCGGCTCACTGATTAGTTACTAGAGGTTACAGCACATGACTTCTGCTTGTTGATTGGTTGCTAGAGATTACTGTGGATATGACCTTAGGGGGGCATGATATACATATCAATGCCGCCGGCCACCGCTATTTACATATGACTGCTGGTAATTTACATGTAAACACAGGGTCTGCAGGTGAGTCATCTGTACACAACAATAGGGCAGAGCTGGGCAGCATTATTACAAGCACTTCAGAATGAGATATTGGGACACAGCACAGGACTAAAACCTCAAGGGACGAGGACATTTAAACCAGGATAGTTGGCAAGTATGAGGCAGCTGCTTTGGGCCCCACAACAATGACAGGGCCCAGGGCAGCTGCCCCTTTTGCCCTGCCTTAAAAATGGCCCTGGAATGAGCCACTTTCGCTCTTCTCTTTTCCTACTTCTTTCTTTCTTTCTGTTTCCTTTTTATAACATGCTCAGGTTTGAAGCTGCTTGCTCCTTGGGTTTTCTACATTCTTAAAGGTTCACTGTAAAAGGTTATGCAGGGTGGTTGACCACCATTTATGAACAAATAGTCATGCCTGACATGGATTAGACCACAACTAGCATATGGTTGCTTTTCAATTGCAATACGGGTGTCATCTCATCATTTATTTTTTCAGATTTAAATGGTTCTTTTCCTGTGATGTATCTGGTCACTACCATTTTGTACATGTTGCTCGAAAATGTGCACATTACTACTAGAAAATATTTGCCTATTACACTCCCAATTCAGGGAGGTCTGGAGTTATCTTATGCTTTTGTAACTATTATTTATGTAAAAAGGAATAAACATATTGAAATCTAAATGCAACTGGACTGGACATTCGTTTATGCAGGCTGGGAATATGGAGAAGGCGGGCATCAGGCTGGGAGAAATGTTATACAATATGGCGGAGTATCTCCTAAACAACAGGTAGGTGACTATCCCATCCAAGAAAAAGTGGGTAAGGTCTGGCATCAGCTAGGTGGGAAATGCTGCCCAATGGGCGACCCTTACATGTACGCTGCAGGAATGTACAGTTACACGTGTATTTTACCAGCCATTGCTGTGAATGGGCCTTCGGTCCAGTTTACAGTAAATCCAAAATATTCACAATACATATTTCCTTAGCAAAACAGACTACATTTTAAAGAATTGTTCCCACCCTGCATGACCATTCTTCTTCCTTTTGAGTAAGTGATAAACTATTAGCACATACACACCGAGGAACACTGTATATGGAATTTTTGAACAGTCAGTGGCTGTATCTTGTTACTTTTATTTATTAATACTTTTAAAATGTTCAGTATACGTGTAATTTTTTTAATAATATAATAAGAAAAATCTGTGCAGATTCTGTAAAGAATGTATTTATTATTTATTCATTTATTTATTTTACAAGTAATGGCAGTGATCAGCGACTTAAAGCGGGACTGCAATATTGTGGTGGACAAATCGGACACTAGCTGACACTTTTTTAGGGACCAGTGACACTAATACAGTGATCAGTGCTAAAAATATGCACTGTCACTGTACTAATGACACTGGCTGGAAAGGGGTAACATCAGGGGTGGTCATAGGGTTAACTGTGTGCCTAGGCAGTGTTTTAGTGTAGTGTGGGAGGTGCTTTTACTAGGGGAAGGCATGAATCGTGTCACTGCTTTGCAGGAACACAGGATCCATGCCTTATGTACTGAGAGAATAGAAATTTTCCTTCTTTACATAGGCAGACTGCTGTTCTGCCTGTGTACAGAAAGATCAGCGGGTGCTGGCGGACATCGAGTGATTCTACACAGCGGGAGCGAGCTGCTGGCAGTGTGCATTCGCGCCCGCTACCCGGAAATGCCGGATCATGTATATAAACATAATCTGGCACACAGCTTCCACCCTGTAGCAGTAAAACTGCTATAGGGCAGTGGTTAATTCATTTTTAATATTCAAAGCAAACTCACCCACCCATCCATGTCTCTATGCTTTATTTTGAGAAATTACTTTGAAAAAACCCTCTAGCATTTCTAGCTGTGGCCATCTTGAGTAAGGGCAGATGATTCATGTAGCATTTACTTCCTGGAATCCATTTTTTCTTAGCTCAGACATGCAGGCAGGAGGGTGTGCTTAGCTTAGAATATCCATCCTCCCCTACTCCTGATAAAAGAAAATTGCCTATGAAGACTCCTAGGATGTATGACATCATTGTGACCTAGGCCAGAAACCAATAAGCAACTGAAGAAATAAAAAAAAAAAAGGTAAAACGGGTATAATACACCTTCCTATTTATTTACTGATGCTAGCAGCCTGAGGATTAAAAATAGTTCATGTTGATTGAGAGAGTATAGTTTTTCTTTAAATCTTGAAAATCTGTCAACTTCTGCATGTAGAATTTTTTAAGCCCTAGTATTTTTCTCATCTGTGTATTACTCTTGTCTTTCCTTGGCTTCTTTTAGCCACGCTAATGGCTACTGATCAAGGATGCATGCACTATCCTGTCACCATTTGAGGAGGCCACAAGGATGGTGAGCAGTGACAATGTATGCATGAGTGACACTGTCCCTCTAGTCTTCCACGTCGTGGAATCATGAACAGGGCACTTGAGGCAGAACAGCGGGAGGAAGAGGAGTACTTCCTTACCTCTCAAGGCTCACATTCATAAAAATGAATCAGTCTTGGATCAGCAGCTATCAACCACCTGATGCTGATGTAATTGATTAAATTTGCTATGGATGTGGGATCCCTTGAAGACTGCCTATGCTGACTATCCCATTCCTCCTCAATCTTGATGATGCTAAATTCCAACAATATTTTTGGTTTAGGGCACCACCACCCAAGGCCCAATTTTTCTGCCCCAGTTTAAAAAACATATTTTTTTTTCAAATTTTCTGTCTTTTTTTATTTGTTTAGCAAAAAATAAAAACCGTAGAGGTGATCAAATACCACTAAAAGAAAGCTCTTTTTGTGTGAACAAAATTATAAAAATGTTGTTTGGGTACAGTGTAGCATGACCGCGCAATTGTCATTCAAAATGCGACAGCGCTGAAAGCTGAAAATTGGTCTGGGCAGGAAGGTGTTTAAGTGTCCGCTATTGAAGTGGTTAAAATCACTGTTCCCGAAAAAACTGAAGTTTTTAAAACTTTTTTTTGCATTGATACATGTCCCCTGGGGCAGGACCCGGGTCCCCAAACACTTTTTATGGCAATAACTTGCATATAACCCTGTAAAATGAGCACTTTAGATTTTTCACGTTTGTGTCCCATAGACTTTAACGGTGTTCGCATGTTCAAACTAATTGTTTTGCTTGTTCGCATGTTCTGCTGCGAACCGAACAGTGGGGTGTTCAGCTCATCCCTAGTCACTGGTATCACTGTCCATAGTATGAAATTTCATAAACAAGATTGAGCTATGAAAATATATATTTCCTTCAGCTAATCCAGTAGTTTTAGGGCACTGGTGCATGCTGGTGGAGGATATAAATAATTGAGACAGGCCATGTGCTTGCTTTCTTTTCCTGGGCTAGCAGTGCTTACAGTGTTCCCATGTCAGCTTGAAGTTTCTGACACTGTGAAGCTGGACATTGATCTGGATCTATAGAGTCTGTAAGTGATCTCCTATGGTATCTGGGACCCCTAACTTTCACCTCCTTACCCGTTCAGTAATTGCAATAAAACTCCAAAAAGACAAACATGACTTAAGCCCAATATTCTTTCTCAGTCCCTCATTTTTGCCATAGCCTGCCCTTGCCTCTGGAGGTGACATCATGCCTTAGGAGTGAAACGGGCAGTGGCGGCTGGGTTTTTTTTCTTTTGGGGGGGGGCAGCAAGCAACCCCCCTCCCGTGCGCCCTTAATGGACAGGCTGCCCCTGGTAAGGGGGGTGCTACATATGTTTGCATCAGATAATCCTGGTGCTCTGATATCCTTTCACAGTCTTAAACCTTCCAATAGGTTTCATTTTTTTTTATACCGAACTGGTCTTTGTGTGATCATGTATGATTGCTTGTATGAATGTGAAAAGGGACATTAGACTGTAAGTTCCTGCTGTGAATATTTCAATGTACTGCAAAGTTCTATGAAACATGTCAGAGGCATAAAAAGAAAATGTTCAAATAACTTCAAATGCACTGCTGCATATGTTTGTCTATTTTGTCACATACATTTCTTTTTCATTCAGCAGGGTTCCATCAAATTCTTCAAAAGGCGCAAGAAGCTAATTTATTTAACCCCACTACAGGTAAGTCAGAGGAATTTTTGGGTGCACATTTATTTTTCTTATACGTGTATAACCTTCCTGTTTTTTCTGGCCGCTCTGTGTGGACAAACATCCTCGCAGCAGGTACAATCATGTTTAATGATGTTTAATCATTGAGGCAGCATTCTTACATAGAAGAGTCTTGGTGAAGACACCATCCTAAAGATCAGATGTCCAAGTGATTCCAATAATGTCCCTTGATCATTGTAGTAATTAGCATTTGAACAGGGCAGTAATTAGAGAAAGAGACTGCTGGCAGTGCGTGTTCACGCTACCCATGGCGCCTACATATGTTCCTTTGATTAGCGTATGAATAGGGCAATGATTAAAGAGAGTATTGCCATTTAGCCCCCTTTGTGCATACAAACGAATTTCAAGGATTTATTTGTGAGTTGGAACTCACAAATGTTTTGTAAAAGTATTGCTCAGTTACTGTTGGATTTTTCTTTTTTCCTTTTTAAGTTAAAGGGGTTGTAAAGGCAGAAGGTTTTTTTATCTTAATGCATTCTATGCATTAAGATAAAAAGCCTTCTGTGCGCAGCAGCTCCCCTCAGCCACCCTAATACTTACCTGAGGTCCCTCTCTGTCCAGCGATGTCCACAAGTGTCTCAACCGTCCAAGGTTCTCCTTGCTGATTGGCTGAGACACAGCAGTGCCATTGTTTCCCGCTACTGTCAAAGTCAACTAGCCAATCAGGGGGGAGAGTGGGCCCGGCTGGGTTCGGGGCTCCGTGTCTGAATGGACACAGGGAGCTGTGACTCAGCTCGGGTGCCCCCATAGCAAACTGCTAGCTGTGGGGTCACTGAACAGGAGGGAGGGGCCAGGATCACAGAAGAGGGACCAGAGAAGAGGAGGATCCAGGCTGCACTGTGCAAATCCACTGCAACAGAGGAGATAAGTATAACATGTTTGTTATTTTTATAGCAAAAAAACTAGCCTTTACATTTACTTTAAGTAGCTCCCTGCAAGAGCTGCTGGATATGATGGGCCTTCTGTTCTGCCATGACTCCTTAAACAGCTTGGTCGCCACAGACACACCACACCATATTAGTATTCAGGAAATAAATAGACCACAGACTGCTGGATGTTAGATGAAGTGGGTTTATCATAATGAGGTAAGTCAAACACAAGTCATAAACCAGTAGGCAGGCAACTGAACACATTTAAAGATGTAGAATTAAATAGGGTGAACTTCACTTTGCTGTAGCTGGGCTAAACCAAACTTTAAATGTATCAGCATTAGCTAATCCAAAAAAATAAAGATTATCGTGTGCACACGATGCATACAGCCTCAATAGTGCTTGGGCACATGTGTCCCTGACAAAGGGGTACCCCTGGAGATGGCTGCAAGGGACATGGTGCCTAATAGTCAATATTAGCTGGCTTTCATTCGGGCCCTTCTGTAAGGTGGTGCATGTGAAGCTGTCTTTATCTCTCAATGGATGGCTGATGGGCTACTAAGTAAGGGGTAGTATTTATTGCATTAAAGTGGATGTAAACCCTCACATATACCCAGTGAAGTGAACAACCTCAGATGATACAGAGATGAAACAAATCTCCCTACATAAGTTTTATTTGTATATATCTGCTGTCTTCAGCTTGCTATATTCTTTAGAAAGTGCACATCATTTTAGAAATTTCTCTTCCTGTTCAGCAGTTGAAGGGGAGACTTTGCATACACTGTGTGACAGCTGATTGGAGGAAAGGCACCCCCACCCCCACATAGGCATAGGAATTAAAGAACTTGCAGAGCTGTGCTGTGAATAGACCAGCTCTCTGCTAATCTATCTCTATGCACCCACTCTGACACAAATTTCTAGCTGCTGTTATCTTCTGTGTCGTAGAACTTGTCAGAAGTTATCATGCTGATAACAGAGGAACGAAGCAGCAGAAAGACACTGGACTTAGTGCTTTGGAGAGAGATAAGTAAACACTGCAGATATATGTGCCTAGGTCAGATTTCATGAATGGGTTTACTCCCACTTTAACTTACATGAAGGGATTACATTTGGTAGATCCCCTCTGCACACTTGGCTCACAACAGGTCTGGCCCAGATCACCTGGTGGTCTGCTGTCCCAAAAGTCTAATGCTGCGTACACACAAGCGGATTTTCCTTCAGAAAAATCTTGGATGTTTTTTCCAACGGAATTCCGCTCAAGCTTGGCTTGCATACACACGGTCACACAAAAGTTCTCTGAACTTTCGACCGCCAAGAATGCGATGACGTACAACACTATGACGAGCCAAGAAAATTAAGTTCAATGCTTCCGAGCATGCATCGAATTGTTTCCGAGGATGTGTAGGAATTTTGCGTGTCGGAATTGCTACAGACGGTCGGAATTTCCGACCGAAAAATTTAGAACATGCACTTAATTTTTTGCTGGCTGGAATTCAGCCAGCAAAAGTCCGATGGAGCATACACATGGTTGCATTTTCCGACTAAGAGCTCTCATAGGTCTTTTGCTGGCCGAATTTCCGATCATGTGTACGCGGCATTAGTCATCGCTGTTAGGTCCTCACTGATCAGGTTCTCACTGAAGCTGGCACACACGGCAACAGGTCTCCCCAGCTCGGGTGCTCACTGGCTCTGTTCTCTGGCTCTCAGGACACAGCAAGGATACCCAGCTCTGGTCCTCACACATTAGGCTCTGCTCTTTGTATAGCAATGCACAGAAACAGGTCCCTACACACTGGTTTCCCCACACTGTCTGCCCAGATCTCTCGATCTCTGCATATTTGCCTGGGAAAAGTCCTGCTCTCCTCTCCTCCTCTGTATTCAGGGAATCTTGGTTATTACAGTCTGCAGCCCATTGGCCTTCATTCACTTGTATTGAGTTGGATCCCTGGGGACTACATGTCTCAGCGTCCTTTGTGCATGGTTGTGTCATCCAGGAGGGAGGGGTGAGTGGCTGCACTATTCAACCTCCTCTTCCGTAAACGCATGCATTTGCAAATGTGTGCAACTAAACCCTTGTTTTAAAACGCATACTGTTAGACAGGTTAATCTGGTTGGTTGCAGGCTGGTCGGTAAGTAGGGCTTGGAATTTGCCTTGGATTTTTCCTTGGTCCTTTTTTGTTATGCTTTGCCTTTCAATGCTCCTTGCTGTAAGGGCCAGTTATAGGTGAGAGCAGTGGACAATTTTTTGTAGGGATGTACAGTAACAGCCAGCTACTGGCTAAGGGGATAGCAGGGGACGGGCTGCACCGCATCCTAGCCAATGAGTATCTGGGGTACAGATAGCTCCGCCCTCACCAATGTTAGCTGAATGCACGTGATCACCACCTGCCGTCACATGACGAGAGATGGCTGCCTGCTGGGTGCTGTTGATGTGTCTTGGTTCCCATGGGCGCAGAGCTTGGACGTGTCCGTCATTTTGAATCCGCTCTCCGGGAACCTCGGGACTGTGCCCAGGAGGAGGAGGGATGCCGTGGCCTGGGCTGCACTGAAGGACACCATTGAGCAGAATGGGTGAGAGATACAGGCTGACTGGAGGATGGAGGGAGATCATAGAGAAGGAGATGACAGGAGGAGATGGAGCTCTTCTAGATAAGGTGATGACAGGAGAAGGTGGGAGCTCATTACAGAGCTGATACCAGGAGGAGCTCCCATTGTTTATGTGACACCTAAAGAGAATGGAGCGCCCATGGCTAAGGTGATGGCAGGAGGACTTGGAGTCCTACTAGAAAAGGTGATACCAGGAGACGGAGACTGTTTCCCTGCCCCGCTCTATCCCTCTCTCTCCCTCTTCTCTCTCCTCCTTTCACATCTCTCCCTCCCCCCCTCCCTCCCTCCCCCTCTTTTCTCCTCTTTCTTTCTCTCCCGCTCTCTCTCCCCCCTCCCCCTCTTTTCTTCTCCCCCCCTCTCTCGCTCTCTCTCTCTCACTCCCCTCTTCTCTCCTTCTCTCTCTCTCTCTATATCCCACATTCTCCACTATGTAAGTCATCTAAGACTCTATTTAGCCACGTCCCTTTAAGCCATGCCCATTATTTGGCATAATTGAAAGCACGCCCATCTCCTCCTAGGCCGCACCTACAAAAGAATCCCCCACTCCTAATTAAAATAATACTCTGCCTACAGACAGAAAAGTGTCCCTAAAATAGTTTTGAGGATGTTGGCAACTATGAAGTATCACAGTGCTGAATATCAAAAAATGCCCTAGTCATGAAGAGGGTAATACAAGGTGGTTAATAAATTTAGCGGTCACACTTTATTAAGTGTGCGCTATCAGTGTAAATTTTGTTTTTCTCATAACTGTAACAGAGTTCTGGGGGTTAATTGTACAGGTTTTACTTTGGCATCAGTCTGGCTGGGCTGTACTAGGGTTCCGCCTGGTCATAGGTGCAGTGAGGCACCCATGACAGGCCAGGAACCAGGCCTGGTTGGACGTGTTAGGTACCAATCTTTCCCGGAGCCAATCAGTGGGCGCGTCTGGCCGCTTTTTTGATTCCTGGTTCTGGTCCGGGGCAGCCCTGCGAGGGGTCCCGGGCCCAGGAGTGTCTGCCGTCCCACAAGCAAAGTCACCCTGATGGTCTGGGGTGGGGATCCGTCCTATCCCGAGCCTCGGAACTGGCTAGTTCGAGGCCCAGTAACTGAAGGAGGATTCGAAGGCGCCCCGGTGTGCTCTCGGTATTGGAGGGACACAGCAACTCGTACAAGTAACCAGGGGAGGACTCTTCGGAGGAAGGCCAACAAGCTGGCTGCTCAGTAAAGCCCCATACACACGGTCGGACTTTTTCATCAATTTGGTCCGATCGGACAAGGTTGTTGAAAAATCAGACCGTGTGTATGCACCATCGGACAGTGTTCGTCGGTTTGTCCGTCGGACAAAGTCTTATCTCCTGCTGGAAAGATTTGCCGTCAACCCGGTCCGATCACACCAAATCCGAGCGTGTGTACGCTTGTCCGACGGACAAAGTGCTACGCATGCTCAGAAGAAATTCTGTGACGGAAGCGCTCGGTCAGGTAAAACTACCTTTCCTAATCGACACAGCACATTCGTCACGCTGCAATGTTAAAATGTCTTTAATGCAGCGCATTCTCTTTTTCTTTACAATGCAACAAGAATGACATCTTTTAGCTGCTCCTATTCACCCGCACTTCTCACAAACTTACTTCTTTATTACTTTGCAGCATTTATACACTACATGTTTATTTTTACTCTGAACGGAAAAGAATCTTTGTTATTTTTTTACCATGATTTGTCTTTTTTTTTTTTTTTTTGGGGGAATACATATTTGAATGTTTTTTTTTTTTTTTTTTGGAGGGGGGTTGTGTGTCTCAAATTACCAAAAACACATTATTTACATTTGTATTTCTTGCTTACATTTACTAGGAGTTTGTTTGTTGTTGGTGCCCCTTGTTAATTCTACTTTAGGATTAGTGAAATGTACCTGCTTACTCAAAGAAAAACTGTCATTGTAGCAAAGTAAAACACAATAGTCAATGATTATTTCAAATCAAAAAAACCTTTATTTAGGTCACACCAACAAACCAAAGAGGAACGCAGCCATGGTGAAACTTGGGGAATTTGCAAAGCCTTGGCCCCCCACGGCAACCATCATTGTTCAAGCGTAGAAAATTGGGGGCCTGAGGAGTACGTATATTAAGGGGAGTGCAATCTGGTCGTGAAGTCCAAAGTATCCGGAACTGCAGCAGATGCCATCTAGGTCCCCAGGCTCTGGTACTACGAGAGGCTCCATCTTCTCTCACACCAGACTGATTCCAGGTCGTCACTCTCAGGTCTTCCTTCCACGCTTCCTTCCACGCTGTGGCTGTCGTGCTGGTGGGGTGGCAGAAGGAGGAGGAGGAGGAGGAGGAGGTGGAGCATGGTAGCTATGGCAAACATGTGTGACTGGGGTCATCTCCCCAGCCCTACCCTTATTTAGGACATGGAGGATGAGCCCCTCACACATGTTGCGTTGCCTCACCTCCATACCCATCATTTTTGTGACAACCACCGAGCCAAAGGTCTCCTCGTCGGCGGGTGTGGCATGTAGGGAGTCTGAAGCCTCTCTTATCATCCGGAGCGCTGACTGTGCCGCATAACCCCCCCTTCTCGCCCTTTTGTACGGAGGGCGGAGGGGAGGGGTTTGGGTGTCAGTCAGGCTCCGAGGCCTAGCCCCCTCTTGGCTGCCACTACCCAGCTGGTGGCTGCCACTAACCCCTGCCTCCTCCTGACTGCCACCTTCCACAGCCACCTCCTGACTGCCACCTTCCACAGCCACCTCCTGGCTGAGGTCTTCCTGTGTAGGAAAAAGGGACATAGTTTCAGTTATTTGTTCATCAAACACACACAATTCTCATCTAGTGACTGGTGCAAAATGTTTACAAATAGAAAACCATACAATTCTCAGCCCAGCAGTTTAGATTCTGGCCCCAAATGTCTCCCACACCACTGTCTGTTGATATGTCAAACACGTTAGGAACTAAGCAATTGGCGATCCTGAATTAAGTGAACATCATTCATTATTCCCCTAAATGGTAGCAAAACTACTATACCTGGAACAAGCTGGGCTCCTCCACCTCTTCCAGACTGGAAGGCCCAGGTTGCTCCTCGGAAGCCTCATCAGGGGTGGGCTGTGCGCAAGGAAGCGTGGAAGGAGGAGTTGAGGTTGGCTCCGTGACATCAGCCTGGTCCTTCAGAAAATGGAGACTCTGATAGTACCAGAGCTTGGGGACATAGACCTCATCTGCTGAAGTTGCAGTTTCCTCAGACTTCACGACCTTCTTCCTCTCCCTGATATACGCACTCCTCAGGCTGCCAATTTTCTTTCTAATATCATCAACAGTTGCCGTGGGGAACCTTGGCTTGACAAATTCCACAAGTTCCTCCAGGGCTGCGTGCCTCTTTGGTTTGTTGGTGTAATGTGGGTGTATACCCTGCCACAATATGGGAAAATCCCTGTATTTGGCAATGAAGAGGGGGAGAAAACTCATGTCGTTGAATCCCTTCATATCAATCTCTGCAAGACACAACAACACACAAAACCCTCAAAATTATGTCAGGTTAAACTCTCCTAATCTTCTCCATAAAGAAGCCTCAAGTTCAAATCAGTCTAGGCTAGTTATGTACCAACGTTAAATTGTACCTTCGTTTGTAGCGATCGTCTCGTGTGAGTTTTCTCTCCCCTCGTCTCCCAGATCGTGGCTACGACACAGGCGTGTGACGTTTTATATACACTGCGCATGCTTCAAACTCCGCCCGCCCCTGACGATCTTTCTCGTCTATTCCCCACCCCTTCTCTTTACGGCGTAGTGGGGAGAGCACATGGCGGGGACACAGCAGGTGCGCCACAAATATCCCACCAACGAGGAGGAGGACGAGGAAAGTCCGGAGGCAGAAACGTCCCGATCCCGGAACCTGAAATTCAAGGCCTCCAATATGTCATTTGGAGAAATGTTGGAGATGGTGGACATATTAAAGAGGAGCGACTATGATGGGAAGTATGGGCCTTACCTCAACCCCAATGTCCGCAAGGCCAAGATCATGTCTAAAGTTGTGAGAAGGCTGTACAATAATTTTGGGGTACAACGATCCAAGGAGCAACTCAGGAAACGCTGGTCAGACCTGAAACTGAGGGAGGCCGATCAGTACAGAAAGATCAAGAGAATTCTTCAAAAAAGTAAGTAGTTGTGTTTTGTGTTTGATTTCTTGCTTGCATACTGCTCCATTGTGTTTTGATTTTTACCAAGTTGTACATTCCAAAATGGCCACTTTCAGGTTCGTCTGTGCATTCGATCGTACTCAGCCTCGATCTTTCTGCCACTGTCATGGTCGTGTGTGTGTGCATTCGATCGTACGCAACCTCGATCGTTCGGCCACTTATAATACGATGTTTGGTGTTTTTTTGGGGAAAGGAAGTTTGTTCTCACTAGAAATGTCATCAAGAATGTAAAGCCAATTTATTCAATGTAAAGGAGAGGTCACTCAGTAGCTGTTTACCCATCTGGACTCTAGAGCACTAGTGCTGGGACACCCAAACCCCCTTTTTATTATGCTTTTCCACACATGTGCTCCAGTGGATACTAGAGGGGGGTCTCCATCACACAAACTTCTACCAAAAAGCTAGTCAGTTTAGCACCTTTACAAAGTGACTTCATTCATGTAGTTGACATTTGTAACTGGCCAAACTAAAATAGTGTCCGTCACTTTCAAGCAATGTTTGTCATTTCCTATTTCTGCCCTCAATAGCTTGTGTTGCTAAATCTTCCTTTTGGACATTCTCATAGGGGAGCGAAAACTTGGGCCGTCTGAGGAAACCCCCAAACCAACACCTACCAAAAAAGGGGAAAGAGCAGAAGCAGAGGAGGAGGAGGAAGGAGAGATCATCGAACTTGGAGAAATTGTCACCACAACAGGTGAGTGTGGGAGAACACAGCTACTGGTAAGCTAATCCATGTATGGCTGCCTCATTTCCAACACCCCATTTTTTTTGTTTGTGGTTTTTAGGTGACGTGGATGTTGTGGAAGAAAAATCGCACTTTACCACAGAGAGTGCCCACGTACTCATCGGAGAGATAATGGTCTGCAATCGAGATCTAGATTACATAAAGCAAAACATCAATGATGTTCAACAAAAATTGAAGAACATCATTGATGTTTTAGGAAAAATATGAAAAAGCACCAAGTAATTTACACACATTTGTGCCAGCTTCTGAACACATTTGCAACTTAAAAACTGTGTGAAATTTGGAACATGCACACATTGTGTCCACATGTGCTAGCTCCCATCATGGTGGATGAATGGCAACGTTTTTTTGGGGGTGCAAACACTTTACGAACTACGAAAGTGGTTGTGGTGAAGGGGTTGCACCCCCAAAAAACGTCCATTCATCCCCATGATGGAAAATGGCACTTTTGAAGCTTCTAGGCATGTGTTTTACCATCTAATGACCATTTTCAGAACCAAATTGTGTGCATGTTCCAAATTTCCACTTTTCGGGGGTGACCCCCCCATGTGATGAAGGCAAGATCAAACACACTTTGAACATATAGTCATGTCTGATCTTGTCTTCACTTTACAAAGTTGAACTTTCCTACTTCATAGGTTCTGCTTAGCTCCATGCCTGGTTTTACCAATTGCGTAATCTTTGTAAATAATGTTGTAAATAACCAAGATGTTGTCAGTTTTGGCGTGAAGATTGTAAACGCACTTGTGAATGTTTTCCAAGTAAACTTTTTTATTTTTCAAAATGTGTGGCTTCCTTATTTAAATAAAACAATGCATTATGTATGTAAAATGTAAAGGATATGGGGGGCAATGGGTGTTATTTACTAAAGGCAAATCCACTTTGCACTGCAATATCCTTTCCCAGGGAACTTTTTCAATGCACTTGTAGAGCATAGCGGATTTGACTTATGTAAATGACACCCACAGTGCTTTGTACGAAAACACGGAGCACAGCATTTTGGAGAATACACACATGTCAGACCTGGTGCTGAAAAGGAGTATTTTGGGTGTCAGTTATGCAGGACAAACCTTCTCTAGACCAAAGATTAGGTAGCAAACACACATGAGAATAATATTTTTGGGAAGAAGAGACTGTTACCTCCTTTTGCCCAGAAAGTGCATTACCACTGTCGAAGGCAAAGGGAAAAAATGACAAAGTAAAATAAGCTAAAAAGAAGACTGAAATGACAAGAAATCAGAGGTTGGTTAAAATATCAGATTTATTAAAAAATGCCTCTCACACATCGTCAGGCAGAGCAATGGCCCCCCTACCCACAAAGTATTCCATATATTGGTCCCGGACCACGCGGGCATTGAGAGGGGGCAAGCCTGGACGTGCCACTCGAAGGGCTGTGAGGTCCGCATTTGGAGGGCCCTCCACATCTGGGCCAACGGGCACCACATAGTTCCTGTTATGTCTTTTGAGGAAGTTGTGCAATATGCAACAGGCAAGAACTATGTGGTTCAGTTTGTATTCCGCCAAGTTAAATGCCGTCAGGAACAGGCGGAAGCGGCTGGCCAGGATGCCAAAAGCGTTCTCCACCACTCTTCTGGCTCTGGACAGCCTGTAGTTGAAGACCCTCTGGTCCGGGGTGAGGGTCCTCATCGGGAACGGCCTCATCACATGGGGAGTCAGCGCAAACGCTTCATCTGCGACAAAGACGAAGGGGAGTCCTTCGGCATTCTCCTCTGGAGGTGGCAAGCACAGACTGCCACTTTGGAGACGCCAGTAGAACTCCGTGTGCGTAATGGCCCCACCATCCGATATCCGGCCGTTCATCCCCACGTCCACATACATAAACTCGTATGTTGCCGACACCACCGCCAACATCACTACACTATTAAACCCTTTATAATTATAATAGTAGGACCCCGAGTTGGGCGGTGGGACGATGCGGACGTGTTTCCCATCAATTGCCCCTCCGCAGTTAGGAAAGTCCCAACGGCTGGCAAAGTGGGAGGCCACAGTCTGCCATTCCTGTGGCGTGGAAGGGAACTGTGGAGTGAAACAAGAAAAAAAATGAGTCACTTTGCACCTAAACATTGCAAGCAGATTAGACAATCAACATCTTGGAACAAGAGCATTGTATAAAATTGGAGGCTGGAAAGTATTTACACAGAAAAGTAGAGGCTCCCCTTCACAGATTACTCACCCCCCCCATCAATCCCCCCACTTCTGATGGGACATTGGCAATAACTATGGTTTTGGGGGGGGGGGGTGGTGGACAGGTAACCCTCTGCACTTCATTGATTGGCAAATGGCTCAATAATGTGGCCTAGTTTGGCCAGACCCTCTGTACTTAACACTATTGGCAGGCCACAGGAAAGATCAAATAACATTTCCCCCCCCCCCAAAAAAGGCAGGCACAGTGTGACATTATTAAATTACCAAGCAAGCTAATAGGAGGGAAAGAAGACAAAAAATTAGGAAATGGAATGTATGGAGGCAGCCCCTTGCACTACATGCTTTGCTGAATTCATCCCTAAAGATGCGCACTATAAAGAGGTAGGTATATAGTGTGTATTGACCTTGGGAAAGCCAGCAGATAAAGGATTGGTACCATCTGACAGAGCAGTTGGGGGAGGGGGTTCCTAATGAGTTTGCCCCCCCCCCCCCCACCAAAAGAAAAAAAAAAAAAAAAAGGGGGGCTCTACATGAAGTAAACCACACAGCAAACATTTGTGCATATTTTAGGGGGTGTTTGGGGGCAAACAATACTATGCAGCAGACAAAAGACATTGCTTAAGTGACTAGGCCATAGGTGTCTATTGGGGCAGAAGAGCATGCTGGTGAGGTAAGTGAAGGGAAAAATGCATGAAGGAGAAAAGGGGCACAGCATATTAGAACATATTGCAATCATGGTAATTAGGGAAGGAGGTCAAAAATACAAGTCATTAGCAAACAGAGCATACATAGAAGGGAATAGTAAAGTTGAAATGTTACCTTAATATAGTCCTCCTGCAGGACCTGAATGATGGCAGAACAGGTCTCTGGAATAATGATTCCCAGGGCCTGGGGAGAGATACCTGAAGAGAACTTCAAATCCTGAAGACTTCTCCCTGTCGCCAAGTACCTCAACGTGGCAACAAGCCTCTGCTCCGGAGTAATGGCTTGTCTCATGCAGGTATCCTGCCGGCTGATAAAGGGGGTCAGCAAAGCCAAAAGACGGTGAAAATCGGGGTCCGTCATCCTGAGAAAGTTCCTGAAATCATCAGGATTATTCTCCCGGATCTCACGAAGCAAAGGCATGTGCGAGAACTGGTCACGCTGAAGCAACCAATTCTTGGTCCACATACTCCTCGTCACTCTGTTCATGGACGGGTCTTGGGTCAAAGCTAAAAGCCCGACACCAATTCCGCGTACAGCACGAACTCGGCGACGAGTACGCACGGGAAACATCGCTCAGAAGGTCACAAAAGGTCGGCTGGTCAGAACGGACAAACAGAAAGCACCGATAAACAGCAAGGCCTGAAAGAACGAAGTGAATACCAGCAACGAGCAGACAATAAGCAGTGCAAATCAAAGCGTCCTATATCAAGATATAGGCCGCAATGACCAACAAATGCGAACTGACTACACGCACTAATAAACAGATACGCACGACAAGCACAAACTGAAGAGCAGTAACGATCTGAGTCAGAAAACTGAGAAGCGCGAATCTTAAGTCACCAAACTTCCACTAACTCTCGATAAACACGGGATCAGCAGAAGGAGCCCAACGGGTGCCTGACGTGGTGCTGAACTTCCCTTTTGTAATCTCGTGGACGACGACTTACGTCACGACGTTCTTCCGGACCGGATATTCCGACAACGTAGTCCGACCGTGTGTACGCAACGCCAACATCGGACAAAAGTACGTCGGACAAAGTCCGACCGACCTGGTCCGCGGATTGTCCGAGCGTGTGTATGGGGCTTAAGAGTCTGGGAGCTGAGTTGCATTGACACTTCTCGCAGTATCGCCAAGAAGGCTGAGAGATCCAGGTACTGTGAGAAAGGTTCCCACTTAACTTCAGTTACAATCTAGTCTGAGGCAGAGACTTTGCAAAGTTTCCGGATCACATGTTGGCTGCTAGATCTCTGGCTAGAGGTTTATCCAGCAGGGAAGCACCCAGCTGCGAGTGGCTACTCTCTGGGTTAATTAGAGACATTCAGTGAATGTCAGCAGTTCAAAGTGCCTGAATTTTATCACCCATGCCCTCTATTCCCATCTGAGACTGTGTTATTGTTGGATGTTACCACTGCAAAATAAAAACCTTGAAAAGGACTTTTATGTGTCAGCATCTGAAGTCACTGGGTACTAACCCTGGGAACCCCTAGACAACAACCGACAAGCCACGAGGAGGTAATTGGTAAGCCCAGAAAGTCAAGGCCGCCCCTCTGGGTTATGGCCGCTACATAAAAGTCAAACAAACGGATCTGATAGGATCTGACGATGAACGACCTTTCTTATTGATCGCTGCTAAATTTGAATACAAACGAGGCAAAGAACAATCTGTAAAATGCAATGAGCCAAAGCAGCTGCAGCCACGAGCTTGTTTAACACTTCAAGTCCAGGACTTTTTACCATGGCCTATAGACATGAAGTGGTTAAAGGGTCAACTGCATATACTTTACACTCACAGATACTGCAGATCAAAGCATTTCTATTTGAAGACTTATGTAAGGGAGCAACCTGTCCTATATCACAGTTACAGAATCCCACGACTATCTCCTTATGCGCTTCTGGCTCAGGAAGTGGAAGAAGCAATTACTTCCCAAGAAGCATCCAGCTAGCCCAGACAAAAAAGCAGATCTTGCCGTGAAATTGTCATAGGATTAATACTGTTAATTAAGTTTAATTATTCTATTATCCATAATACATTATCATTTAACAATCATGCATATCAGTTCTCTTGTTGACATGATATTTTTTTGGCAATTTATTTTCAACAATGACTTTTGACAACACTGCACCTTGGAGAATTACAGTAATTACAGCAATAGCGAGGCATTCAAGAGGAAATAATCTGGGAGATCTTGCTGAGATCTGCAGCAGTTTCTGCCATCCATATACATACCTCCCAACTGTCCCTGATTTCGAGGGACTGTCCCTGATTTCAAGCAATGTCCCTCTGTCCATCATTCCTCCTCATTTTGATCTGATCTATATAGATGTATATAAAATGCACTTTTTATCTATCAAAAAGTGTTTTCCGGTGCTAAACCTTCCATTTGATTTCTAAATTGCTGCATTTGTAGATTCCAAAAGCCAATATAAAGGAATTGTAGTAGTAAAAAAAAGCACTTGTGGGTTTAACCAATCTTATTTTTTATGTACAATTCTCCTTTAAGGGGTTGTGGCAAGGGCAGGCCCGGATTTACTCTCTTTGCCGCCCCAAGGCCGGGTCCTTCATGGCCGCCCCCCCCCCCCCCCCCCCCCCCACACACACACACACCATTCTCGTCCTTTATCGATGACTGCTACAATAGATCACATTTGCGCAATTGTCAGTTAAATCGACGCAGTGGCGTATCGCAAAAAAAATGATTGAAGTGCAATATTTCTATTATTACATTGTTATATAAAATAAAATAGTTCAACTCACCATAAGCAGAATCAGTCGGAGCCTGAGCATGTCACTTGACAACGTCACCTGTCTTCAGATGCGGATTGTCACTTGCCACATGTTGCAGATTGTCACTTGCCAGGTCACTTGTCAGCGGATGCAGGGTGTCACTTGCCACGTCATTTGCCACGTCACTTGTCAGCGGATGCAGGGTGTCACTTGCCACGTCACTTGTCAGCGGATGCAGGGTGTCACTTGCCACGTCACTTGTCAGCGGATGCAGGGTGTCACTTGCCACGTCACTTGCCACAGAAAATATTCGATGTCAGTTATGACAACCTTTGGATCCAAACGTAGCACATGATAAAAAGGCATTCTTGCCTAATTCAGTGGATCCAGGCAAGTCCCTGTGTGCTTGTTTATTTCATAAATTGCCTTGTTTCAATTGTAAATTTTGCACGTGAATGGAAAACCACTTACTATTACTAACTTTAAGCTTGGGTTTACACTTGTGTGATGTGGGACACTGTATGTGATTCGCACAGGAATCGCACCGCATTCCTGTGCAAAGCACATGCAATGTCTGTGCGGTGCGATTTGAGACGTTCATTTTTTATGGCTCAGATTGTACCGCATTCACACCAAAATGGCGCAGGGCCCTTTTTTTTTTTTTGCTGCACCTGAATCAGATTGCATGGGTGTTCACACCCACGCGATCCAATTCTGGCAATCGAACTGTGTTTTGCGCATTTTTATAGCACTGGTCGCTGTATAATTGTCAATGGTCCCAAAATGTGTCAAAAATGTCCGATCTGTCCGCCACAATATCGCAGTCCCGATAAAAATTGCAGATCGCCGCCATTATTAGTAAAAAGAAAATAATAAAAAATGCCATAAATTGATCCCCTATTTTGTAGACGCTATAACTTTTGCGCAAACCAATCAATATACACTTATTGCAATTTTTTTTACCAAAAATATGTAGAAGAAAACATATCGGCCTAAACTGAGGAAAAAATTAGTTTTTTTGATAAAAAATGTGGGATATTTATTATAGCAAAAAGTAAAAGATATTGTGTTTTTTTTTCAAAATTGTCGCTCTTCTTTTGTTTATAGCGCAAAAAATAAAAAAACGCAGTGGTGATCAAATACCACCAAAAGCACTAGGCTGTATATATATCATACATACTTCACAGGCAGGTTAAAGTTATCCCCAAGGTAGGTTATTTAGCATTTTTAAAGTTTAATTTTAAGCATTATTACAATTGCTACTCCAAATAAAATCCAATCAACATTTAAAAAAAGTTTTCTGCTTTGGCACATATCCCCCAGGGCAGTGCCCTACACCATTTGTTTTGACTATCCCTTGCCTAATAGCTTAGAACAGTGGTCGCCAAACTGTGGCCCGGGGACCCGATGCGGCACTATGCTTGCTTTTATCCGGCCCTTGGGGCACTATTTTATTCGCTGACAGCAAAGGGTACAGTTCTTCCCAAAGACACCAACGATGGGGCACTATTCCTCCCACTGATACCAATCATGGGGAACAATTCCTCCCAATGACATCAATTATGGGGCACAATTCCTCCCACTGACATCAATAATGGGGTACAATTCCTCCCAATGACATCAATGATGGGGCACAATTCCTCCCAATGACATCAATGATGGGGCACAATTCCTCCCAATGACATCAATCATGGGGCACAATTCCTCCCAATGACAACAATCATGGGGCACAATTCCTCCCAATGACAACAATCATGGGGCACAATTCCTCCCAATGACATCAATGATGGGGCACAATTCCTCCCAATGACATCAATCATGGGACACAATTCCTCCCAATGACATCAATCATGGGGCACAATATCTCCCACTGACACCAATGATGGGGGATGGTTTACTCCCACTGATGCTGGGACATTTTGTAATCCCGATGCCCAGAGTCTGGCCCCCCTAAAGTCTGAAGGACAGTAAGCTGGCCCTTTGTTTAGAAAGTTTGGAGACCCCTGGCTTAGAATATTGCCATTACTAATTTCCAATATTTGTCTCTCACTAACTTCAATGGGGTTCGGATTTAGTCCTCCAACTTCAGTTTGGCTCATCACTAGCCCTCAATATGCATATCATTGAACTCAGGTATGGACCATTGGTTTTAAAAATGTAAATTTACTGTTTTAAAGTCTTAAAAATCGGTAAAGTATTTCTAAAGCCAGAACTATTGGTTTTCCTTTGTTATCTGTGTCCCATTGAAGAGATTTCGCTTCACTTCCTGTCCTGTAGACACACCAAGAAATGAGACCAAGGACAAGCTCAAGCGTAGTCAAAGTTGTTTTAACCACTTGCCAACTGCCGCACGCCGATGTACGTCGGGACAATGGCAGCGGTGGGCAAATGGGTGTACCTGTACGTCCCCTTTAATTGGCGGGGCTAGCAGGCGCGCACCACGTACAGCGTGACCGTGCCCGCGGGATCAGCGAACTCGATGTCCGCCGTTCTCCCAGAGAGCGTGTCATGGAGCCGCGGAACGGGGAAGTGCCTATGTAAACAAGGCATTTCCCTGTTCTGCCTTGTGACATTATTTTTATTATTATTATACAGGATTTATATAGCGCCAACAGTTTACGCAGCGCTTTACAATATAAAAGGGAGACAATACAGTTATAATACAATAAAATACAAGAGGATTAAGAGGGCCCTGCTCAGAAGAGCTTACAATCTAATAGGGTGGGGCAGGTTGTACAAAAAGTTGTAACTGTGGGGAATGAGCTGATGGAAGTGGTAGGAGATTAGTTGGATAGGTGATAGGCTTTCCTGAAGAGATGTCATGTGACATGACAGAGATCACTGTTCCCTGTCATCGGGAGCAGTGATCGCTGTCATGTGAGTTGAAGCCCACCCCCCACAGTTGGAATCACTCCCTAGGACACGCTTAACCCCTTCATCGCCCCCTAGTGGTCAACCCCTTCCCTGCCAGTGTCATTTACACAGTAATCAGTGCATTTTTATAGCACTGATCGCTGTAAAAATGACAATGGTCCCAAAACAGTGGCAAAAGTGTCCAATGTGTCCGCCATAATGTCGCAGTCCCGATAAAAATCGCAGATCGCTGCAATTACTAATAAAAAAATAATAATAAAAATGCTATAAAACGATCCCCTATTTTGTAGACCCTATAACTTTTGCGCAAACTAATCAATATACGCTTATTGCAATTTTTTTTTTACCATAAATATGTAGAAGAATATATATCGGCCTAAACTGAGGAAAAAAATATTTTTTTTTATATATTTTTGGGAGATATTTATTATACCAAAAAGTAAAAAATATTGTGTTTTTTTCAAAATTTACGCTCTTTTTTTGTTTATAGCGCAAAAAATTAAAACCGCAGAGGCAATCTAATACCACCAAAAGAAAGCTCTATTTGTAGGAAAAAAGGACGTCATTTTTTTTTGGGTGCAGAGTCGCACAACCGCGCAATTGTCAGTTAAAATGACGCAGAGCCGAATCGCAAAAAGTGCTCTGGTCAGGAAGGGGGTAAAATCTTCCGGGGTTGAAGTGGTTAAAGAAAATACATCAGTCATAGGGACCTACATGATGAATATGTCCCTACAACTAACTAATGTTGTAAATTGAATTACATATACAATACCATCTTATTATTACATATTCTAGGCTATGAAGAAAAAGATTTCTGGAATTAGAATGAACGCAGAATATTGCCTTCCCAGTATTCTGTGCACAAGTGACCAAGTATTCCAGCTGCTCTCTTCTCTACTCCTACAGGTTACATCCACAACAAAATCTAAAGTCTCAGCTGTGAAGAACAGATGGCAGGAACGGCACATTTTTGGTGGCAATAATAGATTTCTACCCTGCGGTTATGTACAGTATGTAGAAGCTGCAGCTGCTTTACAGTGCAGTAAAAGTCATACAAGGCCAACTGCCATTTATTTCTGTGTATTAGAAATTCAAATCATATAAAGTATCAGTAGGTTAATCTGCTTTTGCATAATAAAATACCCAGCGAGTGCGTGTTTGTGGTGGGCACATTATGTTGTAAGCTCTTGGCAGGGACCAGTGTAAAGGATTCTATGTTTTCTATTATAGAGTAATTCAAGGTATGGATTTTTTATACATACTGTAGTTACATCGGACCAGATTGGACCAATGTAACTTATGCGGCATACACACGGTCGGAATTTCCGATGGAAACAGTCCGATGGGAGCTTTTCATCGGATTTTCCGACCGTGTGTATGGTCAACGGTCTTTTTCTGTCGGAATTTCCGACGGACTTTGAATTGAGAACCTGTTCTCAATTTTTCCGACGGACAACCTTTCTATTGGATTTTCCGATCGTGTGTAGGCGTCCGACGCATGCTCGGACGCATTAAACTTCCCTTTTATAGTGCTGTCGAATGTGTGTTATGCCGCTGTGTTATTGACCGTCGGAATTTGGTGTGATCGTGTGTAGGCAACACAGCTTGAGTGGAATTCCGTCGGAATTCCGTTGGAAAAACCGTCAGAGTTTTTTCTGACGAGAATTCCGATCGTGTGTACGCGGCATTAGACCCTTTTCACACTGAAGGTGGTTTTTCAGGCGTTTTAGCACTAGAAATAGAGCCTGTAAAGCGTCTGCAAACCACCTCCCATGCCACCTTGCGCTTGCTGGATGTTACAAAAAGTCCTGCAAGCAGCATTTTTGGGGCGGTTTGGGAGCTCTGTATACAGCGATCTTAAACCGCTCCTGCCCATTGAAAGGCATGTACAGCGCTTCCGAAGCACCTGAAAATCACTTCAGAAGCGCTGCAACACTTCTTCGGCCACTAACTGGGGGTTAAATGTGTCCCGTTAGCGGCCGAAAAAACAACAGTAAAGCGCCACTAGGACCAGCGGTGCTTTACCACTAACGTGGATCGGCTGCAGTGTGAAAGTAGCCTTATGCCCCGTACACACGATCGGACATTCCGACAACAAAACCGTGGAATTTTGTTCAAAGGTTGTTGGCTCCAACTTGTCTTGCATTCACACGGTCACACAATTGTTGGCCAACAATTACGAACGTAGTGACGTACAAGACATACGTGAAATCTCCATTACGAACGCTAGTTTTACAAGACCAATCGCTTCCGTCTCGTATTTGATTCCGAGCATGCGTGTTTGTACTTTGGACTTTTGTGGGACGGACTTGTGTACACGCGATCGAAAAGTCCGACAACACACTTTTTTTGGCGGAAAATTTGAGAACCTGCTAGCCAACATTTGTTGGTGGAAAGTCCAACAACAAATGTTCGAAGGAGCATACACATGGTCAGACTTTCCCCCAATAAGCTCACATCCAACATTTGTTGTCGGAAAATCGGATCGTTTGTACGGGGCATTAGGGTTGCCACTTTTTCTTCAAGCCAAACCCGAACACTTACCTTGCAATACCTGGGGATACACTTGGCCCCTGCCCTTAAACTGATGTACACGCATAACTACCCACAAGCTTTTTCCAACATTAAACAATTGCTTACCCTGTGGTCCGTATATCATTTTTACGCCAAATACAGTCAGTGAAAATCTGCCCTCCCAAAGTTGTTATTTTAAGTAGCGCTGACATTCTTGCCTATTGATGTGGTTATGTATATTTTAATGTAAGGTTCATGGACATTACTGTGGTTCTGTACCCAGAGCCATCTAGTGACCAAAAATAGCCAACGCACTTGTGTATTATTATCTCTATACAACCTAAAGACTTGTACAGGAAGTGACTGTGTTTTTATTCAGAAGGTTGACCTTGTTACCCAGGAGTCTGTGTGACCTACCCCTGAACACTCTCTTATGCAGTGCATGCTGGGTAGGAGATAAAAGGAACTGTAGCGGCCATTTTAGGTCTCTTGGGATCACATTGTCTGCATGTGCGGGTCTGCAAGGAGGTTTTCCCAGAGATAGCAGCCTACAACCACGACGGAGCGAGAACCTGCTCGTTTGTAAAGTGACCTGATGGAGCCTGAGAGACGGTAAATGGAGAGAGAAGGTCCAGAGACACTCATCTGAGAATCTGAGAACTGAGTCCATCCTGTGGAGCGGTACAGAGCGTCTGGCCCAGCTGACATAGTGCAGTGACCGGACCAAAGTCATCACACGGAACTCTGATCCAGTTGGTGTGCGGGTTACAGCCCACCGTTTGTTACAGGCAGTTAGACTCACTTATAGGCCTCGCTGGAATCTGTAGTTCCACCGAGGATTAATACAGCAACTGACATTGAGCAGGCTTGGGGCCTATTCACTTTGGCGCCCAAACGTTGTAAATAAGTTATTGGAGTTACACCCGGAGCACCTTGACCTAACTTTCCACATACTTTGGATTACAAATCTCAAAGGAGTTATTTTAGCTAGCGAAGAAAGAAGATCTTGGATAAAGTACTTTCAGTGAGATCTCACGCATAGCCTTTAAAGTAGGGAGAGCTCCCAGGTTTAGCCATATATATATATATATATATATATATATATATATATATATATATATATATATATATATCCTACATTGTTTTATATTAAAATATGTTGTGCTGTTGTCCTATGTTGGGATGACAGCACAATTTCTGTAATCACCTGTTTAAATATTTTTCAGTAAAAGTATATCTGATTGTGTGGCGTACTGCTTTTTCCCCACCAGGTGGAGTCAGTGTATCCTGAGTTCATAATTAGGGATGGGCCCGGTGTTCGATTCGAAACCCATGTTCGAATCGAACATCGGGCGTTCGCCCGCTCGGCGAGCCCAGAACTATTTGGGCCGCTCTCATCAAATTCATGTGATGATGATTGGCCAAGCATGCACTGTGACCCCGCATGCTTGGCCAATCAGGATGCCTGTGGCCAATTATAGCGCCGGCGGCCTCGTATATTGTGTTCCAGTGTCAGTGTTATTATGTGCTGTGATCCATTCTGCAGTGCTGCTGACTGCTGATATCTGCTGTGATTCTGGGGATTAATGTGTGCGTGCTGTTAGAACAGCATTGCAGTATAACATCTGGAGGGGGGGCTATAGTATGCCTGTGAAGGGGCGCATGTTTCCTGTGCTTAGAACTGTCCCTGCACAAAGTGTAATTTTTGCAGGAAAAAAAGCTATTTAAAATCACTCGCGGCTAATGAATTGACGGCTATTGCTATCAAGGAAACTGTGGTCAAGCTTCATACCCGCTGGTACTACACCCCAGTTAGGTTGCACAGAATTTACCCTTTAGTACCCGGCACATGCTTTCAGGCGATGTCATTAAAAGGGTACCCTCATTCACACATTCTGGAGCTATGCAGCTCTACGGTCTCTGTGACAACAGACCATTATTAAGATGTTTCAAATAACAGGCATTCCTATAAAACTGACTTACCAGATGTGTATTATTTTTGCCGAACTCCCGGATGTCCTCTCCCCCCCCCCCCCCCCCCCCGTCAAAAGCTGGCACATACACTTTTTAGCAGTAATAGCCCTTAATTGGCAATCCCCATTGGTGCCATGGTCACAGCTCACAGGTAGGGATGAGCCGAACACCCCCTGTTCGGTTCGCACCAGAACCTGCGAACAGACCTAAAGCTTGTGTGAACTTTAGAACCCTATTAAAGTCTATGGGACTCGACCATTCAAAATCAAAAGTGCTCATTTTAAAGGCTAATATGCATGTTATTGTCATAAAAAGTGTTTGGGGACCTGGGTCCTGCCCCAGGGGACATGTATCAATGCAAAAAAAAAGTTTTAAAAACTGCCATTTTTTCAGGAGCAGTGATTTTAATAATGCTTAAAGTGAAACAATAAAAGTGTAATATTCCTTTAAATTTCGTACCTGGGGGGTGTGTATAGTATGCCTGTAAAAGGGCGCATGTTTCCCGTGCTTAGAACTGTCCCTGCACAAAGTGTATTTTTTGCAGGAAAAAAAGCTATTTAAAATCACTTGCGGCTATAATGAATTGCCGACTCCCGTAATACAGAGAACAGTCATTCATTGAAAGTCATTGATAAAAAATAAAAAAATTAAAATAAAAGTGTGGGGGTTCCCCCAAATTCAATTACCAGGCCCTTAAGGTCTGCTATGGATATTAAGGGGAACCCTGGGTCAAATAAAAAAAAATTATGTGGGTTTCCCCCTAAATATCCATACCAGACCCTTCAGGTCTGGGATGGATTTTAAGGGGAACCCTGCACCAAAAAAATAAAAAAATGGCATGGGGTCCCCCTCAAAATCCATACGAGACCCTTATCCAAGCACGCAACCTGGCAGGCCGCAGGAAAAGAGGGGGGGGATGAGACGGCCCCGCCCCCCTCTGACGTCATGGGGAAAGCCATAGAAAAGTCCCCATGACGTCCCTGTGCATCAGAGGGGGGCGGGGTCACCAGGTGGCCCCGCCCTCCGTTATAAAAGAACTGTCAGACGGAGCGAAGCCTCACACAGCGGGAGCCTCCCATTGCGTGGAGCGGACCGACACAGAAGAAGAGACGCCGACGCTGTGGAAGAAGATGCCGGACGAGAAGACCAGAGCAAGAAGAAGAAGACCAGAAGAAAGAAGATGAAAGAAGAATTTAATAAAGGAATTGTCAAAGACCGTCTCCTGTCATTTATAAAATTTTTGTCACTTTTTTGGTGAAATGGTAGCGGTACTTTTGTACCCCCTTACCATTTCACACAGGGGGGAGGCCGGGATCTGGGGGTCCCCTTGTTAAAGGGGGCTTCCAGATTCCTATAAGCCCCCCGCCCACAGACCCCCACAACCAATGGCCAGGGTTGTGGGGACGAGGCCCTTGTCCCCATCAACATGGGGACATGGTGCTTTGAGGGGTCACAGTTCCCCAAAGCACCCTCCCAATGTTGAGGGCATGTGGCCTGGTATGGTTCAGGAGGGAGGGGGGGCGCTCTCGTCCCCCCTCTTTTCCTGCGGCCTGCCAGGTTGCGTGCTCGGATAAGGGTCTGGTATGGATTTTAAGGGGGGCCCCACGCCATTTTTTTTGTTGGTGCGGGGTTCCCCTTAAAATCCATCCCAAACCTGAAGGGTCTGGTATGGATATTTAGGGGGAACCCCACGTCATTTTTTTAAATATTTGATGCAGGGTTCCCCTTAATGTCCAAAGCAGACCTGAAGGGCCTGGTAATTGAATTTGGGGGAACCCCCACGCTTTTTTTTTTTTTTTTTTATCAATGACTTTCAATGAATGACTGTTCTCTGTATTACGGGAGCCGGCAATTCATTATAGCCGCGAATGATTTTAAATAGCTTTTTTTCCTGCAAAAATGACACTTTGTGCAGGGACAGTTCTAAGCACGGGAAACATGCGCCCCTTTACATGCATACTATACACACCCCCAGGTCCGAAATTTAAAGGAATATTACACTTTTATTGTTTCACTTTAGGCATTATTAAAATCACTGCTCCTGAAAAAATGGCAGTTTCTAAAAGTTTTTTTGCATTGATACATGTCCCCTGGGGCAGGACCCAGGTCCCCAAACACTTTTTAGGACAATAACTTGCATATAGGCTTTTAAAATTAGCACTTGAGATTTCTCCCATAGACTTTTACAGGGTGCTCGTGGCTTTTCGAATTTGCCGCGAACACCCCAAATTGTTCGCTGTTCGCTAAACAGGCGAACAGGCAATGTTCGAGTCGAACATGAGTTTGACTCAAACTCGAAGCTCATCCCTAGTCACAGGTGCTTCCCCATATGGAGTCTATTAAATTGATGGAGAGGGTACATCATACTATTATGAACTCCATGAGTATATTTAACCGTAAATGGGAATACTGGTCAGCATATTAAATATATACTGTATCTTTGAGTCTTTTTTCATCTGAATTTACTTGCTATTCTTGAACTATGTTAGTATGATATGTCTAGCATGAATAACATCTACCTATGGATGCACTTTATCAAGAAATATCACACAAGTTATCAAGTCTTCTATTTTGCAGATGCAATGTTGTCTTTTTTATATTATTATTATTTAGGTTTTATTCTTCCTATTGTTCTTTTTTTTTCATTTTTTTTTGAATGCTCTATAGAAAGATGCATACCTGACTATTTCCACCTCGTCTTACAGATGTATCTGTCATTCTCCCTGTGCTTTATATTCTATTATGTACATGCCTAAATACTTCAATCAAAGCATTTGTAAACAAAAATAAATAAATAATTGTATGTCTCTTTAGTAAAATGAACATGAGCAAAGTTCTTTAATGTACGTGATTTTGTTAAAGTGTGTGTGTGTGTGTGTGTGTGTGTGTGTGTGTGTGTGTGTGTATGTGTGTATGTGTGTATGTGTGTATGTGTATGTGTATATATATATTGTGTTCTGTCCTGAGACCCGTCACCTGATTGGCTGAAAGGGCAGGCGATCCTATTGGACACCTAGGAGAAGGAGGGAGTAGACATGATGCAGAGGAGGAGGAGACGTGATGGAAGCCACCGCCCATAGGAGCGCTGCCCACCCATGACCTAGATGGGGTAAGTGTGGGGCTGGATGACCGACCACGGAGGGGGGGATGAGTGCCGGCTGACCAGAGGGGTGGTTGTTTGCCACCCCCCTCCAACAAAAAAAACACCAGCAACTATTGGACAGGACTCCACACCAGTGGAAGTTCCAGTCAAGTTCCTCCACCCCAAACTCACTCATCCATGTCTTTATGGACCTTGCTTTGTGCACTGGTGTGCAGTCATGTTGAAACAGGAAGGGGCCATCCCCAAACTGTTCCCACAAAGTTGGGAGCATGACATTGTTCAAAATGTCTTGGTATGCTGACGCCTTAAGAATTCTCTTCACTGGAACTAAGGTGCAAAGCCCAACCCCTGAAAAACAACCCCACACCATAATCCCCCCTCCACCAAATGATTTGGACCAGTGCACAAAGTCCTGACCTCAACCTGATAGAACACCTTTGGGATGAATTAGAGCGGAGACTGCGAGCCAGGCCTTCTCATCCAACATCAGTGCCTGACCTCACAAATTCGCTTCTGGAAGAATGGTCAAACATTCCCATAGACACACTCCTAAACCTTGTGGACAGCCTTCCCAGAAGAGTTGAAGCTGTTATAGCTGCAAAGGGTGGGCCAACTCAATAGTGAACCCTACGGACTAATGCCCCGTACACATAGTCGGAAATTCCGACAGAAAATGTCCGATCGGACCATGTTGTCGGAAAATCCGTTCGTGTGTGGGCTCCATCGGACTTTTTCCGTCGGAAAAAATTTGAGATCCTGCTCTCAAATTTTCCGACAACAAAGTCCGATCTGACTTTTTCCGATTGTGTGTTGAGAATTCAGATCAAATTACGAGACCAAAGCTATTGGCTACTAGCCTCTACGTAGTTCCGTCGTACGCAACAAACGTCATCACGTTCAGGGTGATCAGATTTTCTGACAACTTTGTAGGACCGTGTGTATGCAACACCAGTGTCGGACAAAATCCGTCGGAAAAAATCCCCCGGATTTTGTGGTCGGAATTTCCGACGGGTCATAAGACTGGGATGCCATTGAAGTTCATGGCAGTGTAAAGGCAGGTGTCACAATACTTTTGACAATATAGTGTGTGTGTGTGTGTGTGTGTGTGTGTGTGTGTGTGTGTGTGTGTGTGTGTGTGTGTGTGTGTGTGTGTGTGTGTGTGTGTATATATGTATGTATATGTATATATATATATATATATATATATATATATAATGTATAACATGCCTGCTGAAGATAGGGAGAACCCATCCTTTGGTAGCCAGGGCTGGACAGTGTCAGTGAGTATGTGCTCCTCTCAGAAATGTTAACTGCACCAACTCCATGGTTACTGATCCTTGTAAATGCTCAACTATATGCAATAAATACCGGTGTATTATGTAACATTGAATGAAAATAAAATTTACTTTATGCTTCCACGGTTTTCCAAGGTTTCCAAGAACTACAGCAAATTGAAAAAAGCCAAGTGATTTCGCGTTCCTGTGCTGTTTTCCTGCACATGACAAACAACTCAACAACAGGGGTTCAAGCTGCAGTTTTATTTTGATGCACAATTCTAGGAATTTCTGAATGGAAACTTTGATATTTATGGGCTTTACATAAAGCTATCTGAACGTGGCTCAGAAGCTGTGAAAAATCAAAGCCTAAGTTTACTTAATAAAAAAAAAAAGAAAAATCAGCACAATGGATATTTTTTTACCTTTAGTGAGATGTCCTTGTGCTGTTGTGTTCTCGCTTATCGGAAATCTTTCTCCTGTGAAGCCTCCCCATCCTCAATCAGAGATTATGGGGCCACACAGTATACATACACACAGTATACACACACACAGTATACACATACATGTACACACAGTATACACAGACATGTTTCTATTGGCTGAGAAGGTACTGGAGAGGTGGAGCAGCTATAATCTCTGGATTTTTAGACCAAAAGGATGTCGGTAAGGGACCTTTCAGAAACAGATGTAAAAAAAACCCACAGATTTACATACTGTCCCTGGTTTTACTGAGGCTGGCAACCCTGATGGGGCCGCCTAGTGGCCCGGGGCCCTCGGGAAAGGTCAGTCCGCCCCTGACTACAACTTCTATGAAAGAAACATAATCAATGAATAGAGGACATGGGGATGAGGTCCACCTCGTCCCTTCGAAGATGATGTTGCATTCATAGAAGCTGTAGTACGAGGAGATGGGTGGAAGGGTGGGCTCAGTTAACCCCAAGATTTTTGCTGAACAAGGATACAGGAGGGACACATCCCTTGTACTTATTTTTTATTTAAAGCATAACTCCATTTTTGTTGAGAAAAAAACAATCCCCTGGGTGATCTATGAACATTACAAGGATTTCTACAAACGTTGTAGCAGATTCCTACCTTTTTGTTAGTCTGAGGAAATCCATGTTTGTTTCTCTGTGTCCATGTGGTAAGTGAGTCTAATGGGAGTGGTTTCATAATTATCATTTAGCTGCTACGCCTGCAGGGCACTAATGAGGAAAGCTGCTGGGTCTGCATCCCTTTAGATGTTACATAGTAGGTGAGGTCGAAAAAAGACACAAGTCCATCAAGTCCAACCTATGTGTGTGATTATATGTCAGTATTACATTGTATATCCCTGTGTGTTGTGGCCGTTCAGGTGCTTATCTAAAAGTTTCTTGAAACTATCGATGCTCCGCGCTGAGACTGCCGTCTGCGGAAGGAAATGCCACATCCTTGCCGCTCTTAAAGTAAAGAACCCTCTACTTAGTTTAAGGTTCAACCTCTTTTGTTCTAATTTTAATGATTGGCCATGTGTCTTGTTAAACTACCTTCCGCGAAGAATTGGCAATTTTCTTCAGAAAAATTTTGTTGGAGTTGATCAACCCAACCGCTCTCATTAAAGTCCATGCAAAGCTATGTTCAACCCACTTCTTATCTTATGCCTCGTTTCCACTGAGCGGATCGGTTCGGGTCGGTACAGTTTGGAAGGGCAAGAATGGTCCGGCCTTTTCAGGTGAGCATTTCCACTGCAAGTCGGACCACCCGGGTCCATACGGGGTTTAAAAAAAAATGCCTAGCGTGGCCCTTACACTGATTGGCAGACATTTTTTCTGTCCGCCAATCAGTGAATGAATGAATGAATGAATGAAAGATTTTTATAGCGCTGCAACTGCGAACTGAATCGCCTCGAGGCGCTTGATCCGAACTGGGTTGATTCCTTCTTAGAAGAGGTGGGTCTTAAGTTTTTTCCTGAAGGTCCGATGGTCTTTTTCTAAGCGGATGTTCGTAGGTAGAGTGTTCCATAGCCGTGGTCCTTGGACTGCAAATCTTCGTTCTCCCCTTGATTTGTACCGGGACTTGGGGACGAGGAGGAGATTTTGGTCGTTAGATCGGAGGTTGCGATTTGGGGTGTAGTGTTGTATTTTTTCGCATAAGTATTGAGGAGCATCTCCTTGTGTGCATTTGTGGGTCAGGCAGTCTTGAATGTGATCCTATCCTTTACGGTTAGCCAATGGAGGGTCCTCAGGGATGGGGAGATGGATTCCCATGTTTTTTTTCCTGTGACTAGTCTTGCTGCCATGTTTTGAACGACTTGTAGGCGTGCAATCTGGAATTTAGGTAGTCCTATGTAGAGGGAGTTTGCGTAGTCGAGTCGAGAGTTGATGATTGTTCCTACCACTATGGCTTTGTCCTTTTCTGGGATGAAGGGGATGAGTCTACGCAGCAGGCGTAGAAGGTGGTAGGATCCGCTGACTACTGATCCTATTTGTGCATCCATTGACATTTCTGAATCGAAAGTGACTCCGAGACTTTTGGCTTTTAAGCTTAGAGGGATGGTCTGTCCAAGGATGGTGGGCGGAGTCCATGGTGTCGTAGATTTAGTTTTCCGGTTTGCATTTAGGAGAAGGAGTTCTGTTTTGGTTCCGTTAAGTTTGAGGGAGTTAGTGGACATCCAGTCGTCTATTGATGCGAGGCATTTTTCCAATTCCTGATATTGGTCTTTTACAGTGGAATGTATCCTAGCTCCACCCTAACCGAACCGTTCCATTTTCTATGGCCCCACATCTGAAGCAGGACACTGAATGGTGCGGTATGGTTCGGTTGTATGGGCCACTTTCATAATGGAAACACTGAAAATAGCATAACGTACCGAACCAAACCGATCTGCTCAGTGGAAACGAGGCATAAGTCTCTACCATAAGGTCCCCCATTCAAGGGCTATCTACACTAATCACAGGTAAGGATGAGCCCGGTGTTCGATTCGAACCCATGTTCGAATCGAGCACCGGGTGTTCGCTCGCTCGGCGAGCCCAGAACTATTGGGACCGCTCGCATCAAATTCGTGTGATGCGAGCGGCCCCGCAATGCATTGCGGCCCGCGCAGTGCAATGCTGGCTGATGATTGGCCAAGCATGCACTGTGACCCCGCATGCTTGGCCAATCACAGCGCCGGCAGCGAGGAGAGCCATAATTGGCTACAGGCAGGATGCCTGTAGCCAATTATAGCTCAGGGGCTTTAATACACGCCCCACGGTATAAGAGGCCGCCGCGGCGGCGGCCTCGCATATTATGTTTCACTCACAGTGTCAGCGTGTCAGTGTGCTGCTGACTGCTGACAACAATATGTTCTTTATTTCTGGGGATATGTGTGTGCATGCTGTTAGAACAGCATTGCAGTATCACATCTGGGGGGTGTCTATAGGTAGCCTGTGAAGGAGGGCAGGTTTCCTGTGCTTAGAACTTTCCCTGCAAAAAAGTGTCATTTTTGCAGGAAGAAAGCTATTTAAATCACTCGCGGCTAATGAATTGATGGCTCCTGTAACACAGAGAGCTGTCATTCATTAATAAAAAACAAAAAAAAAAGCGTAGGGGTCCCCCCAAATTCAATAACCAGGCCCTTCAGGTCTGGGATGGATATTAAGGGGGATCCCAGCCAAAAAAAAAAAAAAAAAATGGCGTAGGGTCCCCCTCAAAATCCATACCAGACCCTTGAGGTCTGGTATGGATTTTAAGGGGAACCCTAGCCAAAAAAAATGGCGTGGGGTCCCCCTCAAAATCCATACCAGACCCTTATCCGAGCACGCAACCTGGCAGGCCGCAGGAAAAGAGGGGGGGACGAGAGCGGCCCCCCCTCTCGCCTGAACCGTACCAGGCCACATGCCCTCAACATTGGGAGGATGCTTTGGGGGTCTAAGACCCCTAAAGCACCTTGTCCCCATGTTGATTAGGACAAGGGCCTCTTCCCCACAACCCTGGCCGGTGGTTGTGGGGGTCTGCGGGCGGGGGGCTTATCGGAATCTGGAAGCCCCCTTTAACAAGGGGACCCCCAGATCCCGGCCCCCCCCCTGTGTGAAATGGTAAGGGGGTACAAAAGTACCCCTACCATTTCACCAAAAAAGTGGCAAAAATGGTAAAAAGGACAGGAGACAGTCTTTGACAATTCCTTTATTAAAATCTTCTTTCTTCTTTCTTCATCCTTCGGTTTCTTCATCTTCTCCTTCCTTCATCTTCTTCCATCTTCTTCTTCCATTTTCTTCTTCCTCCGATCCGCTTCTTCTTGCGCTGGTCTTCTCGTCCTTCTCGTCCGGCATCTTCTTCCGTCGGCGTCGGCGTCGGTGTCTCTGTCTCTTCTTGGGCCGCTCCGCGCAATGGGAGGCTCCCGCTGTGTGAGGCTCCGCTCCGTCTGACAGGTCTTTTATAATGGAGGGCACCTGGTGACCCCGCCCCCTCTGACGCACAGGGACGTCATGGGGAATTCCATGATGGCTTTCCCCATGATGTCAGAGGGGGCGGGGTCACCAGGTGCCCTCCGTTTTAAAAGACCTGTCAGATGGAGCGGAGCCTCACACAGCGGGAGCCTCCCATTGCGCGGAGCGGCCCAAGAAGACACCGACACCGACGCCGACGCCGACGGAAGAAGATGCCGGACGAGAAGGACGAGAAGACCAGCGCAAGAAGAAGCGGATCGGAGGAAGAAGAAAATGGAAGAAGAAGATGGAAGAAGATGAAGGAAGGAGAAGATGAAGAATCCGAAGGATGAAGAAAGAAGAAAGAAGATTTTAATAAAGGAATTGTCAAAGACTGTCTCCTGTCCTTTTTACCATTTTTGCCACTTTTTTGGTGAAATGGTAGGGGTACTTTTGTACCCCCTTACCATTTCACACAGGGGGGGGGCCGGGATCTGGGGGTCCCCTTGTTAAAGGGGGCTTCCAGATTCCGATAAGCCCCCCGCCCGCAGACCCCCACAACCACCGGCCAGGGTTGTGGGGAAGAGGCCCTTGTCCTAATCAACATGGGGACAAGGTGCTTTAGGGGTCTTAGACCCCCAAAGCATCCTCCCAATGTTGAGGGCATGTGGCCTGGTACGGTTCAGGCGAGAGGGGGGGCCGCTCTCGTCCCCCCCTCTTTTCCTGCGGCCTGCCAGGTTGCGTGCTCGGATAAGGGTCTGGTATGGATTTTGAGGGGGACCCCACGCCATTTTTTTTGGCTAGGGTTCCCCTTAAAATCCATACCAGACCTCAAGGGTCTGGTATGGATTTTGAGGGGGACCCTACGCCATTTTTTTTTTTTTTTTTGGCTGGGATCCCCCTTAATATCCATCCCAGACCTGAAGGGCCTGGTTATTGAATTTGGGGGGACCCCTACGCTTTTTTTTTTTTCATTTTTTTTTTTTTTTTATCAATGACTTTTTTTTATGAATGAGTTTCAATGAATCACTGTTCTCTGTGTTACGGGAGCCGTGAATTAACATTAGCCGCGAGTGATTTTAAATAGCTTTTTTACTTTCAAAAATGACACTTTGCGCAGAGACAGTTCTAAACACGGGAAACATGCGCCCCTTTACAGGCATACTATAGACACCCCCCAGGTACGAAATTTAAAGGAATATTACACTTTTATTGTTTCAATTTAAGCATTATTAAAATCACTGCTCCTGAAAAAACGGCCGTTTTTAAAAAAAATTTTTGCATTGATACATGTCCCCTGGGGCAGGACCCAGGTCCCCAAACACTTTTTATGACATTAACATGCATATTAGCCTTTAAAATGAGCACTTTTAATTTCGAACGTTCGCATCCATTATAACTAATAGGGTTCTAAAGCTCGCACGGACTTTAGGTCCGTTCGCGGGTTCTGGTGCGAGCCGAACGGGGGGGTGTTCGGCTCATCCCTAATCACAGGGATGGGCAATGAGAACCCAGAGAAGGTTCCTAATGACCTTTCATCAACAGTATAGTTCACAGTACCTTTTATACAGCTTCTACACATCTCCAGGAAATTCAAACTCATACACTACCCTAAAATTCACCATATAAACATGGGAAGTATGCAAATCACCCAGATTTTTTATAGTAAATGCAAGTAGTGCACTTTCCTTTTGCTTTCTAGGAAATATAATGGTTCAAATTTGTTAACTACTTGACCTCCTGAAGGTTTTACCCCCTTTTAACTGGCAATTGATCGGTCATGCAACATTGTACACAAACAAAATGATTCTATTTTGTTCACACAAATAGAGCTTTCTTTTGGTGGTATTTAAAGTGGATGTAAATGCCGAAATTTTTATTTTTTTTTTGTCTGGCAAAATATAGAGTATGGGATTTCAGTCTTGCCACAAAGAGTTAATCCAGCTCTGAGCAATCTGCATATCTTTTTCAGTGAAATAAAAGGACAAACTGTGAAAACTTTGTCCGTTCTTCCCCCTTTCTGTGATTGACAGGTGATTTACATATCTCGTGCACTAGCCTAAGACATGCATTATTTTTTAATTCCCACCCCCACTCCTTTCTTCAGCAGCTCTGCAAGGATTGGCTGTTCCACACCTCAGCATGATTTGGCATGCTGAAGTCATGTGGGGACTTTTCTGGGTTTTGACTGGATGTTAATGATCATAGCAGAAGTTCAGTGTAAGAAATACACAGGAGAAAATGCATGTTGATAAGGGGAGTGTAGAGGTGGGCGGGGAGTCTACTGACATCACGACTCCACCCACTGAGCCCTGGAAAACAGACCCACCCACAAAATCTGCAGTTTTTCGGGTCTCATAGCAGACAGAGGGGAGACATTTGCAGTTATAACAGCTTCAACTCTTCTGGGAAGGCTGTCCACAAGGTTTAGGAGTGTGTCTATGGGAATGTTTGACCATTCATCCAAAAGCACATTTGTGAGGTCAGGCACTGATGTTGGACAAGAAGACCTGGCTCACAGTCTCTGCTCTAATTCATCCCAAAGGTGTTCTAACAGGTTGAGGTCAGGACTCTGTACAGGCCAGTCAAGTTCCTCCACCCCAAACTCACTCATCCACACTATATTGCCAAAAGTATTGGGCCACCCGTCCAAATCATTTGGTGGAGGGGGGATTATGAAGTAAGGTTGTTTTTCTGAGTTTGGACTTGGCCTCTTAGTTCCAGTGAAGGGTACTCCTAAGGCATCAGCATACCAAGAAATTTTGGACAATCTCATGCTATCAACTTTGTGGGAACAGTTTGGGGATGGCCCCTTCCTGTTCCAACATGACTGTGCACCAGTGCACAAAGCAAGGTCCATAAAGACATGGATGAGCGAGTTTGGGGTGGAGCGGAGTAACTTGACTGACCTGCACAAAGTCCTGACCTCAGGCCAATAGAATACCTTTGGGATGAATTAAAACGGAGACTGTGAGCCAGGCCTTCTCGGCCAACATCAGTTCCTGACCTCAATGGTTTGTTGGGACTGTACATCATCCCTAAAAGACTGCTGATGCTGAGTGCCAGGCTCCACCTCCATGCTCACACAATCCTCCTCCTCCTCATCCTCTTCCTGTGTGATGAGTGGGACAGAAGGAACACTGTCTGGATAAAGGGAGCCTTGAGAGGCAAGGAAGTCCTCCTCTTCGTGCCTCTGTTCTACCTCAAGTGCCCTGTCCATTATCCCTCGCAGCGTATGCTCCAACAGGTGGACAAGAGGTACAGTGTCACTGATGCATGCACTGTCACTGCTCACCATCCTCGTGGCCTCGTGGACAGTGCCTGGAAGAATGGTCAAACATGTTACAGCACCAATCTAAAAAAAAAAATCTGTTTTATGAGGCTTGCCAGAAAGGGCCCTTATACTATGTGTAAAAAGGCCACCAGATTTCTATTCATTTACAAGACAATCACCTTATACAAGTGGTGGATAAACCAGTTATTTGCTTTTCTTTTTGACAATTTAAAAAAAATATATACTGTTCATCTATTTTTTTGCATTGTCCTTCATAATGTTTTTTTTTTCACTTTTTGTAGTTTAACCATTAAATAAAATATGCAATTTGTTAAAAAAAAAAAAAAGAGCCATTTAGATATGACCTTGTAATGCGTTGTGCTAGAAACATTATGTTGGTGTCAAAATAAATGGAATGAATTGAAGAATAAACATTATCAACTTAAATCTGCAGACATTGTGCAGGCATGGTTTACCATTGTCCCCATCAAGAAGCATTACAAGACAATGACCTTAGTCAAGTGGTAGCTTAACCAGCTCTATTTGGGTTTTTCTTTTTGTGATAATATAAAAAAAAAATGTATTGTTCATACTTTGCATTTTCCTTCATGGTCCACCATTATTGCATATATGTGGACAAGGCTGGAGCAATAGATGTAGCTGAGAGAGGCAGGTGAAGACCAATCGTACCAAGATAAAAATATTTTAACCACTTGCTTACTGGACACTTTTTTTTTTTTAATCAAAATTTTTATTGCACATATGAATACAAAAATTTAACCCATGAAGTTGACCTGTCTCATATTTATTGTTATTGTCTCTATATTTTATTGATCTCTCCTATACGTTTTTTCCTCCCACCCTCCCCTACTACCCTCCCTATTCTACAATACCTCTCATCATCTTACTTAGATAGCAAATTATTCTATATCTCTCTGTCTTATATTATAGTTTCGACATATTTCCACGTCTGCTTGAACTTCTGCCATTTTTCCCATTTATTCAGATCTTCGTCTCCGTCATCCTCTCCATTATATCTCAGTTTTTCAAGGTGGTACATTTCTTCCACTTTTAGGGCCCATTCTCTTTTAGTTGGTGCTTCTTCCTGCTGCCACTTTTTCAGGATTAATCCCTTAGCTGCGTTTAGCATTTGAGGGATCAATGTTTTAGTATAATGCTTAATTGAGTCATCCGTTCCATGGAATAAGCAGATCCAAGGGTCCTCTTTTATGCTTACATCAGTGATATCTTTTATAAGACCCAGGACCTCTCTCCAAAATGTATTTATTTTTGGACACTCCCACCAAATATGGGCCATCGTGCCCCGTTTTTTGCACCCCCTCCAGCAGTCTAGTGAGTTATCCGGGTGGAGTTTATTGAGTCTATCAGGTGTCATATACCATCTGGAGAGGCATTTGTAGTTCATCTCTGCTGTCATAGTGTCCGTTGCTGAGTTGTGAGTTAATTTCATAATTTTTTTAATTTTGTGAGTATAATCATGTGATCCTAATTCCGCTCCCCATTTTAATAAGAAGGGCGGTACCTCTAGCTGTTCCTCTGCCAGGAAAGCTTTATATAGTCGAGATATTATTTTTTTTGTCCCATTTTGAACACAGATTTTTTCTAATGCTGTGTATTTTTCTTTTGTTCTAATCGGTTGGGGCAAATTCCTTACAAAGTGGGTCAGCTGTAAGTACCGCCATTCATTGATTTTTATTTGTGTCACATTATGTTTTATTTCTCCCAGTGTTTTTATTTTTACTTTATCTATTATATCTTTTAATTGCGTGTTTTCCCCTACCCACTGAGTTTTTAAACTGACCCCACTTATGCCACTCTCCATATTAACCCATTGTTTATCTTCTGTCTCCCGTGTCCACTCAATTGCTCGTGACACTATAATAGCATAATAATATTTTTTAATATCTGGGATGCTCAGGCCTCCTTGTTCTTTATTGTACTTCAGAACATTACGGGAGATCCTGGGTTTTTTATTTTGCCATATGAATCTGCCTAATATTGATTTTAACATTTGAAAATAGTAGTCTGGAAGAGAAATTGGCAACATTGAAAATTTATATGTAATTTTAGGTAACAGTACCATTTTAACTGTATTGATCCGACCGAACCATGACAGTGGTCTTAGAGATAGTTTCTTCGTCTCATTTTTAATTTCGTCTAATAATGGGATATAGTTTTCACTAAAAAGTTGTTCTACCGAGTTTGCCAATTTAATCCCCAGATATTTTAAGCCTTTCTTCTTCCAGGGAAATGGGAAGTCTCTTTATAGCTCCGAAGCTTCTTTAGGTTCTACGTTTATATTTAAGATTTCCGATTTATTCAGATTGATTTTGAGGTTCGATATTTTTCCATACTGTTTTAGGGTGTCAATCAATCGTGGCATTGTGAGTTTAGGTTCGGAGACGTAGAACAGGAGATCATCAGCGAAAGCCACGATCTTGTGCTCGACGTCTCCGATTTTTATTCCTTTAATATCCTCATTTGCTCTAATTGTTGCCAACAAAGGTTCCAAAGAAAGCACGAAAAGCAGTGGGGACAGGGGACAACCCTGCCTTGTCCCATTCCTCATTATAAAGGGGGTTGAATATTCCCCGTTTATTTTAATTGTTGCAGTCGGTTCTTCATATAGCACCCCGATTCTCTGTATCATTTTGGTACCCAGCCCCAGGTGCCTCAATGTTTCCATCATGAGCCCCCAGTCTACCCTGTCAAATGCTTTTTCTGCATCAATTGACAGGAATAGACCTGGGGGCCCGTGGGTTTTCATTTTTTGTAACAATAGGAGAGTTCTAACCCCGTTATCGCGCCCCTCCCTTCCTGAGACAAACCCTACCTGGTCCGGATGGACCAACTCCTTCATCTTGTCCCTTAGTCTATTTGCGAGGACTTTTGCGTAGAGTTTTGTGTCGAAGTTCAAGAGGGAGATTGGTCTATAGCTTGAACATAACCTTTCGTCCTTACCTTCTTTTAAAACTATGGTTATCTGTGCTCTCTGTGCATCTGGACTTAACCCGTACTCTACACCGAGTCCATTCATATATGTACAGAGCCTGGGTATCAGAATGTCTCCAAATTTCTTAAGGTACTTAATCGAGAATCCATCTGGACCTGGACTTTTCCCTATTGGTGATTCTGAGATAGCTTTTGCAACTTCTTGCTCTGTAGTGGGACTTTCTAGATCTTCTCTATCGTTTGATGCTAATTGAGGGGTACCTGATTTGTCCAGAAACTGTTTTATTTTATTTGCTTTTTCTTTTTCTGCATTCCCTTTCTTAACGTCGTATAGTGTGCTGTAATAGTTTCGGAAGACGTCAGCTATCTCATTTGTCTTGAAGACCACTTCCCCTTGCTTGTTTCAAATTTTTTCAATGTAATTTCTCGATTTTTCCTTCCTCAAAGTCTTTGCCAGATGTTTCCCAATTTTATTTGCTCCCAGATATAAATCTTTCAGTTCTTCTCTTTTCGATATTAATTGATGGAAAATTTCTTGATTCCGCCCCTCTGGTTTTTTATGAAGCTGTTATATTCTATATATTTCCTCTGTTAAATTTCTAATTTCTCTCGCTCTCATCTTTTTTTTCCCTGCTCCCAAAGATATAAAGATATCTCTTGTACGCCTTATGCGTTTCCCATAGTGTGGAAAGTGAGATATCCTTTGTGTCGTTAATATCAAAAAAGTGTGTCAACTCCATGTGTATTCTTTCTACATCTTGTTTTTCATCGAGAAGGGTCTCATTTAATTGCCAATTGAAAACTGGTCTCTGTATTTTAAGTTCTTCTATGATCATCGTGACTGGGGAGTGGTCTGAGAGAGTGGTAATTCCTATCTCGACATCTGTTATTTTAGTCAGTGTGTTATGGTCTACCAAAAAATAATCAATACGTGTGTACGTCCCATGTACGGGGGAGAAGAAGGTGTAGTCCCGTCCTTTTGGGTGGAGAGCTCTCCAGGCATCCACCAATTGGTTTTGGTACATTTTTTTTCTTCAATATTTCTAGGGGCACCCCTCCCGTCCCCCGTGCACGGGACGTACTATCCTCTTGTGGATTCAAGCACAGATTAAAATCTCCTGCCATTATTACAATCCCCCTCCTAAACTGCGCGAGGGTCCCAATCATTTTCTTTAGATACTCCGTTGACCTTTTGTTTGGGGCATAGATATTAGCCAGGGTACATTCTATTTCTCCTATATGCCCCCTTACAAATAGATATCTCCCCTCCGGATCTGTTAACCTGTCTTCTATTTTAAATCGTACTTCTCTTGAGAACCCAATTGCGAGCCCCTTGGCTTTGTTAGTCGTTGAGTCCGCATAAAACCATGTAGGGGGGTCTTTAGAGTGGAGTCTTACATTGGCTCCTTGAAAAAGGTGGGTCTCTTGGAGAAAGACTATGTCTGCGTGTTGATATTTAAGCTCATTTAGGACCTTATGTCTTTTGGCTGGTGTATTCAAGCCTCGAACGTTATATGTCAAAAACTTAATCTGGCACTTTCTTTATCGTTTCTTTATCGTATGATGAGAGGTATTGTTCTCCTACCCACTTCTCCCCCCTACCCGCCCTTCCCTCCCTCCCTCCCTTCCCTCCCTCTCCTCCCTTCCACCCTCCCTTCCGCTCCACCAATTCTGGTCCCTAGACTGTTGGCTGATTTGATACTCATCTCAGCCTTCAGTCTTCCTGCCTCGAGGTGTGGCTCTGATCACCTTCCACATTCCGCGCCCCTCCCACGGGATTATCCCAGGAGGGGAGTGGGGTGGGTATTCTGGACCGAGCTTTCCTTCCTCCCTGCTTTAAACCCTTGCCTCTCCCCCCCCTCCCGCCTCCTCCCAAAAGAGAACAAAAAAAAAAGGAAGGAGGAGAAGGGAGAGAGGGGAGTCACCCCCCTCTCCCCCCATTTCGCCCCTACAGGCCCTCCCTCTCCATCCACTCTGGGATTTCTATAACCTGCAGGTTAAGTGCGTTACAAAATTCTGGGAGTACTTCTGGGAATCTGAGCCTTGCAGATATGCCCTCTTTATATCCTATCAAGCAGGACGGAAACCCCCAGCTATATTTAATGTTCTCTGATTTCATTTGAGCTAATAAAGGTCTGAGCAGGCCCCTCCTGGCCAGCGTCTCTGGGGCCAGATCGATAAAAATTTGTAGTTCTGTCCCTTTGACTTTAAGTGGAGGTTTACCTCTTAGGTTGTTCCAAATTTCAGTCTTATCTTCATAGTTCTGGAATCTTATTAGGACATCTCTCGGGCTGTCCGATGATATATGTTGAGGTCTCCTTAATCTGTGTACTCTATCTATTTTAAGCTCTGAATCTGGGCCCTTATTCCACACTGGACCAAGTAGCTCTTTTATTTCTCTTCTGAGATCTTCTGCGTTTTCCTCTGCAAGGGCACGTATCCTTAGATTCTGGCGTCTGCTTTGGTTTTCTTGTTCCTCGAGCTTATATCTGATTTTCCTCTGATTTATCCTTGTTTCTCTAAGCTGATCTTTTACCGCATTCAATTCCAAAGTGTGGTTATTCATTTTGTTTCCTTTTTTCTTCGACGCGAGTGAGCAGGTGACTTAGATCTATTCGAAGCGCCGTTATTTCTTTCTTAATTGAATTCTCCATTCTTATTAACATCTCTGAAATTTCTAGCTTTGTGGCTGTCTGGGTGTTATTTGTAGGGGCTTCGCTGGCACTCCTGTCCAACTCACTTTCCATGGTTGTTTTTCCTCCTGAGGCTTCGACCGGGTCATCTTTCTTTTTATTTGTTTCCTTCTTTTTTCCCTGTTTAATCATTTGCTGTTTTTCTGGGTCTGGGCTTTTTGGGCTCAGTCCCTTTACCATATATTGTTTGATTGTGCTCGTATTAGCTTTATTTTTTGGTATTTTTGATTCACCTCCTTTCGTAATTTTTCCTTTCATACTAAGCAAACCCTTTATTTTTTTTGGATGATTTTGCGCTACCTCAGAATGTCAATTTTATTGTCCCAAAAAAGGAGTAAAACAAATTAAAAAAAAAAAAAAAGAGGGGAGGGATCCCCTTGGGGTCGAAGGGGGTTTGGTATCTACTCTTCCAGGCCGTCTGTTCCCCGAGAAATTTTCTCCCTGCCTTTTACCTTCTTAAATGAGATCTTCAATTACAGTGTTTTTTTATCCTGGTCGTCTTTAAAATCTCCTTAGTATCCCCGTGGTTTTTAGGTTACAACGTCTCTTATCTCCTCCGTCCCTGCTTCCCTTTTATGTCGTAGGTATGTGTATACCCCTTTAACTGTGAGTTCTCTCGTTCACTGCTTGAGGACCCTTAGCTGCAGAATGCTATCACCTATCCTGTAGTTATGGAAGTTTGGTTTTAGGTATAGTTTTGCCGCAAAAATAAGGGATAGCAGAGGGGGGGAGGAAGGGAACAGGGGGAGCCAAACAAAAAATTTTTTGTAGTGGTGACAGTATTGAACCGTTTATAGAACGTTGATCTTTAGGTTATGGATCTCCTCCAGTTATGACAAATCCCCCCGCTCTAATTACTCTCTGATTTATAGGGCTTATGCGCGTTTACTTGGTGTTTGCCTTTTAATATATCAGCGGTCTTCCTCTCTGTATATACCTCATTGTTTGTAGTGCCCAGCTATTCTACTACTGTATTTATCTAGGATGTCTTCTTCAAGGTGTATAATCAGCATAAACAGCGTTTCTGTCTTTTATAATTGCCCTTTTGGTCTACAACTGATATTCATTCTATACAGTAGTATCTATTCCATTTATATAAGTCCAATCCCCTCAATGGTTATAGTCATTGTATTGTAGCAGAAGTATTTCAAATTGCACTTTGAGGTATAAATAATAAAACAGAAGAAAGCACAAAAAGCAGGACTCACCGCTTCCAGTCTCCTATTATATAGATCGTCCTGATATACTATTCTCCCCTTAAAATGGGGTCTTACCCTTGCAGCACTCTCGTTGCGTCCAGAGGAATTGCTTGGAGAAATAAGAGGGGGGGGGAGTGGGGTTTGCAGAGAAACGGATCCGATCCGGACAAGTGGGGAACAGCAACGTGTTGATTTCAGAGCGGCGTCTCCTGCATTACACGCCGATATCCTCGGAGGTACGTAGCAGCATGGGACGCCGGCTCCCTAATCTGGCTCTCGTGATAGCAGGGAATCATCAGCGAGGGATCAGGCAGCCTCTCGTACTGCGTGCTCTCGCTCAGCTCTGTCCATCAGCTGTTCTTGGATCAGGCCCCTCCCTCCATGAGGCGCCTCGGATTCTCACGTCCTCACGTCCTGTCTGCCGGCATTCCCCTTCCCAGGATCGTATTCTGCTTACTGGACACTTAAACCCCCTTCCTGCCCAGGCCAATTTTCAGCTTTCAGTGCTGTCACTCTTTGAATGACAATTGCGCGGTCATGCAACACTGTAACCATATGATATTTTTTTCATACAAATAGGGCTTTCTTTTGGTGGTATTTAATCACTGCTGGGCTTTTTATTTTTTGCTCAAAAAACATAGTTTGTTATAATATTTTGCAAACAGGTAATTTTTCTCCTTCATTGATGTGTGCTGATGAGGCTGCACTGATGGGCACTAATTGGTGGCACTGATGGGCACTGATAGGCACTGATAAGGTGACACTGATGGACACTGATAGGTGACACTGATGAGGCGGCACTGTTGGGCACTGATAGGTGGCACTGATGAGCACTGATAGGTGGCATTGAGAGGTGGCACTGTTGGGAACTAATGGTGGGCTCCGAAGGGCACTGATAGGTGGCACTGATGGGCACTAATAGGCACTAGTAGGTGACACTGATAGGCAGCACTGATAGGTGGCACTGATAATGAGGCAGTGATGGGCACTGATTGCTAGCACTGATGGGCAGTAATAGGTGGCACTGGTGGGCATTGATAGGTGGCACTGGTAGGTTTCACTGGTGGGCACTGATAGGCAGCACTGATTTGCACTGGTAGGTGGCACTGGTGGGCACTGGCAGGTGGCACTAGTGGGCACTGCTTAGCAGCAGTGGGTGTCCGTGTGCGGGACCGATGTCCCTCTGACAGAAGCTGGTAATATATATATATCTTTTTTCCTTCACCTCACGCTGTCTGAGTCAGCGTGAGAAAAAAAATCCAATTACTATCTTCTGTTTACACCTGATCAGCTATCATTGGCTGACAGCTGATCGCGCCAAGTCTCATTGACTCGCTGACTCAAACAATACGTTACAATATGATTTGTGTCGCAATTGTATACACCAGGGGTCTTCAAACTTTCTAAACAAAGGGCCAGTTTATTTTCCTTCAGACTTTAGGAGGCCAAACTGGCCAGCGGGAGTGTAAATTTTCCTGGCATCAGTGGAAGTAAACATTGCCACATTTTGTATAAGGTGGAAGAATAGTACCCCATCATTGCATCATTGGTATCATTGGGAGGAATAGTACCCCATTTTTGGTGTCAATGGGAGAAATGGTGCCCCATTGTTGATGTCAGTTGGCAAAATAGTGTCTCGTATCAGTGAGAGAATAGTGCCCCAAGGGCAGGATAAAGGCAAGCAAAGGGCCGCATCCGGCCCCCCAGGCCACAGCTTTGGAGACCACTGGTATACACTATCTTATTATTATTTTTTTATTTGCTGTTTTTTTTTCCCCATGAAAGTGGAGTTACCCTTTAGGTGTGTGTTGCATTAATATTATGTTTATCTGTGGTTTATATTATGCTCTGTTTTGATGATTCAGAATTATCTCACATAGATACACATTGTTTTTTCATAATTTTATTAGCGCTACACCGTCTTGTGTTGGTTGGGTGGACAGAGTATGTCTCCAAAACTCAGGGATCCCCAACCCCCGGGCCGCTGACTGGTCCCGGTCCGTGGCCTCTTTGCAGCTGGCCCGCAAAGGCTGCACTGTAAAAGGTGTGGCAGGCGAGCAGAGAGATGCCATCATCTCTTACCACCCGCCCCGCATCACCACTGTTCCACCCTCACTCTAGGATAGGACCCAGCAACTGCGCATGTGCCGTTTTACGCGCTCAGAAGCCGTAGCGCTGGGGTGAGGCAGAGAGAAAAGTTGTGAGTCTTTCAGGCAAGTGACAAACTGCATCTGGTGGCCAGGCGACTTTGCAAGTGACAAGTTACATCTGGTGGCAAGCTGCATCTGGTGGCAGGCAACGTGGCAAGTGATAAGCTGCATCTGGTGGCAAGCTGCATCCGGTAGCTGGCGACATTGCAAGTGACAAGATGCATCTGGTAACAGGGCAGGTGACAAGCTACATCTGGTGGCAAGTGACAAGCTACATCTGGTGGCAGGCGACGTGGAAAGTGACAAGCTGCATCTGGTGGTAGACAATGTGGAAAGTGACAAGCTGCATCTGGTGGCAGGCAACGTGGCAAGTGGCAAGCTGCATCTGGTGGCAGGCAATGGGGAAAATGGCAAGCTGCATCTGGTGGCAAGCAAGGGGAAAAGTGACAAGCTGCATATGGTGGCAGGCGACATGGAAAGTGATAAGCTGCATCTGGTGGCAGGCAACATGGCAAGTGACAAGCTACATCTGGTGGCAAGTGACAAGCTACATCTGGTGGCAGACGACGTGGAAAGTGACAAGCTGCATCTGGTGGTAGGCAATGTGGAAAGTGACAAGCTGCATCTGGTGGCAGGCAACGCGGCAAATGACAAGCTGCATCTGGTGGCATCTGGTGGCAGGCAAACATGGCAAGTGAAAATCTGGTGGCAGGCAACGCGGCAAATGACAAGCTGCATCTGGTGGCAAGCTGCATATGGTGGCAGGCGACATGGAAAGTGATAAGCTGCATCTGGTGGCAGGCAACATGGCAAGTGACAAGCTACATCTGGTGGCAAGTGACAAGCTACAACTGGTGGCAGACGACGTGGAAAGTGACAAGCTGCATCTGGTGGTAGGCAATGTGGAAAGTGACAAGCTGCATCTGGTGGCAGGCAACGCGGCAAATGACAAGCTGCATCTGGTGGCAAGCAAGGGGGAAAGTGACAAGCTGCATCTGGTGGCAGGCGACATGGAAAGTGACAAGCTGCATCTGGTGGCAGGCAACGTGGAAAGTGACAAGCTGCATCTGGTGGTAGGCAATGTGGAAAGTGACAAGCTGCATCTGGTGGCAGGCAACGTGGCAAGTGGCAAGCTGCATCTGGTGGCAGGCAACGGGGCAAATGGCAAGCTGCATCTGGTGGCAAGCAAGGGGGAAAGTGACAAGCTGCATCTGGTTGCAGGCAACATGGCAAGTGACAAGCTACATCTGGTGGCAAGTGACAAGCTACATCTGGTGGCAGGCGACGTGGAAAGTGACAAGCTGCATCTGGTGGTAGGCAATGTGGAAAGTGACAAGTTGCATCTGGTGGCAGGCAACGTGGCAAATGACAAGCTGCATCTGGTGGCAGGCAACGTGGCAAATGACAAGCTGCATCTGGTGGCAAGCGACATGGAAAGTGACAAGCTGCATCTGGTGGCAGGCGACGGTGGCAAATGACACATTGCATCTGTTGACAGGCGACGTGGCAAGTCACAAGCTGCATCTGGCGGCACTCAACAGTAGCAAATGACAAGCTGCATATGGTGGCAGGCGACGTGGCAAGTCACAAGCTGCATCTGGTGGCAGGCGACGTGGCAGGGGACACACTTAGGGCTCCCACTGATTCTGCATTATAGTGAGTTACTATTTAATTTTATATTACAATGCAATAATAGAAATAATGTGCTTCAATCATCCTGACACCATACCAACCATGGAGTCGTGATGATTAGGTTTGCGACTTTTTCTTCAAGCCAAACCTGAACACTTTAGCGGCGCACAGCAATTTTTTTTATGTACAGGTACTCCTCACTTAACGACCAGGTTCCTTTCCAATGACCAGGTCGTTAAACAAATTGGTTGTTAAATGAGGAGTCCCAAGTAATCATTATTTTAGGCAATCTTAATTGAGAGATCTGATGAAACAGTGGAGACTGTGAAACGCGTCATCTGATTGGCCACCGGAATATGTCACTTCCGGTGTGCGTAGCTTGCGTGCCACACTGACACGCACTTTCGCTTCCGGGTTTGTGCTTTCTACAGAGAACTGCAGCATACTGGCTTTCCCACGTCCCGGGCACCTACAGAGGCTTAACCGCCACATCACCGCCATTTCATCCTCCAGCGGCATACCATCTATGGGCACTGTGACTAAGCCAGCTTCTTACCACACGGACAGCAGCTCAGACCCAAGAGTGACCCGGATCTTTTACTCATATGCCTGAAATCATTTCCCTCTTGTGAGTAGCCATTTGGCTTGTGTTGTCCTATTAAATGATTATTTTAATACTGCACTGAGTCTGGCGCGCCTTGTCTTTGTCCTGTTTTAACTACTGTACTGTACTGTATTGTGACAAAAAGGTCTAAACACACAACTGCGGCTCAATAACGTTGTTTTAATTTTGCATAAGTACAGAACACAAATTAAATTCTGTACTGTACTGTACAATACAATGATGTATAGCGCGTTGTTCAGGTGGGGAGAGCTGGTGGTAATTCTGAGTGGTCATTAAACAGGTAAGTCATCAGTGGCGTCGCTAGGGGGTGGCTTTTGGGGCTATAGCCCCGAATCTGGAGCCCACAGCCCCGAGTCACTGCAGGGGTCCCCAAGGGGAGGGTGGTTCTCTGGGGACCCTGATGTAAGGGGGGGTTCTCTGGGGACCCTGATGTAAGGGGGGGGGGTTCTCTGGGGACCCTGATGTAAGGGGGGTGGGGGGGGGTTCTCTGGGGACCCTGATGTAAGGGGGGGGGTTCTCTGGGGACCCTGATGTAAGGGGGGGTTCTCTGGGGACCCTGATGTAAGGGGGGGGTTCTCTGGGGACCCTGATGTAAGCGGGGGGGTTCTCTGGGGACCCTGATGTAAGGGGGGGGGGGGGTTCTCTGGGGACCCAGATGTAAAGGGGGGGGGGGGGTTCTCTGGGGACCCTGATGTAAGGGGGGGTTCTCTGGGGACCCTGATGTAAGGGAGGGCTCTCTGGGGATATATACACACACACACGTATATTGCTGTATATACATGTGTATACCCGCCCAAGCGTATGACTTTCTTTACTACGCTGCTATGGGCTCTAGCCCCAGATCTTTTGTAGACCTAGCAGCGCCCCTGTAAGTCATTAAACGAGGAGTATCTCTACGCAATAGGATTGTAACAGACCTGGGACACCATTGGGCACGCCAAAGATAAAAGTAATGTGGCACACATAGTGCCCCCTCACCCTCCTGTCAGGCTCTGTTCCAAGCCTCATTCCTGACTGAAACCTGGACACATGATTCACAACCCGGACTGTCTGGGTGAATCCCGGACACGTGGCAACCCTAGTGATGATTGAAGTGCTAACTCCAGCCATTCCCCCAGACAAATCAGCCGTGGAGAATCCCCTCCCATTCCACCACCCTCCCGCAGGTCTTTGCCAATATTTTCTTTCAAGAAACCAGTCCAAAAATGTTGGGACTGCTGCCCTCACTTACATTCTGACATTTTATTTCTGTCATTCCAGTAAAACAGTAGAGGGAAATCAATACAGTACGCAATGCAAACTTTACGGGTTGATTCTACAACATGTATTCTGGATACATTTTCTATTCTGAATTATTAGCCTGTAGCTTGTTTACTCCTTGTTCCTCCCTTCCCTGATAAGTGAAGCTTTCATCCCTCATTAAGGTTAATATTGTCACTGTTTTATCACATTAAGATCTCACTCCCTTCTCAACAACACAGAGCAGAAAGTCAACTCTGTGTCTTAACAACCAAACAACAGCTTTGCCTTCAATTAAAAATTCATTAAAATGCAAATGAGTTTATTATTATTTTTGTGACTACTCAATGGCTTCCTCATCAGAAATGACACTTGCCGGAGATAAACTTGCAGGGGGATGTAATAGAAAAGAGCCCGAGATGAATTTGTTAAAAGTATCTGTGCGTCTCAGTCGTCTGTGTGCCTGTGAAGCTGGGTTAGCTTGACATATGCAAACAGAACACTTTCGCTACACACATTTGGTTTGAAGATTGTCACTGTGAACAACTAAGCCGTTTTTATTTGGTGTCACACATCAGTGAATAGAGAACTGCCTTGCATGCCAAATGATCGAAAATGAAAGGTTCGCTCGTATTTAGAACTTTAATTTTAATGCTGAGCTCTAGACACAAACATTTTCATTGAAAAATAAATTCTAGACATGTGCACAACAAAAAAATTCATTTATTTTCATTTAGTTTTTTTCGTTTCCGTTGATTCGTAACGATTCGTACATTCGTAGATTCGTAATCGGAGCATAATTCATAATTTTATGTAATGTGTATGCTATTATTACATTTTAAGAGACACGGAAAATTACGAATCGAAAAAAAAAAGTTACGAATGTACGAATTTTTTCGTTCAATCCATTCGAAGCACGTTAAGCAGCGCCATTGTAAGAGACACGGAAAATTACGAATGAAAAAAAAAAGTTACGAATGTACGAATTTTTTCGTTCAATCCATTCGAAGCACGTTAAGCAGCGCCATTGTAAGGGACACGGAAAATTACCAATTAAATAAAAAAAAAAGTTACGAATGTACAAATTTTTTCTCCATCCGTTTTTCGGATTTTCTTCTTTCGTAGATTCGTTGTATCTAATTTGTTTTTTTCTGATTTTCGTTGTTTTCGGATTCGTTCGATTCGAACGATTCGTTATTCGTTAAAATTTTTGCCGAATCGTTCGTTCATTCGTACGATAACGAATGAACGAAAATAACAAAAAAAAAAAGAAAAACTAAAAAAAAACGAAACGAATTGCACATGTCTAATAAATTCTTCAAACTTTTACTCAAATAGTACTAGGTTCCAGCCCGCATAGCACATGCAAATCCTTCACATAGTGATAGATGTTCTAGGGTAGTGATGTTGAACTTTGGCACCCCAGATGTGTTGGAACTACATTTCCCATGATGCTCACCTACACTGCAGAGTGCATGAGCATCATGGACAATGTAGTTCTAAAACATCTGGGGTGCTAAGTAGGGTTGCCACCTTTTCTTCAAGTCAAACCCGAACACTTCGGCGTCGCACAGCAATTTTTTATCATAGTTATGCATAGATAAACAAAGCATAGATGTTGCTATAAAATAACATTTCTAATCATATGAAGTTAATCATAAGAGTCTCCATTTACATCAGAGTCCACAGAGTTCCTCTTTTACATCTGAATCTGCAGAGTTCCTTTTCACTGTAAGGGGGGCTCTGCAGACTCTGATGTAAGGGAGCACTCTGGGGACTCTAACATAAGGGATGCTCTGGTGTACAAAGAGGAATCTGATGTAAAGGAGAGAAATGTGGCCTCTGGTGTAAAGGGGAGCTCTGATGTAATGAGTGCTCTGAGAACCCTGATTTACCTTAGCGTACTAACTTAGAGGCAGGCAAGAGAAGTCCGGTCTGGTCTGAATAATATGTCCGGGTCTCAGACAGTCTGAAACCCGGACGCATGATTCCAAACCCGAACTGTCCGGGTGAATCCCGAACAGGTGGCAACCCTAGTGCTAAGGTTCGCCATTGCTGGCTCTGACGTCCATATTTGGTGGACTTGCCCATTCTTAACCAAATTTTAGACTCCTGAAAGTAGGAGGGTAGCCTACTATTTGTGTGTGTCGTTAGCATCCTGCTGCCCAAGTCAGGGGGTAAGGGTTAATGTTTTACCACCTTTCCCCGATATGTTTGTGAGTTTTCGCTGTGGTCCAGCCTCCCTCCCGTGTTCTATAAAAGGGAAGAGTTAAGGGGGCTTCGGGGAAAACGCATGGGGAAATGCATGGGGAACCTATGCTAAAGACTTGCTGGGACCTATGGTCTGCTCTAGAATGCCAATTTGCCGGAAGAACCTTGGGATATTGACTTCTCTGTTAAAACACGACCTGGAGACACTTTCCGACAGCTAGCTGCCATAAACCCGGTATCCTCTTCTTCAGCGGGCGGCTTTCAGATAAAAGTGATCACTTTTATCGGTGGCGGGAGACTGGGCCCCCCTCCCATCGTGCTTCGGTGCCCTCCGCCGCTTACCAGAGCCGTTGGTAGCATCAGAGGCGATTGTATCCTTCTCGGTCTGTGATTTGTGAGGGGAAGATGGCTCCCGCTCGGCTCCATAACATTGCAGGGTGGAAGTGATGTCAAAATGTCACTTCCGCCCATAGCTCTTATGCCCCGTACACATTGAGATCTTGCTCTTAAATTTTCTGACAACAAAAGCCGATTGGACTTTTTCCGATCGTGTGTAGAGAATTCTGACAGACAAAGTGCCACGCATGCTCAGATCAAATTACGAGACCAAAGCTATTGGCTACTAGCCTCTACGTAGTTCCGTCGTACGCAACGAACATCACCACGTTCAGAATGATCAGATTTTCCGACAACTTTGTCCGACTGTGTGTATGCAACACCAGTGTCAGACAAAATCTGTCGGAAAAAATCTGACTGGTTTTGTGGTCGGAAATTCCGACCGTGTGTACGGGGGCTTAAACATTTTTTTTAATTATTTTTTCAAACAACATAGTATTATTTTTTTAATTGCATTTTATTGTAAATATGAGATCTGAGGTCTTTTTGACACCAGATCTCATATTTAAGAGGTCCTGTCATGCTTTTTTTCTATTACAGGGGATGTTTTACATTCCTTGTAATAGGAATACAAGTGACAATTTTTATGTTTTTAAAAGAACAGTTAAAAAATAAAAAGTTAAATAAATAAGATTTTTTTTTATTTTTTTTTAAAGTGCCCCTTCCAGCTGAGAATGCGTGCAGAAGTGAACGCATACGTGAGCAGCGCCCGCATATGAAAACGGTGTTTAAAGCACATATGTGAGGTATCACCGTGATCATTAGAGTAATGCCCCGTACATACGGTCGGATTTTCCGATGGAAAATGTCCTATCGGACCATGTTGTCGGAAATTCCGACCGTGTGTGGGCTCCATCGGACTTTTTCCGTCGGAATTTCCGACGGAAAAAGTTTGAGATCCTGCTCTCAAATTTCCGACAATTAAGTCCTATCGGACTTTTTCCGATCGTGTGTAGCGAATTCCGACGGACAAAGTGCCACGCATGCTCAGATCACATTACAAGACCACAGCTATTGGCTACTAGCCTCTACGTAGTCCCGTCGTACGCAACGAACGTCACCACGTTCAGGATGATCGGATTTTCTGACAACTTTGTCCGACCGTGTGTATGCAACACCAGTGTCGGACAAAATCCGTCGGAAAAAATCAGACGGATTTTGTGGTCGGAATTTCCGACCGTGTGTACGGGGCATAAGAGTAATAATTCTAGCTCTATACCTCCTCTGTAACTTAAAACATACAACCTGTAGAATTTTTTAAACATTACCTATGGAGATGGAAAACTGGCAAACCAGCGACAGGGTCATGTTCATTGATGCATGTGGGGAACGAAGGCTGGCTCGTGTAGTCCAGTCCAATAGAAGAGTTACTGGAGCTCAAATTGCTAAAAGTTAAAGTGTTAAAGTGTTACTAAACCCAGGACCCTGAATTCACTATATCTGGTCTCCCACAGTACACAGAACATGGAAATGCAATTATTTTAGTAAATATAAACTGCTAAATACCTTTTCTCATTGGCAGTATATAGCAGTCTTGTGACTTCTATCAGTTCCTAGTAAAGCTTGTAGGAGGAGTTTTCATTCACCCCGGACCCTCTGTCTGGACAGTGCTGATTGGCCCTGTTTTGATCACATGCACTCTCCCACACACCAAACTGAGCATGTGAGGTTCTGTATTAGCCTCTGTATTATCAGAAAATAATTAGGGGACAGTTAAAGAAAAGGAGGATCAGAGAAGACAGGATCAAACAGCCTTTATACACAATGCAGAGGATTAAAGCGGAGTTCCACCCTAAAGTGGAACTTCCGCTCATCGGAACCCTCCCCCCCTCCGGTGCCACAGTCTAAGACAGGTATTTGCACCCACTTCCGGGCATAGACTCCCACGGGAGTCTATGCCTCTTCCTGTCCCGCCGCGCTGTCTGCTGGGACACACACCGGTCCCAAAGACAGCGCGGATGATTCCCATTGCACTGCGCGACTCGCACATGCACAGTAGGGAACCGGGAAGTGAAGCCGCAGCGCTTCACTTCCAGATTTCCTCAACGAGAATGGCGGCGAACCGATCGATTTCTCGGCATCGGCTGCCGACATCGCTGGACCCTGGGACAGGTAAGTGTCCATTTATTAAAAGTCAGCAGCTGCAGTGTTTGTAGCTGCTGGCTTTTCTTCTTTTTTTTTTTTCGGTGCAATCCCTCTTTAACCCCTTAGGTTCCACAGTGAGTATAACAAGCACGCTTTACTGTATGCTTTATAAGCATACAGACTGATTTTACTGTTATGGGTTTAGTAACACTTTAATGCTGGTTCCGATAAAAAAGTATTAAAACCAGCGGCGACCCTTCCATAAGGTACGCCACCCCCTAATCTCTATGTGCTGGCCCCTAATCTCCATTTTTGCTAAGCATTAGACATGTGCACACTGAAATATTTTGTTTCGGAATTTTGTTTTTCATCCGAAAAATACATTTATTTAGTTACTCCCGAAATTCGTTTTTATTTATTTTGTTTTGTTAAAAAATGCATTCGTCCAAAAATCCGAAATAATTAAGGTTGAATCTGTCATTGAAGGCTTATGGTGTCTGTCGAATGTTCTAAGAAGATTCGACGGAGCAGCTAAACTGTACGACGCCGCAATCGTACATTTCCGGTCGAATGTTCCTCCTACAAGCTATAGTAGAATTCTAATGCTGTATGACACTAGTAATAATTATATTTATTAATTAATATTACTAGTCAACCAACATTAGAATTCTTCTATAGCCTATGGGCATTTGACCATAAATGTCCACTCACTGTGACTGCTTTGTCGAATCTTCATGTCAAATCTTTTCTCGAATAATTTCGGACTAATAGAGTTAGATTAGGCACATTTGACCTTTTTTGCTATTGTCTCTATAATGTCGAATCTTTTCCAGGGGTCAAGTCCTGGGGAAAAAAGTGTGGAAACTCCCACCAAAAAAAAAATAAAAAATGATACGCTCATATGCACGAACGCTTCAAAAGTGGTATTTTTCATCCAATTTTCGTATTGTGTGTATGTAGCTTAACTGTTATTACATAAAAAAACAATCCTCAATAAACATAAATACGGTAATTCTCTGAATAATTAGCATTCATTCAATTGTGCTTCCATGCGAATGTGAACATCATGTTCTGATCTTTATTGGGGAATTTTATTTTGTATATAGAGTGTTTATGTGGTGAGTTTACACTTTTCATTGAACAGAGTATGCATAGCACAGGGTTAAACGGAAAGGTCATAAATGAACTGCACATTATCTGGACAGAATGCTTGGGGAGATAGTGATGTGTTCCTGCTTAGGAAATGTATGTTAGCTTGGGGGGCTGCAAACTCTGCAGGGCTCCATCACACACTCGCTGCTATTCCAACCCTTCACATATTTCCACATAAACTTCCCTCCTGGCATTAAACTTTGCCAGGTATTGTGCTCAGCTTACCACCCCAAACTGATGTTCCTTCCTCAGCTCACCTCTCTCCCTGCATGTCCTGTGAGCAGAATAGCTGTGCACCTCCTCTGGGTTCTCTCATCATATGGCATTGAATATAGAGGAGGGGGGGATTCAGCGGGACACACAGAGCAAGTATGCAGGAGACTGGGGGGGGGGGGTGAGGAGACAGAAAATCAGGAGGGGCCGGCGGGGAGGAGTGCATCACGAGAGGTCTGACTAAATACAATCTCTTAGCAGCAGGGACCTGATCTACCCATCAGATAGCTGTGATTGACAGGTAGATCGAAGTGGAAGCTGTCATGGGGCCCCTTACTGGCAATGCCTGAATGGTCAGGTGTGCGGCACTTACTATTGCGAGCTGTGTCGGCAGCTGCTGGTGTAGCACCTGCCACACAGCTCGCATACTTCAAAGTCTTGCAGGACACGGCTGCTAATGGGAACTGAGTTCCTGTTGTGGAAAAAGTACAGGAACTCCGTTCCCATGCGTTCCCGCAGGACTTGAGCCCTGATCTTTTCTCTCTATGTCAAATCTTTTCTCTCTATGTCGAATATTTTCTCTCTATGTAGAATAATCTTGGACTAATAGAGCTAAGGTTAGGCACATTTGACCACAGGTTCGATGGACACAGATCGCTATTGTCAGCGTCATGTCGAATCTCCTATCTATATCGAATTGTTGGTGTAACAAAAACGAAAATAAAACATATGTTTATGTCGGATCTTTCGGTTTTCGGATTCTGCACGTTCGTTATCGTTTGTTAAAACGATAACGAAAATACCCGAAATTTCGGACGAAAATGCATTCGGACAAAAAAGAACGCACATGTCTACTAAGCACATGATTAGAGCCAGAGGCTCTAATTGGCTTAAAAAAGGTTGGGCTCGGGGCACAGAGCACTGCGCCCTGAGCCCACCCACTTGTGACAATAGTGAATCAACATTTGCTATTGTTACATAGCTCCCAACTGTCCCTGATTTGGAGCAATGTCCCTCTGTCCCTCATTCCTCCTTATTTGTCCCTCATTTTGGTCTGATCTATGTAGATGTATATAAAATGCACTTTTTATCTGTCAAAAAGTATTTTCCAGCTCTAAACCTTTCATCTGATTTCTAAATTGCTGCATTTGCAAAATTCTAAAAGACACTATAAAGTAAGAGTAGTGGTAAATTAAGCACTTGTGGGTTGAACCAATCTTAATTTTTTTGTACAATTCTCCTTTAAGGGGGCGTGACAAGGGGTGTGTCCTATGCCTGCATACTTTTGCTGATAGGTGTCCCTCATTCCCATCTCAAAAAGTTGGGAGGTATGATTGTCTTCGTGCTTCTCCTCCTGGCCAATCCGGACAGAAAGCGGGACCTGAGACTAGATTTGTTGGGAGGAGAAGCGACCGGATTGGCAGGGAGGAGAAGTTGGGGAAGCCGCCGAAGCTGCCCGCGACCTGAATGGGGTAAACGCGGGGCTGGCAGGCTTGCGAGCAGGGCTGGTGTGCAGGCAAGCGGGGCTGGCAAGCGGGCGGGGGTAAATTTGTTTGCCCCCCGCCGAAAAAAATGGAGCACCAGCCACCACTGGTTAGAATGAATGAATGAATGAATAATTTGTATAGCGCTACAATGCGAACTGAATCGCCTCAAGGCGCTGTATTGGTGCTTTGTTGTCACCCTTCTTAGAAGATGTAGGTCTTGAGTTTTTTCCTGAAGGCCTGATGGTTTTCTTCCATGCGGATGTAGGTTGGTAGAGCATTCCATAGCCGTGGTCCTTGAACAGCGAATCTCCGTTCCCCTTTTGCTTTGTAGCGGGATTTGGGAATGAGGAGGAGGTTTTGGTTAGACGATCGAAGACTGCGATTGGGTGTGTAGTGTGTTATCTTCTCGCAAAGGTATTTTGGAGCGTCTCCATGGGCGCATTTGTGGGTGAGGCAGAGGGTCTTGAATGTGACCCGATTCTTTACGTTTAGCCAATGTAGGTTCCTCAGAGAAGGGGAGATGGATTCCCAGGTTTTTTTCCTGTTATCAGTCTTGCAGCCATGTTTTGGATGAGTTGTAAGCGCGCAAGTTGATATTGGGGTAATCCTATGTAAAGGGAATTTGCGTAGTCAAGTCGTGAATTAATGACTGTTCCAACCACCACTGCTTTGTCCTCCTTTGGAATGAAGGGGATGAGTCTGCGTAGCAGGCGGAGCAGATGGTGAGAACCACTGACTACTGCTCCTATTTGTACATCCATTGACATTTCTGAGTCAAAAATGACTCCGAGACTCTTGACCTTGGTCCTTGGGGAGATGGTCTGTCCAAAGATGGTGGGTGGTGTCCAATCGATCTTGGTTCAGGAGTTTTGGTTTGCTTGTAGAATAAGAAGTTCTGTTTTCGATTCGTTGAGTTTAAGGGAGCTAGTGGTCATCCACTCATCTATCAGGGTGAGACATTTTTCTAATTGCTGATGATGGTCTTTTTGTCCGGTGATCTGAAAATATAATTGGGTGTCGTCAGTGTATGAGTGGAAGCAGAGGTCTGAACTTCTGATTATTTTGAGGAGTGGGCGGATGTATATATTGAAGAGTACTGAACACACAGTGCATCGCAGCTTATTGTGTATTGGGCTGCGCAGCTGCAGACCGGTCAGGGTGCCCATGCTGAATCATATCCCCAACCATAATCACCTACAATTGGGAACATGGAGAACTGGACCACAGAGAAGGTGGTCTGGTCTGATGAATCACGTTTTCTTTTACATCATATTGATGGGTGTGAATCGCTTACCTGGGAATGGCACCAGGATGCACTATGGGATGAAGACAAGGCGGCCGAGGCAGTATGATGCTTCGTCTAGTGGAGCCCATGCCTTGATGGGTCAGGGCTGTTTTGCAAGCAAAAGGGGAACCTGCTTAATAATAGGTGGGTGGTCATAATGTTATGGCTGGTTGGTGTATATATGGCAGTGAGGATGTTAAACTCCAAATCCAGTAGAAATATGCATACAACATTGGCACAAAGGTGAGATGTGCAAAATCAGCATTGTAGAGATATAATAAGCAAAGATAACCTACATTTATAATAAATGCACTGGCACACAGTAGCTAAATTTGCAGCTTGAGGTTGTCCAGTACTGTCTTGTGATCATAAGAACATTTTTTTTTATTATTACAGAGATGCTATTTAACCGCTTCAGCCCTGGAAGATTTTAACCCCTTCCTGACCAGAGCACTTTTTGCGATTCGGGACTGCGTCGCTTTAACTGACAATTGCGCGGTCGTGCGACGTTGCACCCAAACAAAATTTGACGTCCTTTTTTTCACCACAAATAGAGCTTTCTTTTGGTGGTATTTTATTACTTCTGCAGTTTTTTATTTTTTGCGCTATAAACAAAAAGAGAGCGATAATTTTGAAAAAAACACAATTTTTTACTTTTTGCTTTAATAAATATCCCCCAAAAAAATATATAAAAAAAAAGTTTTTTCCTCAGTTTAGTCTGATATGTATTCTTCTACATATTTTTGGTAAAAAAAAATCTCAATAAGCGTATATTGATTCGCTTGCACAAAAGTTATAGCACCTACAAAATAGAGGATAGATTTATAGCATTTTTATTATTATTTTTTTTAACTAGTAATGGCGGCGATCTTCGATTTTTATCGTGACTGCAACATTGCGGAGGACATATCGGACACTTTTGACACATTTATGGGACCATTCACATTTATACAGCGATCCGTGCTATAAAAAGGCATTGATTACTGTATAAATGTGACTGGCAGGGAAGGGGTTAACACTAGGGGGCGCTGAAGGGGTTAATATATTCCCTTGGAGTGATTCTAACTGTAGGGGGAGGAGATTGATAAGGGGAGGAGACCGATCGGTGTTTCTCTGTACTGAGAACACACCATCTGTCTCCTCTCCTCTGACAGGACCGTGGATCTGTGTGTTTACACACACAGATCCACGGTCCTGCTGTGTTACCGGGCAATCGCGGGTGCCCGGCGGACATCGCGGCTGCCAGGCACACGCATGGGGTGCCCAGTGACACGGCGGGCGCATGCTCCCTGGAGGGCCGAGAAGGGGAGGGCGTCATATTACACCCTCCAGCCCTGAGAGCTGCGCTGCCTGGCCGTCAATTGACAGCCGGCGGTCGCAATGCAGTTAAAGGCATCTTTGCTGCCGTTGTCCTATGTGCTGGTTGTCCAATATGCCCCTGTGCCTATAAGGAGGGGTGGGCTTTCTCTGGCTCACCTGCTCTCTACACTTGAAATGATGAACAATCTTGAGGCACCTCATTCTAAAATGTTAAAAACTAAACAAAAATCTTTTATATTATGCAGCAACATCCACACAAATCGGGCACCCAACGTTAGAGGTGGATTATTCTTCCAAAGCAAATACACTGTTGCACACTGGTACTGACTAGTATTCCTGTGTTTCTCTTCTCCCTCAGTTTATCTCCTTTACTCAGCTAATGAGACCCCAGTGGTGATGTAGAGGGACGGGAAGGGGCAAAAAGGATACTGTGCAGGGGCCTGACGTTCTCCTTATCGCCTGGTGACATCATTGGTTGTTAGGATGCCGGCAGCTAGAAGGTTGTAATGGTGCCCAGTGAAAACTTGTAGCTTTGTGTAACTAAAAGGCAGGGTTGATCCACCAGCTGGCTTGTATACAATTTTTGGACATTTTGCTGAGGCACCCCTGTAGAAACCTGAAGGCACCCTGGTTGAAAAAGGCTGCGTTAGAATGCATGTGCTTCCACTGTGGAGACTCTCATAAATTTACAAGAGTTAGGACTGCAGAAATATCGGGGTGCCTTGGAGCAGCTCTGCAGCTTACGCATGTGTTTACAAATGTGTGCTATTGTGTGCGTTCTTTGGTTTTGTTTTCCAGCCAGGAAAAGAGCAGGGCTCTGTCTGACTTGCTGCAGCTTCTAACGCACATTTTAAGAAGCTCACAGTGTGCAGTGAAATCAGAGTAAGTAATTCAGGACAGGAGAAGAGCCTGTATAACTTAGCAAGACTAAAATGAAAGCTGGAGTTTGGTGTTAAACTCTACCCTACTACTAAACCCTTACTGTGAAGGGTTTGGAAATATTATTTAGAGCAGAGAAGTTACAAAGTAAAAGTAAAGATTAGAATGTAAAGCAGGGAGATCCTTAAAGTGATATTAAAGGCTCCGTTTAAAAAAAAAATAACAAACATGTTATACTCACCTGCCCTATGCAGTGGTTAGTGGTTTTGCACAGAGCTGCCCAGATCCTCCTCTTCTCGGGTCCCCTGCCAACATTTCTGGCCCCTCCCTCCTGCTGAGCCCCCCCCCCCCCCTCAGCAAGCAGCTTGCAATGGGGCCACCTAAGCAGACTCACTCCCGAGCTGCTGCTCTGCATGTCAATTCACACACAGAGCTGCGGCTCAGCCCCAACCCCTTTCTCTCCTCATTGGCTCACTGGCTGTGATTGAAAGCAGCGGGAGCCAATAGCCTCAGCCAATGAGGAGTGAGAGTCCCCAGAGAGCAGAGGCTCTCGTGCACATTGATGAATCGCGATGGGGCTCAGGTAAGTATTGGGGGTGCTGCTGCACAGGGAAGGTTTTTTTACCGCCATGTATGACGGTAAAAAACCTTGAGCCTTTACAACCACTTTAACCACTTCAGCCCCGGACCAATTGGCAGCAAAAGGACCAGGCCCCTTTTTGCGATTCGGCACTGCGTCGCTTTAACTGACAATTGCGCGGTCGTGCAACATGGTTCCCAAACAAAATTGGCGTCCTTTTTTTCCCACAAATAGAGCTTTCTTTTGGTGGTATTTGATCGCCTCTGCGGTTTTTATTTTTTGCGCTATAAACAAAAATAGATGGACAATTTTGAAAAAAATTCAATATTTTTTGCTTTTTGCTATAATAAATATCCCCAAAAAATATATAAAAATTTTTTTTTCCTCAGTTTAGGCCAATACGTATTCTTCTACATATTTTTGGTAAAAAAAAAATCGCAATTAGCGATTATTGATTGGTTTGCGCAAAAGTTATAGCGTTTACAAAATAGGGGATAGTTTTATAGCATTTTTAATATATATTTTTTTTTTACTAGTAATGGCGGCGATCAGCAATTTTTATTGTGACTGCGACATTATGGCGGACACATCGGACATTTTTGACACATTTTTGGGACCATTGTCATTTATACAGCAATCAATGCTATTTAAATGCATTAATTCCTGTATAAATGACACTGGCAGTGAAAGAGTTAACCACTAGGGGAGGGGAGGGGTTATGGGCTGTGACGTGTGTGTGTTTTTTTACATTAGGGGGCGGGGGCTGACGTCTGACGTCATTGATCGGCTTTCCCGATGACCGGGAACAGCCGATCAATGACAGGCAGAGTAGGAACCGCGGGGAGAGGTTTGTTTACACAGACCTCTCCCTGTTCTTCAGCTCTGTGACCCGATCGTGGGGACACCAGCGGCGATCGGGTCCACTGGTCCCGCGGCCGGGGTCACGGAGCTCCCGACCGGGTGGCGTGCCGCTGTCGGCGCGTGCGCGACCCACGGCCAAGCAATTAAAGGGCCACGTACTTGTACGTGGTTTTGCCTGGCCGTGCCATTCTGCTGACGTATATAATGCAGGAGGCGGTCGGGAAGCGGTTAAACAAATCTATGATTTACTAAAACCGGAGAATGCAAAGTCTGGTATAGCTCTCCATGGTAGCCAATCAGCTTCTAACTTGTTCAATTAAGTTCTGACAATAAAACCTGGAAGCTGATCGGTTTCTATGCAGAAGCTGCACCAGATTATACTCGCTCCAGTTTTAATAAATCAACCCCCTAGGACCAAGCTAGGATCTGTGGGGTGGCTTCCAGCCCTGGACAGTGGCCATGTAGGACCTCCTAAGCATAAACATATTAAAAAGGAAGTAAACCCCCCCAAACCACTTTGGCCTACAGGTAAGCCTAGATTCATGCCGCGTACACACGAAGGGACTATCCCGCGGGATTATCCGCTGGACCGAAGTCCAGCGGATAATCCCCTCGTGTGTGGGCGCCGGCGGACTTTTTTTGGCCAAAGTACGGCGGACTAAAGTTTCAGGTTTTGTTCTCAAATTATCCGCTGGACTTGGCAGTCCAGCGGATAATCCGGTCGTGTGTAGTATGGTCCGGCGTACCAAAAAGGACGCATGCTCAGTAGCAATTATGTCACGGACTCGCTCGGTCTGGTAAAACTAGCCTTCGTTTTGAAGCTCGCACAATCGTCACGCTGCTGATTTTTATTTTTTTTTTTTTTTTCTGACAGCGGGATTTGTATGTTATCGTACTTGAAGAATGATTTTGCCTTGCTGCTTGTATATTCACGCAGAGTACTCCCGAACGTTTTTTCTTCAGCATTCTTTAGTGAAGTTATATATTTGTATATATATATATATATATATATATATATATATATTATATTATATATATATATATATATATATATATATATAATATATATATATATATATATATATATAGATATATAGATATAGATATAGATATAGATATAGATATAGATATAGATATCCAAATCACCAAATGAAAAATATATCTATATTTCTCAATAAGCCAAAAAAAATATATATCGATATCTACATATATATATATATTAATATATATAGATATATAGATCTATACGTGTATAAAAAAAAATATATATATATATATATATATATATATATATATATATATATATATATATCTATATATTATATATGTACATATATCTCTATATAGATATTTTTTATTATTTGTTGGTTATCAAAAGGATTAGTTATTACACATGATACAATTGTGGAGTCAGCAGAGCTTGCCCTTAATTCAGATCTTAACCCTCACCTTTCCAGCGACTGCACTTGCAGTTCCATTGAAGTTGCACTTTACACTTGTATTGTCAAATGAATGTTTAGACATGTACCTGCCTACTCCTAAAGAAACTATGTTTTTGAATAACAAGCACGTATATCATTATTTGATGAAAATTAAATGACCATTTATTCTGGTTAAAACAAACAAGGCAAAACAAAATAGGAAGGCAACACTGGAGCCACTTGTAGATTTTGTGAAGACTTTTTGCCCCAACGGCAGACACCAAGTTTGTGAAGCCAAAAATTAAGCTTGGGCACATTTCATACAATATAGGGAGCACAAGAAGATTGACCAGGAATCAGACAGACCAGGAACAGCAGCAGATGACATCTATGTCCCCAAGCTGTGGCACTACAACAGCCTGTGTCTTCTGTGAGACCAGACTGAAGCCAGGCAATCACTTCCGACTCTTCCCACCACGCTGCCCTGCACTCTTCCCTGCAGTCTTCCCTGCACGCTTCCTTGGAGGCTGACTTGTGGTAGGAGGAGGAGTAGGAGGAGGAGGAGGAGGAGGAGAAGAAGGAAGACGACGAGGAGGAGGAGGAGGAGAAGTTGGTGTCGGGCCTTCATGGGTCAGGCGGGTGGATTCGCGTAATTCACCCCTCAAACCCCCCTAATTGCCTCAGAAATTAGGCCCTCACACAGGTGCCGTTGGCCCCTCTCCATTTCCAGCAACCTGCTGGACACGTAGCTGGCATAGGCCTCTTCTGGAAGGGTGGGTTTGTCCAGAATGGCACTCGCCTTCCGAATCAGTTGCAGTGATTCCTCCTCAACAATGGTCATCCTCCTGGGCCTTCTTGGGGGTAAGGGCAGGGGTGTAGGTAGACTTCTTAATTGGGTCTGGCTGTCACTCTGGCTCGTGCTGGGCCCAGCCACCTCCTGGCTCTCGTTGGTCATGTCCTCCTCCTCCTCCATACCACTTGTCCCGGCATCATCCTGGGTCAGCTCATCCTGTGTGCAAATAAAATCAAAAATCAAACACCTGTTTTGTGGTTTCTGGCCTCCTCAATCATCCAATTGTAAACTTAGGAACGAGCATCTAAATTTTCAAAAAGATCCAAAAGGCTATCATTTGGACCCCTGCATTTTCCAACCAGATCACCAATGTTGTCTAACGCTTTTTTTGCCACTACTGGATGTATGTATACACTATATATGTATCGATATGTTGCACCAACACTTTTTAGAAGTGTGCATAATTTTTGTCAGTTTTTTTCACAATTCTGAGTTCAGGGTGTTAATTGTTTCACATTTTAACGTTTACAGCATTAATATTCACACAATCACAATTTAGGCTACTAAATATATACCTGGCTCCAGCTGGGCGCATCAGCCTGCTCCAAGGTGGAGGGGTCTTCTCCTTCCGTGGAAGCCTCAGCTGGGGTGGAGGGAAGAGTGGAGGGAAGAGTGGAGGGAAGGGTGGAGGGAAGAGTCGACAGTGATTGCCTGGGTTCCATCTGGTCACCTATAAAAGTCAGTTGGTTGTAGTACCACAGCTTGGGTACATAAACATTCTCTGCTGCTGCTCCTGATCTGACTGATTCCTCAATCTTCTTGCGCTCCCGCTTGTACATGTGCCTTAAACTTGCAATTCTGGCTTCCACAAACTTGGTGTTTGCGTTGGGGACTTTAGTCTTCACAAAAGCCACAAGTGGCCCCAGTGTTGCCTTCCGGACATCCCTATTGCCATATAAAGGGTTCTTGAGCTGCCACAGGTTGGTATTTTTTCTGTACAGGGCAATGAATTCGGACATGAACTGCTGGTCCTTGAATGGATTCAACTGGGGTGATGACATGTTTGTTTCTGTTTTGTTAGTAATGGCAATACAAAAGACCAAAAACACAAATGTTACTTAAAACGCACAACCAGTTTTTCTTAACAAACATTACACAACACACCCACACACAGGCAGCAACCCCTACACACAGGCAGCAACACATCCACACAGGCAGCAACCCCTACACACAGGCAGCAACCCCTACACACAGGCAGCAACCCCTACACACAGGCAGCAACCCCTACACACAGCCAGCAACACATCCACACAGGCAGCAACCCCTACACACAGGCAGCAACCCCTACACACAGGCAGCAACCCCTACACACAGCCAGCAACCCCTACACACAGCCAGCAACCCCTACACACAGCCAGCAACCCCTACACACAGCCAGCAACACACACATATCCTTAAAAAATGCTGGCCCAAAACCCAAAAAAAAACACAGTAATGCATCCTAGAAAACACTTACCTTCGTACAGAGCGCTCGCTACTTCCGTTCGGGAACACGTGGGCCCCTCAAACAGCCTTATATACACTGCGCACGCGTCGAAGTCCGCCTGCGTCCTCCGCGTCGCCCGCCCATGACGTTCCTCATGACGAGTATTCCCCGCCCCGCTTCCCCTCGTTGCATTGTTGGTGAATTAATTCATGAATATGGCGGACACATTCTCAGCCAGTAGCGCGGAGGAAAGCCAAGAAGCCAACACATCTGCATCCAGCAGCAGATATAAGGCCACCAATATGGCCTTTGAAGAGATGGTGGAGATGGTGGACATCCTCCAAAGGGAAGATTACGACGGGGAAAATGGCCCGTACCCTCGTCCCAACTTGCGCAAGGACAAGATTCTCACTACAATCGTCAGCACCCTGGAGCAGAAATTCGGCGTACGAAGGGGCAAGGATCAACTGCGCAAACGATGGTCCGACATCAAATCCAGGGAGCACGATCAGTACAGGAGAATTCGAAAAGCCATCAAAAAAAGTAAGTCAAGCACGTGCGCTACTATGGTTATACTTGATATGTCTAATCTTGCGCAGATGTAATTACCATTCGTCCGTGAAACTTGCGCAGATTTAATTACCATTCGTCCGTTAAACTTGCGCAGATGTTATTACCATTCGTACCTACAACTTGCGCAGATGTTATTACCATTCGTACCTGAAACTTGCGCAGATTTAATTACCATTCGTCCGTGAAACTTGCGCAGATGTAATTACCATTCGTCCGTGAAACTTGCGCAGATTTAATTACCATTCGTCCGTGAAACTTGCGCAGATGTACTTACCATTCGTCCGTGAAACTTGCGCAGATTTAATTACCATTCGTCCGTTAAACTTGCGCAGATGTTATTACCATTCGTACCTACAACTTGCGCAGATGTTATTACCATTCGTACCTGAAACTTGCGCAGATTTAATTACCATTCGTCCGTGAAACTTGCGCAGATGTAATTACCATTCGTCCGTGAAACTTGCGCAGATTTAATTACCATTCGTCCGTGAAACTTGCGCAGATGTTATTACCATTCGTACCTGAAACTTGCGCAGATTTAATTACCTTTCGTCCGTGAAACTTGCGCAGATGTTATTACCATTCGTACCTACAACTTGCGCAGATGTTATTAACATTCGTACCTGAAACTTGCGCAGATGTTATTACCATTCGTACCTGAAACTTGCGCATATTTGATGAAAGTTCCGTTTGTCTTCATAACGTTTATTGAGTTTACCTGGCTTTGGGTTGTTGGAGTTGTAAGGTTGTTTATTATTGTCACTATCTATACAATTACTGCTGTAGTAAGGGTTTTAGGGGTAACTTACACAGGGACTCCAGAGGCTGTTTTGGGGGGGGGGGGATAAATATGTTAAGCAGGGTCTCATGCTCACAATTCCCAAAAAATGCTCATCATCTCTAAATACTGTAGGTGGTGACTTTTCAAAGAAGTACACTCACCTGTCCCTTGGATGGTGCAGCTACAATCTCTGATCTTGCAATCATGAAATTAATGTTTGCGGCTTCACTTCCCGGGTCACTATTGGGCATGCGCCAGTTGCGCAATGCAATAGGACTGGTCCGCGCGAGCTCGGGGACCCCTGTGTGTCCCAGCAGACAGCACGGTGGGACGGGATGTGGCGTATACTTCTGTGGGAGTCTAGGGCCGGATGTGTGTGCAAATACCTGCCTTACACAGGTATCTGCAACCCCTCCCCCCTAAAAGGTTGAAAATAAGACACCACAGGGGTGCAGGGATCCAATGAGCGGAAGTTCAAATTTAGGGTTGAAGGCCGGTTTAAGTATTGGAGTTTCATTAGATAGACATTAGGGATGAGCCGAACACCCCCGGGTTCGGTTCGAACCAGAACCTTCGAACGGACCGAAAGTTCGCGCGAATTTTCGAACCCTATACGTTATAATGGACGCGAACGTTCGAAATCAAAAGTGCTAATTACAACGGCCAATATGCATGTTAATGTCATAAAACAGGTTTGGGGACCCGGGTCCTGCCCCAGGGGACATATATCAATGCAAAAAGAACTTTTAAAAACTAACGTTTTTTCGGGAGCAGTCATTTTAATGATGCATAAAGTGAAAAAAAAAAAGTGACATTTTCCTTTAAATATGGTACCTGGGGGGTGTCCAAAGTATGCCTGTGAAGTGGCATGTGTTTCCCGTGTTTAGAACTGTCCTTGCACAAAATGACATTTGTAAAGGAAAAAAAAGAAGCCATTTAAAACCACTTGCGGCTTTAGGTTTGATCTTAAGTAGAATCTGAACAGGTACATTATGAAGTGTAGCTCCATCCCAAAAAAATCTATTTTTAAGCTTTTTGGAGAACATAGGGAGGGGTTATCACCCCTGTAACATTTGCTGTCTTTGCACATCTGTTCAGAACATGTCACCTCACTTTCCGTCCCAATGACAAATGTTTTTGGAAAAAGTGGGGTTTTAATTGAAACAAGGATTGGTGATAAAGTATCAGTAGAGAGGAGATACCTTTTTCCCAAATTAAATCTAACAGGATAGAATTTCCCTTCCTAGGGGTAGATTTCCTCTCACTTCCTGTTTTCTCTTTCCATTTTCAAGTAGGAGTCGTTTGTAAGTTGGATGTTTGAAAGTAGGGGCCTGGCGTATATACTCTGCAGAAATTTGCCCTATTAGATGTTGGTGTAGCCACAAGACTGGTGGGCACAGGAATGGGCCCTGCTGTGAGTTAATAGATCAAGATTTGTAATTGCATGCACCTGATGAACAGGGCAGAAAAATTGGGCCTTTGGCGGTGGTGGTGGACGGTGTTGCCACAAGACTGTAGGCCCTCATAGTTACTCTTGGTGGGCGCAGGAATGGGCCCTGCTGTGAGTTATTAGATCAAGATTTGTAATTGCAAGCACCTGATGAACAGGGCAGAAAAATTGGGCCTTTGGCGGTGGTGGTGGACGGTGTTGCCACAAGACTGCAGGCCCTCATAGTTACTCTTGGTGGGCGCAGGAATGGGCCCTGCTGTGAACTATTAGATCAAGATTTGTAATTACCCGCCCCTGTTAAACAGGGCTGAAAAATTGTGCCTTAGGCACTGGTGCTGGTGCCACAACACTGCAACCCGGCCCTCACAGATACTGTACTTGGAGCACAGCAGTCACACGTGTTGCGAAGCATTTTTTTTAAAAAATTGTAAGTACACGCCCCTGTTAAACAGGGGCTGAAAAATTGTGCCTTAGGCACTGGTGCCACAACACTGCAACACGGCCCTCACAGAGACTGTACTTGGAGCACAGCAGTCACACGTGTTGCGAAGCATTTTTTTAAAAAATTGTAAGTACACGCCCCTGTTAAACAGGGGCTGAAAAATTGTGCCTTAGGCACTGGTGCCACAACACTGCAACACGGCCCTCACAGAGACTGTACTTGGAGCACAGCAGTCACACGTGTTGCGAAGCATTTTTTAAAAAAATTGTAAGTACACGCCCCTGTTAAACAGGGGCTGAAAAATTGTGCCTTAGGCACTGGTGCTGGTGCCACAACACTGCAACACGGCCCTCACAGAGACTGTACTTGGAGCACAGCAGTCACACGTGTTGCGAAGCATTTTTTTTAAAAATTGTAAGTACACGCCCCTGTTAAACAGGGGCTGAAAAATTGTGCCTTAGGCACTGGTGTGGTGGCATGGATCATTGAGGAGGAGGAAGAGGATAGTCAGTGAACATAAGAGGACAGTCACTCAGCATCAGCATAGGCAGTCTTGAAGGGATGTGACATTAAAAATTATTCGGTTATATCCGCCTCAGGTGCCTGGTAGCTGGTGGTGATCCAAGACTGATTCATTTTGATGAAGGTCAGTCGATCAACCGAGGCGGTGGACAGGCGCACCCTATGATCAGTCACAAATCCTCCAGCAGCACTGAATGTGCGTTCGGAAAGAACGCTGGAGGCAGGACAGGCCAGTAGCTCAATTGCATACTGTGCAAGCTCTGGCCAGTGATCCATCCTCAGGACCCAGTAAGCCAGAGGATTTTCGGTGGGAAAGGTGTCCAAGTCTGACCTTGCCCCAAGGTATTCCTGCACCATGTATATCAGACGCTGGCGATGGTTGCTGGAACCGATCATACCTTGGGGCTGCGGACTAAAAAATTGTCTGAACGCATCGGTCAGACGTCCACCTTCCCCACCGCTCCTTCTGCCACTGACCGAAGCCTCAGCAACTCGTCGCCCAGGACCAGGAGTTTGTAGCCTCCCAGTTTCTGGGAACGCGTTGCACAGACCTTTCTGCAAGGCCTCCCTGAGATGTCTCATCCTCTGCTCCCTCTGCGACGGCAAGATAAGGTCCGCAACCTTACCCTTGTACCGCGGATCAAGGAGAGTGGCCAGCCAGTAATGGTCCCTCTCCTTGATCCGAAGAACACGAGGATCCTTCCGCAGGCTTTGCAGGATCAGGGAGGCCATGCAGCGTAGGTTAGCTGAGGCATTCGGTCCGGAGTCTTCTGGGTCACTGAGGATGACATGATCGCCAGCCACCTCCTCCCAGCACGTACAAGTCCACTGGCTTGTTGGGACTGTACATCATCCCTAAAAGACTGCTGCTGCTGATGCTGAGTGCCAGGCTCCACCTCCATGCTCACACAATCCTCCTCCTCCTCCTCCTCCTCCTCCTCCTCATCCTCTTCCTGTGTGATGGGTGGGACAGAAGGAACACTGTCCGGATAAAGGGGGCCTTGAGAGGCAAGGAAGTCCTCCTCTTCCTGCCTCTGTTCTGCCTCAAGTGCCCTGTCCATGATCCCACGCAGCGTATGCTCCAACAGGTGGACAAGAGGGACAGTGTCACTGATGCATGCACTGTCACTGCTCACCATCCTCGTGGCCTCCTCAAATGGTGAGAGGACAGTGCATGCATCCCTGATCATGCTCCACTGACGTGGGGAAAAAAAACCAAGCTCCCCTGACCCTGTCCTGGTGCCGTAGTCGCAAAGGTACTCATTGATGGCCCTCTGCTGCGTGTGCAGTCGCTGCAGCATGGCCAACGTTGAGTTCCACCTGGTGGGCATGTCAGATATTAGGCGGTTCTTGGGCAGGTTCAGCTCCTTTTGCAGCTCAGTCAGCCGAGCACTGGCATTATAAGATCGGCGGAAATGCACACAGACTTTCCTGGCCTGCCTCAGGACATCCTGTAAGCCTGGGAACCTGCCCAAGAACCGCTGCACCACCAGGTTGAGGACGTGAGCCATGCAGGGCACATGGGTGAGCTGCCCCTGTCGCAGGGCGGAGAGGAGGTTGGTGCCATTGTCAGAAACGACCATTCCTGGCTTAAGCTGACGTGGCGTCAACCACCTCTCGGCCTGCCCCTGCAGAGCTGCCAGAACCTCTGGCCCAGTGTGGCTCCTGTCCCCCAAACACACCAGCGCAAGCACGGCATGGCATCTTTTTGCCTGCGTACTTGCGTAGCCCCTTGTACGCCTACGGAGCACCGCTGGTTCCAAGGACAGAGCACTGGAGGAAGAAGAAGAGGAGGGGTGGAGGAGAGAGGTGTGTCACAACCAGTAGCAGTAGTCGCGTTTTGGAGGCGTGGTGGCGGAACAACCTCCAACACTACTGCACCTTGTCCTGCATCCCTCCCAGCTGCCAATAGAGTGACCCAATGGGCCGTGAAAGAAAGGTACCGTCCCTGTCCATGCCTGCTGGACCATGAGTCAGCGGTAATATGCACCTTACCGCTGACCGCCCTGTCCAGCGAGGCATGGACATTGCCCTCCACATGCCGGTAGAGAGACGGAATCGCCTTCCGCGAGAAAAAAGTGGCGTTTGGGAACCTGCCACTGAGGAACCGCACATTGAACAAACTCACGGAAGGGGGGCCGAGTCTACCAACTGAAAAGGCAGCAGTTGAAGTGCTAGCAATTTAGCAAGGCTAGCATTCAACCGCTGGGCATGTGGATGGCTGGGAGTGTACTTCTTTCTACGGTCCAGCAGCTGGGGCAGGGAAATTTGCCTGCTGCATTCGGACGTCGGTGTACTGCAAGTACTTGGTTGTGACACACCGAATTCTACACCTTCAGTCCTCTCAGAGCAGCTTTCAGAGAGGACTGAAGGTGTAGTGGGGATGGAGATCCCAGCTGAGGAGGAGCAAGGAGAGGTCCGCTTAGTTCTTTGGTGTGGGTCTTTTATGTGTGCCTGCCAACGAGCTGCATGGCAGGTCGCCATATGTCTGGTCATGCTTGTGGTGCCCAAGCGGCTGATGTTTTGGCCACGCGAGATACGCTTGAGACAAATATTGCAAATAGCAGTGGTGCGATCTGCTGCACTCGTCTCAAAAAAGGCCCACACCAAAGAACTTTTCTGATAACGTGCAGAGGCAGCGCCCTGCACAGGCGGAGCTCTGCGGTGTTGTACAGTTGCTGTGCTGGCCTCTACCTGGCCTCCAGGGGGCATCCTGCCTCGTTGGACATGTGACGCCGCATCCTCCTCCTCCTCGTCCTCCTCCTCATCCTCTCTCCCTTGAGGCACCCACGTGGAGTCAGTGACCTCATCATCCCCTCCCTCTTCACCACTAGAGCAAACCTGGCAGTAAGCTGCAGCTGGTGGAACTGTACTGCCAGATTCCTCAAGCTGGGTATCGTCATCCGAGCCTTCGAATCGTTGGGCATCCTCCTGGAGCATGTACCCAACACTGTGCTCAAAGAGTTCGGGGGACTCCTCAGGAGGACATGGTGGGTCTAGGGAAGGGGTGGCTGATGATGCTCTGTCAGTACCCTGAGCCTGGGTGAGAGAGGATGAGGAGGATGAGGAGGGCTTGGTCATCCATTCTACCAAGCCTTCAGCATGATGCGGCTCCACATGTCCAGCTGCCGAAAACAAAGACGCGCGTGTCCCATGGCCACGTGCTGATGACGATGCACGACCACGTCCACGTCCACGGCCACGTCCACTAGAAACAGAGCCTGCCTGCCCTGTGTTCTTGGCTCTGCACGCTCTGCCTCCCCTTGGCGGTCTTCCAGCCATTGTAGTCGGTAGTCCTGTGGGTGCTGCTGAGAAGAAAATATAGGAGCTCTGTGTGATGCCACTAACACACTAGAAGTCCTATGGGTGCTTCTGCAAAGAAAATAGAGGAGCTCTGTGTGATGCCACTAACACACTAGAAGTCCTGTGGGTGCTTATGCAAAGAAAATAGAGGAGCTCTGTGTGATGCCACTAACACACTAGAAGTCCTGTGGGTGCTTCTGCAAAGAAAATAGAGGAGCTCTGTGTGATGCCACTAACACACTAGAAGTCCTATGGGTGCTTCTGCAAAGAAAATAGAGGAGCTCTGTGTGATGCCACTAACACACTAGAAGTCCTGTGGGTGCTTCTGCAAAGAAAATAGAGGTGCTCTGTGTGGTGCCACTAACACACTAGAAGTCCTGTGGGTGCTTATGCAAAGAATATATAGGAGCTCTGTGTGATGCCACTAACACACTAGAAGTCCTATGGGTGCTTCTGCAAAGAAAATAGAGGAGCTCTGTGTGATGCCACTAACACACTAGAAGTCCTGTGGGTGCTTATGCAAAGAATATATAGGAGCTCTGTGTGATGCCACTAACACACTAGAAGTCCTATGGGTGCTTCTGCAAAGAAAATAGAGGAGCTCTGTGTGATGCCACTAACACACTAGAAGTCCTGTGGGTGCTTCTGCAAAGAAAATAGAGGAGCTCTGTGTGGTGCCACTAACACACTAGAAGTCCTGTGGGTGCTTATGCAAAGAATATATAGGAGCTCTGTGTGATGCCACTAACACACTAGAAGTCCTATGGGTGCTTCTGCAAAGAAAATAGAGGAGCTCTGTGTGATGCCACTAACACACTAGAAGTCCTGTGGGTGCTTCTGCAAAGAAAATAGAGGAGCTCTGTGTGGTGCCACTAACACACTAGAAGTCCTGTGGGTGCTTATGCAAAGAATATATAGGAGCTCTGTGTGATGCCACTAACACACTAGAAGTCCTATGGGTGCTTCTGCAAAGAAAATAGAGGAGCTCTGTGTGATGCCACTAACACACTAGAAGTCCTGTGGGTGCTGCTGAGAAGAATATATAGGAGCTCTGTGTGATGCCACTAACACACTAGAAGTCCTATGGGTGCCTCTGCAAAGAAAATAGAGGAGCTCTGTGTGATGCCACTAACACACTAGAAGTCCTGTGGGTGCTTCTGCAAAGAAAATAGAGGAGCTCTGTGTGGTGCCACTAACACACTAGAAGTCCTGTGGGTGCTTCTGCAAAGAAAATAGAGGAGCTCTGTGTGGTGCCACTAACACACTAGAAGTCCTGTGGGTGCTTATGCAAAGAATATATAGGAGCTCTGTGTGATGCCACTAACACACTAGAAGTCCTATGGGTGCTTCTGCAAAGAAAATAGAGGAGCTCTGTGTGATGCCACTAACACACTAGAAGTCCTGTGGGTGCTTCTGCAAAGAAAATAGAGGAGCTCTGTGTGGTGCCACTAACACACTAGAAGTCCTGTGGGTGCTTATGCAAAGAATATATAGGAGCTCTGTGTGATGCCACTAACACACTAGAAGTCCTATGGGTGCTTCTGCAAAGAAAATAGAGGAGCTCTGTGTGATGCCACTAACACACTAGAAGTCCTGTGGGTGCTGCTGAGAAGAATATATAGGAGCTCTGTGTGATGCCACTAACACACTAGAAGTCCTATGGGTGCCTCTGCAAAGAAAATAGAGGAGCTCTGTGTGATGCCACTAACACACTAGAAGTCCTGTGGGTGCTTCTGCAAAGAAAATAGAGGAGCTCTGTGTGGTGCCACTAACACACTAGAAGTCCTGTGGGTGCTTATGCAAAGAAAATAGAGGAGCTCTGTGTGATGGGACTAACACACTTCAAGTCCTATAGGTGCTTCTGGGAACAAAATATAGCTCTGTGTGTGTAATGGGACTAACACACTTCAAGTCCTATAGGTGCTTCTGGGAACAAAATATAGCTCTGTGTGTGTAATGGGACTAACACACTTCAAGTCCTATAGGTGCTTCTGGGAACAAAATATAGCTCTTTGTGTGTAATGGGACTAACACACTTCAAGTCCTATAGGTGCTTCTGGGAACAAAATATAGCTCTGTGTGTGTAATGGGACTAACACACTTCAAGTCCTATAGGTGCTTCTGGGAACAAAGTATAGCTCTTTGTGTGTAATGGGACTAACACACTTCAAGTCCTATAGGTGCTTCTGGGAACAAAATATAGCTCTGTGTGTGTAATGGGACTAACACACTTCAAGTCCTATAGGTGCTTCTGGGAACAAATATAGCTCTGTGTGTGTAATGGGACTAACACACTTCAAGTCCTATAGGTGCTTCTGGGAACAAAATATAGCTCTGTGTGTGTAATGGGACTAACACACTTCAAGTCCTATAGGTGCTTCTGGGAACAAAATATAGCTCTTTGTGTGTAATGGGACTAACACACTTCAAGTCCTATAGGTGCTTCTGGGAACAAAATATAGCTCTGTGTGTGTAATGGGACTAACACACTTCAAGTCCTATAGGTGCTTCTGGGAACAAAATATAGCTCTTTGTGTGTAATGGGACTAACACACTTCAAGTCCTATAGGTGCTTCTGGGAACAAAATATAGCTCTGTGTGTGTAATGGGACTAACACACTTCAAGTCCTATAGGTGCTTCTGGGAACAAAGTATAGCTCTTTGTGTGTAATGGGACTAACACACTTCAAGTCCTATAGGTGCTTCTGGGAAGAAAATATAGCTCTGTGTGTGTAATGGGACTAACACACTTCAAGTCCTATAGGTGCTTCTGGGAACAAAGTATAGCTCTTTGTGTGTAATGGGACTAACACACTTCAAGTCCTATAGGTGCTTCTGGGAACAAAATATAGCTCTGTGTGTGTAATGGGACTAACACACTTCAAGTCCTATAGGTGCTTCTGGGAACAAAATATAGCTCTGTGTGTGTAATGGGACTAACACACTTCAAGTCCTATAGGTGCTTCTGGGAAGAAAATATAGCTCTGTGTGTGTAATGGGACTAACACACTTCAAGTCCTATAGGTGCTTCTGGGAACAAAATATAGCTCTGTGTGTGTAATGGGACTAACACACTTCAAGTCCTATAGGTGCTTCTGGAAGAAAATATAGCTCTGTGTGTGTAATGGGACTAACACACTTCAAGTCCTATAGGTGCTTCTGGGAAGAAAATATAGCTCTGTGTGTGTAATGGGACTAACACACTTCAAGTCCTATAGGTGCTTCTGGGAACAAAATATAGGAGCTCTGCCTGCCTGCCACGAAACACACTACAAGTCCTATAGGTGCTTCTGGTAACAAAATATAGGAGCTCTGCCTGCCTGCCACTAACACACTACAAGTCCTATAGGTGCTTCTGGTAACAAAATATAGGAGCTCTGCCTGCCTGCCACGAACACACTACAAGTCCTATAGGTGCTTCTGGTAACAAAATATAGGAGCTCTGCCTGCCTGCCACTAACACACTACAAGTCCTATAGGTGCTTCTGGTAACAAAATATAGGAGCTCTGCCTGCCTGCCACGAACACACTACAAGTCCTATAGGTGCTTCTGGTAACAAAATATAGGAGCTCTGCCTGCCTGCCACGAGCACACTACAAGCCCCTCTTTGTCAATCAATCTTTGTAACTGAATCTATCTAACTCAATCTCTGTAAGTGAATCTATCTAACTATCTCAATGCAGCAGAGTGTCACAGAATCTGCCTGCTCAATCTGCGCCGGAACAGCATGTGACCGGCGCAGACGGCGTGGCGGCGTTTTATAGGGGGGGGGGGGGGCGTGTACTACAGCCCCTGAGCTGTAATTGGCTACAGGCGTCCTGCCTGTAGCCAATTATGGCTCTTCGATTTTCCGGGGCTGTGATTGGCCAAGCATGCGGGGTCACAGTGCATGCTTGGCCAATCATCAGCCAGCAATGCACTGCGTCGGCCGCGCCGGCCGCAATGCATTGCGGGGCCGCTCGCATCACACGAACGTGATGCGAGCGGCCAAAATAGTTCTGGGCTCGCAGAGCGAGCGAACGCCCGGTGCTCGATGCGAACGTGGGTTCGCATCGAGCACCGGGCCCATCCTTAATAGACATTTCAATTCTGTCTTCAAGTAGGATCTTCTAACAAACTGCTAATAATTGGCAAGACTTTTAAACAATGTTTACTAATCCTATTTTGGCACTCAAATATCAGTGTGATTCAAAAGTGTACCTTTTTGTGTTCCATTACCATAGGGGGCAAAAGACTCAGACGTCAGTCCGAACCTACGAGGACCTCCCGGCATCACCAGACTAATTGGGCAGTTAGCCCAAGCCCGCGCGTGGATGTGGCGGAACAGGTCGTTGAAGTCGATCAAATCTGCACCCCACCAAGTGAGTGTCTCAGAACACAGATTGAGCTAATAAATTAAGGTCTGCATGTTTTTGACACTTTTTTTCTTGTGTTTTATCTACCCAACTTTTAGGTGATGCTGATCTGTTTGTGGAACGACAAGCTGCGGAGCCATTTTCCACTGACAGTGCCCACAGGCTTATTGGCCAGATCATGGCCTGGAATCTGCAGCTGGAAAATATGCAGAAGGAGATGGCCACCATGCAGCAGGGAATGAAGGACATGATTGATGTTTTGGGGAGAATCTAAAGACCCCTTTTACATTTCTTAACATCAATCATGTCCTTCATTCCCCTTTTGATGCGCTGTTTAACTAATTTTAGAGGCCAAATTTTTAATATGCACACGGTATGTCAACATGTGCTATGTGCCATCAGGGGATCTCAATGGACGCATTTGGTGTTTGCAACCCCTAATGCTAGTAGGTGAGAGGGAAGGGGTTTCACACACAAAACACGTCCATTGATTCCCCATGATGGAACATAGCACATGTTGACATTACCCATTTTCCAGTTAAATTAGTGTGCATATTAAAAATTTGGCTTCTTCTGTTCATGGGTTACCTGTTGAACTTTGTAAGTTCTGGACTTTTACATTGTGTAAATAATTTCAAATGCTAAGCCAAAATTTTTAAACAATTTTAAACATGTTTTTATGTTTGTTTTAAAAAATCAATCAAAAAAAAAAAAAAATATGTTGTGAGAAAAACACCAAAAAAATGTCAAAAAGATAACATAAAAAAAAAAAAAAAAAAATCTGGTTCAAAAAAATAAAAAAAACAAAAAAAACCAAAAATACCAAAACAACAAAAAAAAAAAAAAAACAAAAAAAAAAAACAAAAAAAAAGTTTTGGATGTGCACTATAATAAAAAAAATAATGTTTGCACAAATTCAAAAATGTGTGGCTTCTTCTTTTTAAATACTACCAGTTTGACAAAAACATGTTGTGGTTCATTGACAAAGGGGCTTATTTACTAAACGCTAAACAAGTTTGCCACTATTAAGATGTGCACTAGGACAACATATAAAACAGGCCAAATTAAAAGCAAAACAATACGAAACTACCAATATTTCAAACATAAATAACTGTATTTATTCTTTGTAAATGAAAAAGGTGGTTTAAGGGTCTGCTGCCATTTCAATGGCCCCCCTACCATTAAAATACTGTAAATAAAGGTCCCGCACTTGCTGGGCTGATTGTGGTGCGGAACCAAGAGGGCGATTATCCAGCCCTGTCATGTTGCCTTCCACTCCGGCCTCAGGGCCAATTGGTAAGGAGTATGTTCCTGAATGTTTCCGTAAATAATTGTGCATGACACAGCATGCAAGAATAATAGTATTGAGTTTGTACTCTGCCAGATGTAGGGATGTAAGGAGCAATCTGAAACGGTTGGCCATAATACCAAAGGCATTTTCCACCACCCTTCTTGCTCTGGCCAACCGATAATTAAAAATCCTCCTCTCAGGGGTGAGGGATCGTTGGGGAAATGGCCTCATCAGATGGTCACCCAGACCGAACGCCTCGTCGGCAATGAAGACGAAGGGGAGTCCCTCCACATTATCTTCATCTGGTGGCAGCTCCAGCCCACCAGTTTGGAGACGATGACCGAACTCCGTGTGGTTGAAGACTCCTCCGTCCGACATCCGGCCGTTTTTCCCCACATCCACATACAGAAAGTCATATTGTGCCGACACCACCGCCATCAACACGATACTATGGAACCCCTTATAATTCCAATAGTATGACCCCGAATGGGGTGGGGGCACAATTCGCACGTGTTTGCCGTCAATCGCCCCTCCGCAGTTGGGAAAGTCCCAACGGGCAGCAAACTGGGAAGCCACAGTCTGCCATTCCTGTGGCGTGGAGGGACACTGTGAAGTCAAACAGAAAGATACAATTTAAATTATAAACCAGGCAAAACACCAAACTAAATGCTACAAATTAACAAACAATTTGGAAGAACATATGTATTTATTTTGTAAATCCTTGAAATAAAGCCAAAAGATTAAGGATAAAAGGGACAAATCTCTGATTGATGACCCCTCTGATGGACCAGAGAAGATAATAATGGGGATGTGGGTGGGGAGTAAATAATTGTAAGGTCACACAATACACATGCAAATAATTAAAGGTGTGTGTGGGGGGTGGGGATAATTAGAAGCTGACCAAAACCACATGATATTAATTATCAGGGGGGGGTGGGGGGGTGGGGATAATTAGAAGCTGACCAAAACCACATGATATTAATTATCTGGGGGGTGGGGATAATTACAAGCTGACCAAAACCACATGATATTAATTATCAGGGGGGGTGGGGGGTGGGGATAATTAGAAGCTGACCAAAACCACATGATATTAATTATCTGGGGGGGTGGGGATAATTACAAGCTGACCAAAACCACATGATATTAATTATCAGGGGGGGGGTGGGGGGGTGGGGATAATTACAAGCTGACCAAAACCACATGATATTAATTATCAGGGGGGGTGGGGGGGTGGGGATAATTACAAGCTGACCAAAACCACATGATATTAATTATCAGGGGGGGTGGGGGGGTGGGGATAATTACAAGCTGACCAAAACCACATGATATTAATTATCAGGGGGGGTGGGGGGGGTGGGGATAATTACAAGCTGACCAAAACCACATGATATTAATTATCTGGGGGGGTGGGGATAATTACAAGCTGACCAAAACCACATGATATTAATTATCAGGGGGGGTGGGGGGGGGGGGGAAAATTACAAGCTGACCAAAACCACATGATATTAATTATCTGGGGGGGGTGGGGATAATTACAAGCTGACCAAAACCACATGATATTAATTATCAGGGGGGGTGGGGGGGTGGGGATAATTACAAGCTGACCAAAACCACATGATATTAATTATCTGGGGGGTGGGGATAATTACAAGCTGACCAAAACCACATGATATTAATTATCAGGGGGGGTGGGGATAATTACAAGCTGACCAAAACCACATGCAATCAATTTAAAGGGTCAAGGGTCAAGGGGGGTGAAAGGGGGGGTGAGTAAAGCTGTACAATGGAGCTGGTAATATACATTTTTAACCAAAGAAAGTGACTAGGCTAGGGGTGTTTAGGGGGCCAAGCTTCCATGCTGGGGAGGTTGGTGCAAGCAAATATGCATGTGACCCACTAAATAATACATTCTTCAAACTATTTAGATAAGTCAACCATAAAATACTAGACAAAAAAACAAAATCCAAAAATAAAAGGAATAGGGGACATTCATAGAATAGTCCTATCATGGTAATTAGCTAATGATGACATTGATGCACTACATTAACAAACATACAAGACATAGGTAATTTTAAAAGAGAAGACTTACCTTAATGTATTCCTCCTGCAGGACGTGGATAATGGCAGAACAGGTCTCTGGAATAATGAGCCCCAGAGCCTGGGGGGAGATGCCTGTCGTGAACTTGAGGTCCTGCAAGCTTCTCCCCGTCGCCAAGTAACGCAACGTGGCGACTAGCCTCTGCTCCGCACTGATGGCTTGCCGCATGCAGGTATTCTGCCTGGTAATATAAGGGGACAGCGAAGCCAACAGACGGTGAAAAATGGGGTCCGTCATCCGGAGATAATTCCTGAAATCATCAGGATTATTCTCACGGATCTCACGGAGCAAAGGCATATGCGAGAATTGGTCACGCTGGCGCAACCAATTCTTGGTCCATGAACTCCTCCTCACCCTGTTCATGGACCGGGCTCGTGCCAAGGTGTTAACCGCAACACCGAGCCCCTGCACAGCACGAACTCGTTCCCGAGTACGTCCACACTCCATGGCTTCAAAACGGTCGGCTGATCAAACAAACAACTTAACAGAACGCACTGAAGAACAGCAAGGCCTATGAAGAACGACCTGAAAAACAGGAACGAGCGGACCAGAACGGCCTGAGAACAGGTAGGAACTGATCCACACGCACTGAAAGCCAGATACAAACCTCACAAGCACAAACTGAACGGCAGAAGCGAACGAATTAAGCAGAAGTCTGAGAAGCGCGAATCGTCTCTAACCAAACGTCAACTAACACGCGATACACACGAGATTAGCTGACGGGGCCCAAAGGGTGTCGTTTGGGATCTCGAGCTTCCTTTTTCTAGTCCCGTCGTACGTGCGTACGTCATCGCGTGAACCGCCAGACTTTTTGCGTGATCGTGTGTGGTCAAGTCCGTTCGCTTTTTAGTCCAGCGTACCTAGCGGGAAAGTCCAGCGGATTGTCCGCTGGACTTAGGTCCGCCGGCAAAAGTCCGTACGTGTGTACGAGGCATCAGGCTTACCTGTAGGTCCAATAAATATCTCCTAAACCTACATGGTTTAGGAGATATTTATAAAAAAAGAGGCATCGCTGTCTACGGCGCATGCGCCGTAGACAGCGGCGCGCAGGCGCACTGCGCATGCCGAGTTCACGGCGATATGCCGCTTTCCTGCGCGGGAGTGACGTCATCGCCGCTCCAGCGAATCACAGCGCTGGAGCGGCGAGACCCGGAAGTCACTCCTGTATCGATGGCGGCGGAGGAGGATGTGGACGAGGGGCGCTTCAGGGGCTTCGTTCTCAGGTAAGTTATTCATAATGAGCTAGTATGCTATGCATACTAGCTCATTATGCCTTTGCCTTGCAGGTTCGTTTTTTTTTTTTTTTTTTTTGTGAGGAGGGTTTACTTCCTCTTTAAGATTTGCACAAGCCACATATCATTAATTACAAGAGACATTAGTCTCTTTTATTATAAAGACCTTATCAGCTTGCAAACTATGCTCTGAAATGTTTCACTGTAGATTACAGGAAGATACAATATTTCTACACATTGCACAACGAAACACTCCAAAGAGATGGGAAGAACAATAATTTGTTCTAACAACATTTTTCTGCAAAGTCCTTCTAGCAAGCCAACCTATTATTATATTAAAAAGAACTTAACATTAGCATATAAGTACTTAATATTATCATTCAGTCTTTAGCAAAACATATAATTTCCCAACTTTTTTTGATGTCCCCTTACATTGTTCCAACTCCTCCCTGCTGTATTCAAAACAAATTTTTGGTTGAAGTTTTTATTCTTTTTATTTTTATTAGCATACAATTTTTTATTTCACTTAACACGTAAATAATCATTACAGTAAAATTCCGTAACAGACATCCTAGCATTAGAACAAGACAAACAATCAACTATTACAATCCAACAAATACAAAAAAAAAAAAAAGGAAAGAAAAACAGCTGTATTTCTGGTCCCATATCTTATATCTCCAGCCAATAAATATAATAAGGTTATAAAAACTAAAATAAAGTCTGATTTAACGTAGTATATAGTTGATAAGGTTGAATAAAGATACACACAGCTCAACCTGAGTATGTGTGTTATGCCTCGTACACACGCTCGGACTTTCCGGCGGGATTGTCCGCCGGACCTAGTCCAGTGGACAAACCGCCGGACCTTCCAGCGGGACTTCGCCGGACTTTCCGAGCATGTGGACTTGCCCACACACGCCCGGACTTCTCCGGCGGACAATCCGTGGGAAAAAGTCTGCGGGACTTTTGAAAATGAACGTAACTGCAGGTGACGGGGCTAGCACGGCGGCATTCACTGCCTTCGCTAGTACCATCTACCTGAAGTCACGTTCTAAATTAACGGACTTTCGGATGATCGGCAGATCCGTTCATTTCCAAAAGTCCGGCGGACTAGCATACTAACCGCGGGATTGTCCGCCGGACTGCCGAGTCCAGCGCACAATTTTATAAACAAAACTTAAAACTTAGTCCGCCGGACTTTTGGCACCAAAAAGGCCGCCGCACACACACGGGCGGACTGGAATTTTATCTACACTCCCCGTTGACATCACCAACCATAGAAGGGAGTTCCACATCCTTACCATCGAAAAGTAAAGAACCCCCTACACAGTTCAATATTCTACCGCTTCTTTTCTATTGTATGGTGTATTGTACGTGTCTTCTTTAGAGACCTAACAATTTTCTGCCAATGCTAGAGTCCCCATTTAAATATCTGTATATCACTATCATTTCTCGTCTTAAGCATCTCCTCTCTGGGGAGAATAACTTTAATGTTTATATTCTTTCCTTATAACTGAGGTGATCCAGCACCCTTATTAGCTTAGTTGCCCTTCTCTGCACTCTCCCTAATTCAAGGACATCTTTCCTAAGGATTGGTGCCCAGAATTGGACAGCATCCCCAAGATATGGCCAAATCAGAGTCTTGTCGGGTGGTGGAACTATAGTTTCATCTCTAAGAATATACCCTTTTTAATGCACGCCAAAAGTCTGCTGCCTTGCTTGCTGCAACTTGGCATTGCATGTTATTGTTCAGTCTGTGATCTATTTGGACCCCCAGATCCGTTTCCATCCTCGTCTCCCCCAGAGTTTATTCCCCTAGCATGTAACTTGCATTCATATTTATCACATTTTTCTACATGGTTGCATTTTTTTAGATGATTATAGTTGAAAACTCACTAAGTTAAGGACATTGTAAAAGGTATAATACTGCATCATATTTCCAACCTTCCCAGGGTACCGATTTGATTTTCTGTATTGTACCATGTAGTGTGCTGGAAAGTGGTCAATATTTCTTGGAGCTGGTCTACAGGCAAATCTTTAACCATGTAGCAAGGCCAGGTATCAAAAAAAATATTTATGTATGTCTCCTTATTTCTCTGGGTATCCAATGTCTCCATCATACACAGTTTAAATACACTATATTACCAAAGTATTGGGACACCTGCCTTTACACACACCTGAACTTTAATGGGATTCCAGTCTTAGTCCATAGGGTTCAATATTGAGTTGGTCCACCCTTTGCAGCTTCAACTCTTCTTGGAAGGCTTTCCACAAGGTTTTGGAGTGTGTCTATGTGAATGTTCGACCATTCTTTCAGAAGCACATTTGTAAGGTCAGGCACTGATGTGGATAAGGCCTGGCTCGCAGTCTCCGCTCTAATTCATCCCAAAGGTGTTCTATCGGGTTGAGTTTAGGACTATGTGCAGGCCAGTCAAGTTCCTTCATCCCAAACTCACTCATCCATGTCTTTATGGACCTTGCTTTGTGCACTGGTGTGCAGTCATGTTGGAACAGGAAGAGGCCATCCCCAAACTGTTCCCACAAACTTGGGAGCATGAAATTGTCCAAAATATCTTGGTATGCTGACGCCTTAATAGTTCCCTTCACTAGAAATAAGGGGTCAAGCCCAATCCCTATAAAACAACCCCACAACATAATCCCCTCCACCAAATGATTTGGACCAAGCAAGGTCCATAAAGACCTAGATGAGCAAGTTTGGGGTGGAGGAACTTGACTGGCTTGCACAGAATCCTGATCTCAACCTGATAGAACACCTTTGAGATGAATTCGAGCGGAGACTGCGAGCCAGGCCTTCTCATCCACAGCCCTGCCTGACAAATGCGCTCACAAATGCGCTTCTGGAAGAATGGTCAAACATTCCTATAGACACACTCCTAAAGCTTGTGGACAACCTTCCCAGAAGAGTTAAAGCCTAGTATAGCTGCAAAGGGTGGGCAATATTGAACCCTTCGGACTAAGATCAGGATGCAATTAAAGTTCATGTGCGTGTAAAGGCATGTGTCCCAATACTTTTGGTAATATAGTGTATAATTGCCATAAGATCCTCTAAAATAGGAGGGTTAAGCTGGACCAAGTCAACATGGCCTGTTTTACCCCAGACAACTAATTTTCCTTATATTAAGTGCTATCTATGGCCTCTCATTCACTTTTAAAGAATAATGTAATAGGCCCACAGGTGGACACAAAGACCTAGTAGACTCCAATATTGTATTCATGGTAGGGGCAAGGGGGGTCAAGTGCCCCCCCCCCTTGGAATCAGATCAGCACTGTTAAATTCTGCACATTCTGGTGTCGCTATGGTGATGGTGGGGTGGGGTGACACTATCAAGGTGCTGTCAAGCCCCCCCCCCCCCATCAGTGTAGTGTGTCTGTGGGTTCTTTTCCCCGCTCAGTCCAGCAGAGAACTCAGCTGCACTGTGACAGGAGAAAGGCGAGCTGCGGGCTGTCAGAGGTTTCCCCTGCAAGCCCCCCCCTTTTTCCTGTCAGGGAGAAGAGACGCCGACTCTCACTAGGTTCCCCGCCCAGCTTCCTGCCCGCTCTGTTCCTTCCCCATTGGCAATAACTGAGGGCCGATCAAAGAAGACTAGTAAAGGAGAGCATCATGGGACATGTAGTCCCGAAGATTGGCGGCCCCATTTTCCACAGGGAGGAGGCTACAGCTCGATCAAGAGAGAGAGATTTGTATTTATCAATTGTTTTACCTTTTGCGAAAATGTCTCTGCTATCGAGCACTGCCACCATAGCTGCATCAAATTAGATTTACCAAAAAGACAATTGAGACAACTAGATACCCATTCTGAGGATGGTGTTTCAAAATTAAAGGCTGGAATTTTGCTTCAAAGTGGATGTAAACCCAAAAAAGTTTGATGTCATAATGTAGAGAATAAGATTTCCTTTCATTTGAGCCCAGTCTTGCCACACAGATTTACTCGAGGCCTGAGAAATCCTCTTTTATTGTTCAGTTAGAAAAATTTTGACAAAGTGCTGAAAACTTTGTCAAAAACACCCCCTTGCTGTGAGTGACAGGTGATTTACATATCACGCACTAGCCTGAGACAGGCACAGACCACAGATCCACAGACCAGAGTGAAAGAAAATGTATTCTCGAGTGAACAGCAAGAAGAATATAGGGGAGATGTATGTAGTCAGAGCTGGGCAGAGTAGAACATCCAGTGATCTGATGATTGTTATAGTGCAGTGTGTGTGTCTGAGGTCACCTGATCACAGATAACATTCCTTTCCATCACCAGGATTATGTGGGGGAGGGGTGGATTTTCTCACTTTTTATAATTACACAGGATGTGCCTGTCTCAGGCTAGTGCATGAGATATGTAAATCACCTGTCACTCACAGCAAGGGGGCGTTTTTGACAAAGTTTTCAGCACTTTGTCAACATTTTTCTAACTGAACAATAAAAGAGGATTTCTCAGGGCTGGAGTAAATCTGTGTGGCAAGACTGGGCTCAAATGAAAGGAAATCGTATTCTCTACATTATGACATCAAAAAAACATCCACTTTAATAGTAGATACAACCCCCAATTATCATTGTGTATTCACATTGCAGCTATTTGAACATAACTGTTGTGAAGGAGCAATTGTGCAATAAGAGGAGTCGTGAGGTTTGCCCTAATGATCATCAAAGACATTGGAGGGCTCTGTTTTTCCATTACTAGTGTAGACAATTGAAATGTATGCACCAGACTATTTAATCAATGACTTGGAATGTATCCATCAGACTGTTCAAGCAATGTCTGCTTTAATATTAATTAGCCTTTGAAATGCTTGTAAGTAACATTTATTGGCGAACCCCCTTATTTATTTATTCCTACATAAGAAATTCCAGGTGGGCAAGAAATACCTTTTGCATTTGTGTCTTGGGAAGAAAGATTACTGCAAGAAATGTAAGCAGATGTCATTTTCAGGCAATGGAGGAGGTAAATACAGGCAAACCACAGGTTTTATTTTTACTAATTGACTTTTATCAGCATGGTCTCACTTTAAGCTGCTTAATCCTTATCGGTCTGGATATTCCTAGGGGGTTTTTACATTTTTCTTATTTCTTTTAAGACGTGGCCTCCAGCGCTCCAGGTTTCTGCGATATTAAGTCAGTTTGAAAGATCAGAATTTCTTAACAATGTTTTTATCTTAGGGGAGCGTCTGTCACATATTAATAGCTAATCTTATCATTAAAATGCATGCCGTGGCAATTCCTTTAAGACGTCTTTGGGTTTCTAAGCACCTTGTCACTTTAAGTTAAAAGGACAGTTTTCTTTCAACTAGCGGGGAAAGTGATTTATATTTTGATTTAAAGGCTTTCTGTGTACTTCAATAAAAAAGCATATATTATTAGAATCAAAGCTATTTACCAGATTTGTTTCTTCCTAGCCAGGTTTCAGGGTCAGAAACACATTAAGATGCTGAGCAAAAATGCATGAAATTGATCAAATGAATGAAAGAACTGTAGATGAGGCGTAACTATGTGACCTCTCTCTTGATAACTCACCCATCAATATAAAAACCTTTGAATCTTAAAGAGAAAGGCCAAGTCTATGTTTACTCTTGTAATTTTATCCATCACTTGATATGGTAATGCGTTATTTTTTTATCCCTACTTTATTGCTTTTCTGTTGATGTGTAATGCCGCGTACACACGGTCGGAATTTCCGATGGAAACAGTCCGATGGGAGCTTTTCATCGGATTTTCCGACCGTGTGTATGCCCATCAGTCTTTTTCTGTCGGAATTTCCGACGGACTTTGGATTGAGAACCTGTTCTTAATTTTTCAGACGGAAAACCTTTCTATCGGATTTTCCGATCATGTGTATGCAATTCCGACACGCATAATTCCGACGCATGCTTGGAAACAATTTGACGCATGCTCAGAAGCATTAAACTTCCCTTTTACAGTGCTGTCAAACGTGTTTTATGCCGCTGTGTTACTGACCGTCGGAATTTGGTGTGACCGTGTGTAGGCAAGACAGTTTGAGCGAAATTCCATCGAAACTCCGACGGGAAAACCATCAGAGCTTTTTCCGACGAGAATTCGGACCATGTGTACGCGGCATAAGAATGCATTTTGTTTTAATTATTCATCTGTGGGATAGTAAAATCAAATCCTAACCAATAACAGTCCAGAGATGAGTTTGTAGAATAAAGTGCACCTGTGTCCAGACTATGGGCAGAAAAGTATCTTCAAATTCCCAAGCAGTAATGCCACGTACACATGAGCAGCCTTTTCCACGGACTAGGTCCAACAGTCTTTCCAACGGACTTTCGACGGAGTTCCGACGAACTTTCCGAATGAACAGACTTGGCCACACACAATCACACTAAAGTCCAACGGATTCGAACGTGATGACGTACGACTGGACTAGAATAAGGAAGTTCGTAGCCAGTAGCCAATAGCTGCCCTAGCGTCGTTGTTTGTCCGTCGGACTAGCACACAGACGAGTGGATTTTTCGATAGGAACTGGGTCCAGCGGAGTTCCGGCGGGGAAAATTTGAAACATGTTCTATTTCTAAAGTCTGTCGGATTTTTCGACAGCAAAAGTCTGAAAGAGCCCACACATGATCGAATTGTCCGACGGATTCGTTCCGTCGGACCTTTGCTGTCGAAAAAAGACTTTTTAAAGATAGTCAGCAGACCTTACCACCCCATGGAAAGCAATCCACGGGGGATTGGTTTTCAGACCATGGTTGACAACTGGTATACAGGTGTTCAGGAGGCAAAATGACTGAAAGCTATTTTTTTGATCTCAAGCAAGATTTTTTTTCTATCCCAACTAAACTACCACCATAGCCTTGTTTAGTCAAGAGTTGGAGTGCGTTACCATTGACTTCAATAGACAGGTTTGACATTAAATGTTGGGGTGCGTTACCATTGACTTCAAGAAACAGGTTTGATGTTAAAGGTGCCGCATGTCGAAGCTGCAGCAATATGAACTCACTCCTCTGGCCACAATGTTAATTTGTAGGTGGCAGTTGGGTCGTAACACGGATCAACCTGCCTGTTTTTAACAAAACTTAAAGTACTTTAAAATAACTCACCAATTTAAAGTCATCACTGACCTACCATCTAGTTGCTTGTATTGAGAAGTAATTAATAACCTTCAAATATCACAACAAAGATTCTAATGCTCCATTCACATCTGTGCAGAAAGTCCACGTAAAGAAAAAGATCCTCATCACCAAAAATGATCTTTAGAGTTCCGACACCAACATAACATGGGACCTCCTTAAGTGACATCAACCACCTCAGTTAACAGGGGCACTTACCGGATCATATGGACCTTCTATTGCTAGAAAGGTCAACCAAGCTTTGGTAGTAACCTTCGATGGGAAGCTGTAAACAGATATGCCCTCCTATGGTCTCAGACACCCATCACTTATCTCCAGGCCAGGTATATAGGGAGAGAACGCTCCAATAGTGTAAAACAGTATAAACTCTTTATTAAAATATTTAGATTGCACTTACATGATTCATGGGTAAAAATCACCTTGTAAAATCTTCACTGACAAAGAAACAGGAACAGTCCACCCGTGCTTCTGTGGTCAGTGGGGACGCAGTGATGTCAGCACGCAGCCTCGCCTGACATGTTTCATTGAAAAATATTAAGTATATATATTTTTTTATTTTATTTTAGGACTGTTTTCCCCAATAAGTGCAGCTATACATCAGCCTACACCCTTGCTTTTCTCATTGTTAGGACCTGCTTTATTTTTGGGGATCCTTGTGAGCGATCTTGCATGTCTTGAGGATTTTTCCACTTAAGTATTCATCTTTCCCACCTGGATTATTGGTCTCCATACCCAGTTTGTATTACCTTTAATTACCAGTCAAAATTTCATGATACAATATTGGTATGTACATTCTTGGCCATGATGTTTTCCATGTTCGACACCGTTTGCTTTCTTTCTTTCTGTAAGTCTAGATTTGATCAGTATTTCTGTTTCAGAACATTTCCAACCATTGTCTTCTTCATGCCCCCGAAGAAGGGATTTACTTCAAACATCCCGAAACGCGTCGGATTACAGGAGAAGCTCTGTGTTTTTGCTCATATGCTACACATGAATATTGTATATCACTGTCATGTTTGTTTATGACAGGGTTTTTATGTAATACATTTTTCCAAACATTTGTGTAGCACTGACCCCCGAAGGAGCTGCTGGTTTTATTGGGCTTACCATTACCTTCTTCACCTCGTCTCCGTCTAGGGTTTCCTGTGGTAGATGGCCCAAAGAAATGTAGAAACTGACACTTTATCTTCCTTTTTGGGTTATTTATTCAAAAAGATAAAACAGACTCTTAAATGTAGGGTAGAGGGTTAGGGTGAAAGTTCAGGTACTTTTGGAACTGCAAAGATAGGACGTCTCTTATAGAATTAATCCAGAGAATAACTCTTTCACAGCTGGATTATCACAACCCCCGGATAGACCTCCTCTCACTAGGCCTAGCAGCCGGTGAAGTGTTAGGTAAAGCAAAGTCTCTGCCACAGACTTGGATGTAGAACACTTGAGAAAAGTCTCTGCCACAGACTTGAATGTAGAACACTTGAGAAAAGTCTCTGCCACAGACTTGAATGTAGAACTGAGGGACTTAGACAAATTTAGAGAGCTATCATACGGTACCAGTATCTCGCAGCTGGTCCGGCGATACCGTATGAGTGTAGATCCATAAAGTGTCCTTCAACTGAGCCTCCAGGCTCCTTCAGAGAAACCAGCCTTGTGCATGGCCTTCTCCCGAAGAGTCCTCCCCTGGATTCTTCTCCAGTTGCTGGGCCTCTCCTTAGACGAGACGGCACCGGACCACTCTTGGATAATTAGGCCCGATATCCATTCAGGCCTGTCCCTGCAGTTGCTTTGCCTCGGGCTATCCAGCCCCGAGACTCGGAGTTGCATGGATCCGCACCCCAGGCCAGGAGGGCCATGGGGGCTGGTCAGGAGGACCAGGACAAAACAGACAGAAGATATCTTCTGGACCGGAACCCCAAAACTCGTGATCTCAGCACCTTAAATACCACCCCCTAGAAGGCACAGCAGGATGACACTCCCACTGGGCTGGTTCCGAGAAAATAATGGTATCCAATACACCCAGCCAAACTGCATTCTCATACTTGCCGGCGGTGACAGCGACACCTAAGGCCAAGTGCAATTCCAGCTAGACTGATACTGAGACCATAATTTGGCAGAATTAGCCCTAAAACCCAACTGTGGTTTCAGGAATGTTAACTTTGAAAAACACATAGCGCATGCTCGTCAGGAGCCAGCATAACATTTGTATACCTTTTTTTTTTTGAAAGGTTCGCCCTTAACCACTTGCCGACCGGCGCACGACGATATACGTCGACAGAATGGCACGTACAGGCAGGAGGGCGTATATATAAATCCCTCCTTTAGCCTGTCCGTGCCATCGGGAGCGCGCCGGGAGCAGATTGGATTGTGATTGGAGCAGAGATCAGCATTCACTAGCTGATAGCCACGCCCCCCCACAGTAAGAAATACACCCCTAGGCATACTTAACCCTTACACTGCCCCTTGTGGTTAACCCCTTCACTGCCAGTGTCATTTATACAGGCATTAATGCATTTAAATAGCATTAATTGCTGTAAAAATTACAATGGACCCAAAAATGTGTCAAAAATGATGTGTCCGCCATAATGTCGCAGTCACAAAAAAAAATCGCAGATCTCCGCCATTACTAATAAAAATGCTATAAAACTATCCCCTATCTTGAAAACGCTATAACTTCTGCGCAAACCGATCAATAATCGCTTATTGCGATTTTTTTAACCAAAAATATGTAGAAGAATACGTATCGGCCTAAACTGAGGAAAAAAAATGTTTTTTTATATTTTTTGGGGATATTTATTATAGCAAAAAGTAAAAAAATAATGCATTTTTTTCGAAATTGTCGCTCTATTTTTGTTTATAGCGCAAAAAAAAAAAAAAAACGCAGGGGTGATCAAATACCACCAAAAGAAAGCTCTATTTGTGGGAAAAAAAGGACGCCAATTTTGTTTGGGAGCCACGTCGCACGACCGCGCAATTGTCAGTTAAAGCGACGCAGTGCCGAATCGCAAAAAGGGGCCTGGTCCTTTGGCTGCAAATTGGTCCGGTCTGAAAGTGGTTAAAGTCCCTTTTAGTACTGGGGGTACTTACTTTTCTGTACATTTCGTTAAAACTAATGTCTCGTGGGGCACTAGTGAATCTACAAATAAAAGTAATCTTACTGCTCTGCAAAACATGGAGTATTTAGGTCAGTAGAAGAAAGAGTTTTCTTGCCCCAGGGAAAGATCTCAGAAGTAACTGGGTAAACAGAGAGAGCGGTTACGATGCAGAAGACAGTATGGTGTTACTATTCTGGCTGTGGCTGTCTAGTGTGCGTGGTGGCCAATGCGCCACTTCCAAGTGTATTTTCTTTAACAATCACAGAGAGGTGACCTGAGTCAGTCCATTCTCATCCCCTCTCCAGTCTTTAGAGATCTTTGAGGGTTGTTGTCACCAAGCAATCTGGCTCAGGGCAGGCCTCTCAGTCTCGGAGAATTGGATTATAGATAGCAGTCTCCAGTGCTTAAAGACACATTGTCAGGGAAGACAGATTTAGGGTCGCTAGCAAGAACCAGTTTCTCACCTATCCAAACTGTTAGAATTCCCCCTCCCCTCCCTCCCCCTCTATTCAGTCCCAGGCAAGCCCCCTCTACGGTCCTTCCTCTTCCTTGCACTCCCCACCTACCTCTTCTTTCTTCTCTTTTTCCTCTTTCTCATCCATGCTAGCAATCTGCAAGAGCCATCAGACTCTTTCTTCTCCTCTTTCTTTCCCTTTTATACCTTGGGGTGCTCACAACTCACAGCAAAAAAGTAACCAATGTTGGCTAGTGCACTATGCTAGACAATCTTGTCACACTTCATATGTAATTACCTTTGCTAATGTAACATGCTCTGACAACGAGATCGCTTTCATATAGAATGTTTTAACTGGACGTTTGATTTGTACTCCATTACAGTTCCTTATTCTCTGTCTCTATGCTCTTATAAAACTTGAAAAAAATCGAATAAAACTTTTCATGAAACAAACTGTTATGCCGCGTACTCACGGTCGAAATTCTCGTCGGAAAAAGCTCTGATGGTTTTCCCGTCGGAATTCCGACGGAATTTCGCTCAAGCTGTCTTGCCTACACACGGTCACACCAAATTCCGACGGTCAATAACACCGCGGCATACAACACGTTTGGCACTATAAAAGGGAAGTTTAATGCTTCCGAGCATGCGTAAAATTGTTTCCGAGCATGCGTCTGAATTTTGCGTGTCGGAATTGCATACACATAATCGGAAAATCCGATAGAAAGGTTTTCCGTCGGAAAAATTAAGAACAGGTTCTCAATCCAAAGTCCGTCGGAAATTCCGACAGAAAAAGACAGATGGGCATACATACGGTCGGAAAATCCGATGAAAAGCTCCCATCGGACTGTTTTCATCAGAAATTCCGACCGTGTGTATGCGGCATTAGAAGCTACAACAGTACTTAGTGCTCTGAAGACTTTTTTCGGCAATGAACAGGTTAGCAGTGGCATATGTTTCCAAGCAGGAAGGTTCAAAAAGCGTTTTTCCGAGGCCCTGCCAGCTGTCAAAGTACTCAAACAGTTGCTGCATCTGATTGGATGCAGCTATTGTTCAACCTCCAATTCAGTTTTTCACTCGAAGAATGTGATGAGGAACATTATGACACCCACTGATCAAAATTTTGTCCGGTTCATCAGGAAATGAACAATTACCAGCTTTAGAAGAAACCACAGCATGACATGGAAGCAAGTCTTCAATTTAAAACATGTTGGATACCAAAGGTGACTAAAGGATGAAATATTTGACATCCTGTTCAACTCAGTAAAAGAAAGAGCTTTCTTGCCTCCAGGAAAGATCTCAGAAACCACTGGTTGCACAGAGAGAGTGATTAGGATGTAAGAAACTGGTGTTCTTAGGACTCTAGACATCAACTATTTCCATAGTCCAGTTTGCACAATGGCACATGCACCACTTCCAAGTGTGCTTTCTTTAACAGTCGCAGAGAGGTCACCTGATCCAGTCCATTCTCATTCCCTCTTCAGTCAACAGAGATCTTTGAGGATTGTCACCAAGTAATCTTGCTCAGGGCAGCTCTTTCAGCCTTGGAGACTGGGATTATAGTTACTTCTGATGCCAGTCTCCAAAGCTAGAGGACCCATTGTCAGAAGAGACAGATTCAGGGTCCCTGGCAGGGACCAATTTCTTGCCACTCCAAACAGTTACAATTAACAGCAGTGCTCAGTGCTCTGAATACTTTTGTTGATACGGCTTGAAAAGCCAGTCAACGCTACAAATCGCTCTCTGAGATTTTCCGGTGATCAGAGGAGCATTTTCAGTGTCTGATATCAGCCTGTCGGAGGTCCTGCCAGCTGTCAAAATACTCAAACAGTGGCTACATCTGATTGGATGCAGCCACTGTTCAACCACCAATTTTCAGACCAGCTCCCTCAATTTTTCAATTGAAGGATTGAGAGAGGGAACGTGATGACAGGGCCCTCAACTATTTAAATTTCAGACGGTTCTTCAGGAAATGTGAACAATGTATGGCCAGCTTTAGGAAGAACCACAGTGTGACAGAGAAGCAGGTCTTCAAAATACATGTTGGATACTAGAGGTGGCTAAAGATCATCAATCAGATAACATGCAATAAAAGTCAGATCAGATGTAAAATCACAAGTTCTAGCAAAGTATAGTTAGGTAAAGGAAGCTTCAGAATATATATTTGTCAGTCTCGTTATATAAGGCAACTTAAATTTTGCATTCAGCAACACTTTAACCCGAACCTGTCAACTTTTTATCAGGCAGCATATTTCTTGGCTATTTCTGTGCTTGAGATAGTATGGTCATAGTATCGGCTGCTCTTTCTGTAGCTTTTTTACACATTACATCTTTTCATAAGCTGACTCACAAAGAATGTCTACATTTTTCCTTACCGAATGACAAATACAAATCCTCGTGTATTCTTTCCTAATAATGCAAATACATCTAGCAAACAAGTACACAGCAAGTTCCAAACATAAGCAAAGGCAATGCTCTATTTCCATAATGATGTTGTTGGGGAATGTTGTTGATAGACTACTAAAAAATAGCAAATCATTTTGTAAATGTAAAACTTGGGTAAGAGCTGATTTACAAGTTAAATGACACCGGCAATTATAGTTTAAAACAGGCCTGCCTTCTTTGCTTTATAAATTGATTAAAGTAATGTCTTGCAGACAATTCTAAAGGCTTCAATGTGTGTTATAAACATACATTAGCCAAGTCCTTGCTATAGAACGTACAGATAACTAAGCATACAATATATGCAGAATATTCTTGGGTCATATAAACCTTGAGGTACAGAAGCCCAAGGCTACCAGGTGTAACCTGGGGAACAGGTAGCAGGTACAAAGCTCCCTGGGAGCAAAGGCTGTTTGCTCAGGTGAGCTTAAATTAGCCTGGAGAGGAGGACTAAGATCCAAACTGGATCTTGTATCAGAGACCTCTGAATGTGTATGAGAGGAGCCTGGGAGATGTATAAACCCCAAACAAGACTTCTCCTGGCTCTCTCTGGGACGCTCTGCTACACAGGGTACACAAGCCCTCGGCTAAAAAGGTTCACAAGCCCAAGGCTACAAAGGTACACAAGCCGAAGTCTACAAAAGGTACACATGCCCAAGACTATAACGGTACACAAGCCCAAGTCTACAACTGTGCACATACCCAAGACTACAAAAGTACACATGCTCAAGGCTACAAAGGTACACAAGGCCACGGCTTCAAGAGTACACATGCCCAAGGCTACAAGGGTACACAAGACCAAGGCTACAAAGGTACACAAGCCCAAGAGTATGCAAGCCCAAGACTTCAAAGGTAAACAAGCCTAAGGTTACAAGGGTACACAGCCTCAAGGCTACAAGGGTACACAAACCCATCCTCTGCCACCTAGTTCCTATTCTACTCATAAGTGCTAGACATGTGCAATTCGTTTTGTTTTTTTTTGTTTTTTTTTGTTCGTTCTTTTTTCTACGAATGAACGAATCGTTCGAATCTGATTAACGAATCGTTTGAATCGAACGAATCCGAAAAACAACGAAAATGCGAAAAAAACTAATTAGAAACAACGAATGTACGAATGAAGAAAATCCGAAAAACTAAAACGGAATAACGAAAATGAACGAAAAAAAAAAAAAAAAAAAAAAAAAAAAAAAAATGTGTACATTCGTAACTTTTTTTTTTTTGTTGAATTGGTAATTTTCCGTGTCCCTTACAATGGTGCTGCTTAACGTGCTTCGAATAGATTGAACGAAAAAATTCGTACATTCGTAACTTTTTTTTTTCGATTCGTAACTTTTTTTTGATTCGTAAATTATTAAAATGTAATAATAGCATACACATTACATAAAATTATGAATTATGCTCCGATTACGAATCTACGAATGTTACGAATGTTACGAATGTACGAATAACTACAAATGTGTCCGAATTTCGAATAAACAAAATAAATAAACGAAATAAATGAAAATTAAACTAACGAAAAAACGAATCAACGAAAAATAACTCTTACGAATGTACGAATCGTTACGAATACGAACACCGACGACTTACGAATGTACGAATCGTTACGAATACGAACACCGATGACTTACGAATGTACGAATCGTTACGAATCAACGGAAACAAAAAAAACGAAACGAAAATAAACACATTTTTTTGTTGTGCACATGTCTAATAAGTGCCTCAGCAGGTCTTTTAATGCTTTTCATCATTGCTCTGAAGAACCACTAGGGAATTTATTGTGAAAAATGTCTCCATGTAGAGCAACTGATACACAAAGAGTCCTATGAATGCATAGTTGAACATTTGTAAATTGAAACTTTTTTTTACATTCCCTTTTTAGTGTCTTTAGGCTGGAGTCCTTTTCCATTTCTCTTTGCAGCAGCGGTTGGCAGTCCTTAACACCTCCAAAAGGGGTCCTATGTCCAATATGCATTAAGGTAAAAAAACCTTTTGATGTTACAACCACTTTAAGCGTTAGTATGCTACCTCTCTATAATATGAAACAGAAAATAGGCCACATGCAACTGGATGGTAGCTAAAGTAGACACATTATCATAAGTCAAGGTAACCGCAATGTATAAACCAGTACACAGGTAATTAAACATGTTTAACGATGCTGTACTAAATACGGTGAACTCTGACCTCTATGGCAATTACCTTTACTGCGACAAGGCTAACCAAATTTTACTGTGTATAAACCATCAGAATTATAATTGCATTACCTAACCAAAAAAAAGGGTCCTTGAGTGCACTCTGCACATACAGTGGTGTGAAAAAGTGTTTGCCCCCTTCCTCATTTCCTGTTCCTTTGCATGTTTGTCACACTTAAGTGTTTCGGAACATCAAACCAATTTAAACAATAGTCAAGGACAACACAAGTAAACACAAAATGCAATTTGTAAATGAAGGTGTTTATTATTAAAGGTGAAAAAAAATCCAAACCATCATGGCCCTGTGTGAAAAAGTGATTGCCCCCTAAACCTAATAACTGGTTGGGCCACCCTTAGCAGCAACAACTGCAACCAAGCGTTTGCGATAACGTGCAATGAGGCTTTTACAGCGTCCTGGAGGAATTTTGGCCCACTCATCTTTGCAGAATTGTCCTAATTCAGTTACATTAGAGGGTTTTCGAGCATGAACGGCCTTTTTAAGGTCATACCACAACATCTCAATAGGATTCAGGTCAGGACTTTGGCTAGGCCACTCCAAAGTCTTCATTTTGTTTTTCTTCAGCCATTCGGTGGTGGACTTGCTGGTGTGTTTAGGATCATTGTCCTGCTGCAGAACCCAAGTTTGTTTCAGCTTGAGTACACGAACAGATGGTCGGACATTCTCCTTCAGGATCTCTTGGTAGACAGCAGAATTCATAGTTCCTTTTATCACGGCAAGTCTTCCAGGTGCTGAAGCAGCAAAACAGCCCCAGACCATCACACTACCACCACCATATTTTTACTGTTGGTATAATGTTCTTTTTCTGAAATGCAGTGTTCCTTCTACGCCAGATATACTTGGACACACACCTTCCAAAGAGTTCCACTTTTGTCTCATCGGTCCACAGAATGTTGTCCCAAAAGTCTTGGGGATCATCAAGATGTGTTGTGGAGAAATTGAGACGAGCTTTGATGTTCTTTTTGCTCAGCAGTGGTTTTCTCCTTGGAACTCTGCCATGCAGGCCATTTTTGCCCAGTCTTTTCCTGATGGTGGAGGCATGAACGCTGACCTTAACTGAGGCAAGTGAGGCCTGCAGTTCCTTGGATGTTGTTGTGGGGTCTTTTGTGACCTCTTGGATGAGTCGTCGCTGCGCTCTTGGGGTAATTTTGGGCGGCCGGCCACTCCTGGGAAGGTTCACCACTGTTCCATGTCTTCGCCATTTGTGGATAATGGCTCTCACTGTGGTTCGCTGGATTCCCAAAGCTTTGGAAATGGCTTTATAACCCTTTCCAGACTGATAGATCTCAATTACTTTCTTTCTCAATTGTTCCTGAATTTCTTTGGGTCTCGGCATGATGTGTAGCTTTTAAGGATCTTCTGGTGGACCTTACTGTGTCAAGCAGCTCCTATTTAAGTGATGCCTTGATTGTGAACAGGTGTGGCAATAATCAGGCCTGGATGTGGCTAGAGAAATTGAACTCAGGTGTGGACAACCACAGTTATAGTATGTTTTAACAAGGGGGGCAATCACTTTTTCACACAGGGCCATGATGGTTTGGATTTTTTTTCACCTTTAATAATAAACACCTTCATTTACAAATTGCATTTTGTGTTTACTTGTGTTGTCCTTGACTACTGTTTAAATTGGTTTGATGTTCCGAAACACTTAAGTGTGACAAACATGCAAAGGAACAGGAAATGAGGAAGGGGGCAAACACTTTTTCACACCACTGTACAACATTAATGGTGGGTGGGTTTACACATTCCTAAAAAGTGGTACCCCTGGAGGTGGCCATAAAGTACTTAGCAGCTATTAGCAGTACAAAGCCAGATATTGTTGGGGCCCATCTGTAAGGTGGTGCATGTGAAGCTGTCCCTTTAAGACTGTACATAAAGGATGGTTAATGGGCTGCTAAGTATTGTGCAGTATCTATTGCCATTAAGACCCCTTTCACACTGAGGCGCTTTACAGGCGCTATAGCGCTAAAGATAGCGCCTGCAAAGCGCCTGTATAGCACCTTTCCTGTCACTCCAATGTGAAAGCCTGAGGGGTTTCTCACTGGAGCGGTGCGCTGGCAGGACGTAAAAAAAAGTCCTGCAAGCAGCTTCTTTGAGGTGCTTTAGGAGCAGTGTATACATCGCTCCTAAAACGCCCCTGCCCATTGAAATCAATAGGCAGCGCTGCCAAAGCACCAGCAAAGCGATGCAGCAGCGGGCGCTTTTAACCCTTTTTTCACTAAAAGTGCCCCGCTAGTGGCCAAAAAGCAGCGATAAAATTACGGTAAAAGCGGTGCTTCACCACCGACGCCCAGGCCAAAAGGCTCAGTCCTCATGATCAAGTCCATACGATCATGTCCTCACTGGCTCTCCTTGATTGTATACAACAAGTAAAAAAGGCGCATAGTCACAATACCTCGTTTATATGCAGAGGTTCCTAATAGTCCAGAGGAAGATAAAAAAGGGGGGGTGGGGGGGGGGGGGGGGGGTTGTGTAGCAGCTGGGTGTGTATGTGCGGTATACACAATAGGGCATGTGGGGTCGTCAGGGCTGCCACCGAAGAGGCCTGAAGCCAGGTCCAATAAGAGCTAGAGGAGAAAGAAAAGGAGAGGGGCGTCTCTGAGTATATATCACATAAACATTTATTATAAAAACAATATCCACTCACATCTTAGCAAGTAGTGTTGCATTCAGACAAATCTCAGTAGATGGAGGGCCAGTGGGACTACAAGTCGCAGGAGTTTCGCCCAGAAGCTGTCGTCCTTTCTCATGTCCTGGAGGAGGTGAATAAGGCAGATGGATGCAGCAGGTGGGGTTGTTTCCTTACGGTGGTCCTCCAAAGGGGTGGTAACATCAATCCAAAGAGAGGTCAGATGGGTATCACGGCTCTTAATGTTCAGAAGAGGGTTCCGGGTGGTACGAGGGGGGGGGGGGTAGGGGCAAACAAAGTCTCTGTAAAGAGTTAGATTTAAAAGGGGAAGGGATAGTGAATGTGAAGACGTTTAAGCCCTGTTGCCTACTGTAGGGTCTGTGCAGCCGAGTTCGTTTGCAGGATGTATTTCAGGCACGGCCGTGTCTCTGGTGTCAGAACGAGGCTTGCACCGCAAACAGTGCTAGGCGCCGAGGCGTGACGTCATGTCTCTGCGACGCGTTTCTGAGCTTGCAACGCTATAGATGGTCTGTATAGCGGCGCTCCGTTCTCAAGCAAGGGGATACAGATATATACTCAGAGGCGCCCCTCCTCCTTGTCTTTCTCCTTGATTGTATGCACACTGTAGGGACTCCAGCTCCGATCTCAGCATTCAGATTCTCATCGGCTCTCTTGTGTGTGAGCATGAACACCATGGGCAGTAGGTCCACACTCTCTGGTCTCTAGTCCATGCAAGCCAGGGGGACCAGTGCTGTGTTCTGTTTCTGTTGGTCTTTCATCTCTCTATGTGAGAGGCATTTTTAAAATAAATTAAACTGTTTTTTTAAAATACTGCACCACGATATACAGCTATGAATGGGGGGGAGGGGGGTTAACGGACAACATTTTCCCCAAAACAAGTAATTACAGGTTTTTTTCACCACTTTAGAGCATTTAGGATCCATAAATAAATGACAATCGCTGAATAAGTGCTGTAGGCTAGAGCACTTGTCTCTCTCTGTTTTGTAATTATTCAAGATTCTTGCCTACAACTGATAAGTCTGGCAACTCTTTGCCAACTTTTTCTATGGAAAGTGGTACTTTACAGTCGCGCATGCACACTCAGATGGGACTTTGGCAAACAGTAAACTGCCTGACTCCTGTATGTTGTCAGTTACTGCTTGTACAAAGGAACATACACATAAATACACATGTATCTAAATACATTCTCTCTCTCTCTCTCTCTCTATATATATATATATATATATATATATATATATACAGTGGTGTGAAAAAGTGTTTGCCCCCTTCCTCATTTCCTGTTCCTTTGCATGTTTGTCACACTTAAGTGTTTCGGAACATCAAACCAATTTAAACAATAGTCAAGGACAACACAAGTAAACACAAAATGCAATTTGTAAATGAAGGTGTTTATTATTAAAGGTGAAAAAAAATCCAAACCATCATGGCCCTGTGTGAAAAAGTGATTGCCCCCCTTGTTAAAACATACTATAACTGTGGTTGTCCACACCTGAGTTCAATTTCTCTAGCCACACCCAGGCCTGATTATTGCCACACCTGTTCACAATCAAGGCATCACTTAAATAGGAGCTGCTTGACACAGTAAGGTCCACCAGAAGATCCTTAAAAGCTACACATCATGCCGAGACCCAAAGAAATTCAGGAACAATTGAGAAAGAAAGTAATTGAGATCTATCAGTCTGGAAAGGGTTATAAAGCCATTTCCAAAGCTTTGGGAATCCAGCGAACCACAGTGAGAGCCATTATCCACAAATGGCGAAGACATGGAACAGTGGTGAACCTTCCCAGGAGTGGCCGGCCGCCCAAAATTACCCCAAGAGCGCAGCGACGACTCATCCAAGAGGTCACAAAAGACCCCACAACAACGTCCAAGGAACTGCAGGCCTCACTTGCCTCAGTTAAGGTCAGCGTTCATGCCTCCACCATCAGGAAAAGACTGGGCAAAAATGGCCTGCATGGCAGAGTTCCAAGGAGAAAACCACTGCTGAGCAAAAAGAACATCAAAGCTCGTCTCAATTTCTCCACAACACATCTTGATGATCCCCAAGACTTTTGGGACAACATTCTGTGGACCGATGAGACAAAAGTGGAACTCTTTGGAAGGTGTGTGTCCAAGTATATCTGGCGTAGAAGGAACACTGCATTTCAGAAAAAGAACATTATACCAACAGTAAAATATGGTGGTGGTAGTGTGATGGTCTGGGGCTGTTTTGCTGCTTCAGCACCTGGAAGACTTGCCGTGATAAAAGGAACTATGAATTCTGCTGTCTACCAAGAGATCCTGAAGGAGAATGTCCGACCATCTGTTCGTGTACTCAAGCTGAAACGAACTTGGGTTCTGCAGCAGGACAATGATCCTCAACACACCAGCAAGTCCACCACCGAATGGCTGAAGAAAAACAAAATGAAGACTTTGGAGTGGCCTAGCCAAAGTCCTGACCTGAATCCTATTGAGATGTTGTGGTATGACCTTAAAAAGGCCGTTCATGCTCGAAAACCCTCTAATGTAACTGAATTAGGACAATTCTGCAAAGATGAGTGGGCCAAAATTCCTCCAGGACGCTGTAAAAGCCTCATTGCACGTTATCGCAAACGCTTGGTTGCAGTTGTTGCTGCTAAGGGTGGCCCAACCAGTTATTAGGTTTAGGGGGCAATCACTTTTTCACACAGGGCCATGATGGTTTGGATTTTTTTTCACCTTTAATAATAAACACCTTCATTTACAAATTGCATTTTGCGTTTACTTGTGTTGTCCTTGACTATTGTTTAAATTGGTTTGATGTTCCAAAACACTTAAGTGTGACAAACATGCAAAGGAACAGGAAATGAGGAAGGGGGCAAACACTTTTTCACACCACTGTATACAATGTACTGTACAGCCCTGACCAAAAGTTTTAAGAATGGCACAAATATAAATTTTCACAAAGTCTGCTGCTTCAGTGTTAGATCTTTTGATCTTTTTGTCAGATGTTACTATGGTATACAGGGGCATAACTAGAAATCACAGGGCCCCATAGCAAAATGTTGTATGCCCCCCCCCCTGCAAACAGTCCCCCCCCCCCCCAAAAAAAATGAACTTTACATATGGTATTATTATATTAACTGTTATACAGTGTTAGATGTAACATACACCTAGTGGAATAATTGTACTTGTAGTGCACGAATAGGCCAGCAACAGGGAGCTCAGCATGCATGTTCTTCTCATAGAATAGTGAGCGCACACCTACTAACATAGCATTACAAATCTGGAAGTTGGCTGGGGGCCCTCCCTCAGGCTCTCAGTCAGGCGTGTCAGGTCGTGGCCCTCGCGGGCGGGAGAAGGAGAGGAGTCTGGCTGCGGGCAATGTACTGCAGGCAGCGGGAGTCGGCCCCGAGACTGGCTGGCACTGGGCACAGGCTGCCGTGGATCTGGACACTGTATTGACACTGGGCTCTGCACTCTCCCTTCTGCTGCGGCCAGAGGCGGAGAAGGAGAAGAGGTGGTTGGACTCAGAGTGCTGCGCAGAGCAGCTCTGGGTAAGGCGGCCCTTGCGACGCTCAGCCTCTGACTGACCCCCCCCCACCAGGGACAAAACTGTAAAAAACCTCCACTATTACAGACCCCCCCCCACCAGGACAAACCCCCTTCCATTATTACAGACTCCCCAGGACAAACGCCCCCCTCCATTATTACAGACCCCCCCACCAGGACAAACCCCCCTCCATTATTACAGACCCCCTAGGACAAACCCCCCACCATTTTTACAGACCCCCCCAGGACAAACCCCCCCTCCATTATCACAGACCCCCCAGGACAACCCCCCCTCCATTATTGCAGACCCCCCAGGACAACCCCCCCTCCATTATTACAGACCCGCCCAGAAGGACCAACCCCCCCATTTGGGTACATAAAAACACCCGGCGGCAGCTGAAGAGGAGAGGACAATGTGCAGCCGCGCCGCCCAGGGTAGAGAACAGATCACAGCAGCCAGGAGTTAGACACAGAGAGGAGGAGGAGGAGAATATGTGTCAGGCACGGACCGCTTCCCCAGCAAGGTCACTGCGTGGCTGGTCTCTGTCCACACAGAAACAGCCGCTCCGAAACCCCCGGCTGCTCCCCTTCTCTGAAAGGAGGAGGGAGGGGGGATGGGCTTCAGCAGGAAACACAGCGGCGGTGATGGGCGGAGAGAGCCGCCTCTGGACAAGGAGAGGAGGAGGAGGGGGAGGGGAGCACTCTGGCGCTTCAGCGCCCCTACCTTTCTGGCGCCCTGTGCACTGTGGGGGCCCCACTAGGGAGCAGGTCCCACTCGGCTGCAGGCCTCATAGCGCCTGCGTGTGTCGCTATGGCAGTAGTTCCACCACTGATGGCATACTGAAGTATAATTTCAAGCATTTCATAAGTGTCAAAGGCTTTTATTGACAATTACATAAGGTTTATGCAGAGTCAATATTTGCAGTGTTGACTATTCTATTTCAAGACCTAGCTGCAATTCTCCCTGGCATGCTGTCAATCAACTTCTGGGCCACATCCTGACTGATGGCAGCCCATTCTTGCATAATCAATAATTGGAGTTTTTCAGAATTTGTGAGGGTTTTTTTGTTCACCCGCCACTTGAGGATTGACTACAAAGTTCTCAATGGGATTAAGGTCTGGGGAGTTTCCTGGCTATGGACCCAAAATGTTGATGTTTTGTTCCCCAAGCCACTTAATTATCACTTTTGCCTTATGGCAAGATGCTCCATAATGCTGGAAAAGGCATTGTTCGTCAACTGTACTTGGATGGTTGGGAGAAGTTGTACCATTCTTTATTCATGGTTGTGTTCTTAGTCAAAATTGTTAGTGAGCCCACTCCCTTGTCTGAGAAGCAACCCCACGCATGAATGGTCTGAGAATGCTTTACTGTTGGCATGACACAGGACTGATGGTAGCGCTCACGTTTTCTTCTACGGACAAGGTTTTTCCAGATGCCCCAAACAATCGCAAAGGGGATTTAAAAGAGGAAATTACTTTACCCCAGACCTCAGCAGTCTGATCCCTGTGCCTTTTGCAGAATATCAGTCTATCCCTGATGTTTTTACCGGAGAGAAGTGACTTCTTTGCTGCCTTTCTTGACACCAGGCCATCCTCCAAAAGTCTTCTCACTATGCGTGCAGATGCACTCACACCTGCGACGGTCTTTTCACTTGCTAGTCTTTTGTGGGCACTCTGAATTCTTCTTCACAGCAATTGAACCTCTCTCCTCAAAGTTCTTGATGATACAATAAATGGTTGATTTAGGTTCAATTTTAGTAGCAGCAATATCCTTGCCTGTGAATCCCTTTCTGTTCAAAGCAATGATGACTGCATGTTTCCTTGCAGGTAACCATGGTTAACAATGATTTCAAGCACCACCCTCCTTTTAAAGCTTAGTCTGTTATTCTAACTCAACCAGCATTACAGAATGATTTTCAGCCTTGTCCCCATCAACACTGACACCTATGTTAACGAGAGATTTACTGACATGATGTCAGCTGGTCCTTTTGTGGCAGGGCTGCAATGCAGTGGAAATGTTTTTTTGGGGGGATTAAATTCATTTTTCATGGCAAAGAGGGACTTTGCAATTTTAATTGCAATTCATCTGATCACTCTTCATAACATTCTGGAGTATATGCAAATTGCCTTCATAAAAAATGAGGCAGCAGACTTTGTGAACATTAATATCTGTGTCATTCTTAAAACTTTTGGCCAGGGATGGGAGGTGGATGGGATGTGGAGATAAGCTAACTAATTAAAGTGAGAAAAGTCCTTTCTTGTATTAAGAGAGACATGGACTCCAGAGAGAGAGAATCCTTTCCCCCTGTACAAATCATTAATAAGATCTCATCTGGAATATGCAGTTCAGTTTTGGGCACCAGTTCTCAAAAAGGATATCAGGGATCTGGAAAAAGTGCAGAGAAATGCAACCAAACTAATAAGAGGCATGGAGGAGCTCAGTTATGAGGAAAGAGTAGAGGAACTGAATATATTCCACCTTGAGAAGAGGCAATTAAGGAGGGATATGATCAACATGTACAAATGCATAAGTGGCCCATAAAGTGAACTTGGTGTTGAGTTATTAACTTTAAGGTCATCACAGAGGACAAGGGGCAGTCTTTACGTCTAGAGAAAAAAAGATTTAATCTCCAAATATGGAAAGGTTCGCAGTAAGAGCTGTGAAAATGTGGAATAGACTCCCTCCAGAGGTGGTTCTGGCAAGCTCAGTAGATTGCTTTAAAAAAGTATTCTGGATTCTTTCCTAAATGTACATAATATAACTGAGTACTAACATTTATAGGTAAAGGTGATCCAGTAAAAATCCGATTGCCTCTCGGGGATCAGGAAGGAGATTTTCCCCCTGCTGTAGCAAATTGGAGCATGCTTTGCTGGGTTTTTTCCCTTTCCTCTGGATCAACTGTGGGTGAAGGATTGTGCATATGGGATTGTATTTTTTTTGACCCATGCGCGGACTACACCGGAGTGCACAGAGATGCTCTAACTCCCTAAGTGACACACACAGATACTCGCTGCCGTGGAGCATACATCGCTCCTAACGCCATGGTCCTCTGAGGCTCCAAAGCCAAGCTGAAGACCAGAAACATCAAGGACGTGCTGGCTCGTTCTTCAGCCAAGATGGCGCCGACCCCTGCTTCACAACCAAGCACACCGCGCTCAGCTAAGTCACAGACTCATGTGCAGCCACAGCAGGAAGAACATGGTGAGTCTGACTCTGACACTGACAGCACACATTCAGTGATACAATCAGGCATGTTCAATAGGGATGAGCCGAACACCCCCGGGTTCGCACCAGAACCTTCGAACCGACCGAAAGTTCGCGCGAATTTTCGAACCCTATACGTTATAATGGACGCGAACGTTCGAAATCAAAAGTGCTAATTACAACGGCCAATATGCATGTTAATGTCATAAAACAGGTTTGGGGACCCGGGTCCTGCCCCAGGGGACATATATCAATGCAAAAAGAGCTTTTAAAAACTAACGTTTTTTCGGGAGCAGTCATTTTAATGATGCATAAAGTGAAAAAAAAAAAAAAGTGAAATTTTCCTTTAAATATGTACCTGGGGGGTGTCTAAAGTGCCTGTGAAGTGGCATGTGTTTCCCGTGTTTAGAACTGCACAAAATGACATTTGTAAAGGAAAAAAGAAGCCATTTAAAACCACTTGCGGCTTTAATGTCATGTCTTGTCCTGGCCGCCATATGGCTGAAAATCCTTGAGAAAAATGGCATGGCTACCCCATGTATGGATATTAAGGGGGACCCCGCACCCAAAATAAAACCCTATACCTACAACCCTATATACTCTGAACAGTATATAGGTGGTGCAAACAAGACACGGACTGTAGGTTTGTTCTTAAGTAGAATCTGAACAGGTACTAGACATGTGCATTCGTTTTCGTCCGAATGCATTTTCGTCCGAATTTCAGGTATTTTCGTTATCGTTTTAACAAACGATAACGAAAGTGCAGAATCCGAAAAACGAAAGATCAGACATAAACAAATGCTTTATTTTCGTTGTGACAACAGTTCGATATAGATAGGAGATTCGACGCTGACAATAACAATCTGTGTCCATTGAACCTGTGGTCGAATGTGCCTAACCTTAACTCTATTAGTCCAAGATTATTCTACATAGAGAGAAAAGATTCGACGTAGAAAGGAAAGATTCGACGTAAGATTCGACGTAGAGAGGAAAGATTGCTGGAATTGGGTGGAATTGCAGCTAAACTATACAGTCATACAGTTTAGCTGCTCCGTCGAATCTTCTTTGAACTTTCGACAGACACCATAAGCCTTCAATGACAGATTCGACCTTAATTCATTTGGATTTTCGGACGAATTCAATTTTTAACGAAAAACTAAATAAATAAAAACGAATTTCGGAAATAACTAAATAAATTTATTTTTCGGACGAAACGAAATTCCGAAACGAAATATTTCAGTGTGCACATGTCTAACAGGTACATTATGAAGTTTAGCTCCATCCCAAAAAAATCTATTTTTAAGCTTTTTGGAGAACATAGGGAGGGGTTATCACCCCTGTAACATTTGCTGTCTTTGCACATGTGTTCAGAACATGTCACCTCACTTTCCGTCCCAATGACAAATGTTTTTGGAAAAGTGGGGTTTTAATTGAAACAAGGATTGGTGATAAAGTATCAGTAGAGAGGAGATACCTTTTTCCCAAATTAAATCTAACAGGATAGAATTTCCCTTCCTAGGGGTAGATTTCCTCTCACTTCCTGTTTTCTCTTTCCATTTGCAAGTAGGAGTCGTTTGTAAGTTGGATGTTTGAAAGTAGGGGCCTGGCGTATATACTCTGCAGAAATTTGCCCTATTAGATGTTGGTGTAGCCACAAGACTGGTGGGCACAGGAATGGGCCCTGCTGTGAGTTAATAGATCAAGATTTGTACTTGCATGCACCTGTTGAACCGGGCAGAAAAATTGGCGGTGGTGGTGGTGGTGGTGGACGGTGTTGCCACAAGACTGTAAGCTCTCACAGTTACTCTTGGTGGGCGCAGGAATGGGCCCTGCTGTGAGTTATTAGATCAAGATTTGGAATTGCATGCACCTGTTGAACAGGGCAGAAAAATTGGGCCTTTGGCGGTGGTGGTGGTGGTGGTGGACGGTGTTGCCACAAGACTGTAAGCTCTCACAGTTACTCTTGGTGGGCGCAGGAATGGGCCCTGCTGTGAGTTATTAGATCAAGATTTGTAATTGCATGCACCTGTTGAACAGGCAGAAAAATTGGGCCTTTGGCGGTGGTGGTGGTGGTGGTGGACGGTGTTGCCTTAAGACTGTAAGCTCTCACAGTTACTCTTGGTGGGCGCAGGAATGGGCCCTGCTGTGAGTTATTAGATCAAGATTTGTAATTGCAAGCACTGATGAACAGGGCAGAAAAATTGGGCCTTTGGCGGTGGTGGTGGACAGTGTGGCCACAAGACTGTATGCCCTCATAGTTACTCTTGGTGGGCGCAGGAATGGGCCCTGCTGTGAACTATTAGATCAAGATTTGTAATTACCCGCCCCTGTTAAAACAGGGGCTGAAAAATTGTGCCTTGGCACTGGTGCTGGTGCCACAACACTGCAACCCCTCACAGATACTGTACTTGGAGCACAGCAGTCACACGTGTTGCGAAGCATTTTTTTAAAAATTGTAAGTACACGCCCCTGTTAAACAGGGGCTGAAAAATTGTGCCTTAGGCACTGGTGCTGGTGCCACAACACTGCAACCCCTCACAGATACTGTACTTGGAGCACAGCAGTCACACGTGTTGCGAAGCATTTTTTAAAAAAATTGTAAGTACATGCCCCCTGTTAAACAGGGGCTGAAAATTTTTGCCTTAGGCACTGGTGCTGTGCCACAACACTGCAACCCCTCACAGATACTGTACTTGGAGCACAGCAGTCACACGTGTTGCGAAGCATTTTTTTTAAAAAATTGTAAGTACACGCCCCTGTTAAACAGGGGCTGAAAAATTGTGCCTTAGGCACTGGTGCTGGTGCCACAACACTGCAACCCCTCACAGATACTGTACTTGGAGCACAGCAGTCACACGTGTTGCGAAGCATTTTTTTAAAAAATTGTAAGTGCACGCCCCTGTTAAACAGGGGCTGAAAAATTGTGCCTTAGGCACTGGTGTGGTGGCATGGATCATTGAGGAGGAGGAAGAGGATAGTCAGTGAACATAAGAGGACAGTCACTCAGCATCAGCATAGGCAGTCTTGAAGGGATGTGACATTATAAATTATTCCGTTATATCCGCTTCAGGTGCCTGGTAGCTGGTGGTGATCCAAGACTGATTCATTTTGATGAAGGTCAGTCGATCACCGAGGCGGTGGACAGGCGCACCCTATGATCGGTGACAAATCCTCCAGCAGCACTGAATGTGCGTTCGGAAAGAACGCTGGAGGCAGGACAGGCCAGTAGCTCAATTGCATACTGTGCAAGCTCTGGCCAGTGATCCATCCTCAGGACCCAGTAAGCCAGAGGATTTTCGGTGGGAAAGGTGTCCAAGTCTGACCTTGCCCCAAGGTATTCCTGCACCATGTATATCAGACGCTGGCGATGGTTGCTGGAACCGATCATACCTTGGGGCTGCGGACTAAAAAATTGTCTGAACGCATCGGTCAGACGTCCACCTTCCCCACCGCTCCTTCTGCTACTGACCGAAGCCTCAGCAACTCGTCGCCAGGACCAGGAGTTTGTAACCTCCCAGTTCTGGGAACGCGTTGCACAGACCTTTCTGCAAGGCCTCCCTGAGATGTCTCATCCTCTGCTCCCTCTGCGACGGCAAGATAAGGTCCGCAACCTTACCCTTGTACCGTGGATCAAGGAGAGTGGCCAGCCAGTAATGGTCCCTCTCCTTGATCCGAAGAACACGAGGATCCTTCCGCAGGCTTTGCAGGATCAGGGAGGCCATGCAGCGTAGGTTAGCTGAGGCATTCGGTCCGGAGTCTTCTGGGTCACTGAGGATGACATGATCGCCAGCCACCTCCTCCCAGCCACGTACAAGTCCACTGGTTTGTTGGGACTGTACATCATCCCTAAAAGACTGCTGCTGCTGATGCTGAGTGCCAGGCTCCACCTCCATGCTCACACAATCCTCCTCCTCCTCCTCCTCCTCATCCTCTTCCTGTGTGATGGGTGGGACAGAAGGAACACTGTCCGGATAAAGGGGGCCTTGAGAGGCAAGGAAGTCCTCCTCTTCCTGCCTCTGTTCTGCCTCAAGTGCCCTGTCCATTATCCCACGCAGCGTATGCTCCAACAGGTGGACAAGAGGTACAGTGTCACTGATGCATGCACTGTCACTGCTCACCATCCTCGTGGCCTCCTCAAATGGTGAGAGGACAGTGCATGCATCCCTGATCATGCTCCACTGACGTGGGGAAAAAAAAAACAAGCTCCCCTGACCCTGTCTGGTGCCGTAGTCGCAAAGGTACTCATTGATGGCCCTCTGCTGCATGTGCAGTCGCTGCAGCATGGCCAACGTTGAGTTCCACCTGGTGGGCATGTCACATATTAGGCGGTTCTTGGGCAGGTTCAGCTCCTTTTGCAGCTCAGTCAGCCGAGCACTGGCATTATAAGATCGGCGAAATGCACACAGACTTTCCTGGCCTGCCTCAGGACATCCTGTAAGCCTGGGTACCTGCCCAAGAACCGCTGCACCACCAGGTTGAGGACATGAGCCATACAGGCACATGGGTGAGCTGCCCCTGTCGCAGGGCGGAGAGGAGGTTGGTGCCATTGTCAGAAACGACCATTCCTGGCTTAAGCTGACGTGGCGTCAACCACCTCTTGGCCTGCCCCTGCAGAGCTGCCAGAACCTCTGGCCCAGTGTGGCTCCTGTCCCCCAAACACACCAGCGCAAGCACGGCATGGCATCTTTTTGCCTGCGTACTTGCGTAGCCCCTTGTACGCCTACGGAGCACCGCTGGTTCCTAGGACAGAGCACTGGAGGAAGAAGAAGAGGAGGGGGTGGAGGAGAGAGGTGTGTCACAACCAGTAGCAGTAGTAGCGTTTTGGAGGCGTGGTGGCGGAACAACCTCCAACACTACTGCACCTTGTCCTGCATCCCTCCCAGCTGCCAATAGAGTGACCCAATGGGCCGTGAAAGAAAGGTAACGTCCCTGTCCATGCCTGCTGGACCATGAGTCAGCGGTAATATGCACCTTACCGCTGACCGCCCTGTCCAGCGAGGCATGGACATTGCCTTCCACATGCCGGTAGAGAGACGGAATCGCCTTCCGTGAGAAAAAGTGGCGTTTGGGAACCTGCCACTGAGGAACCGCACATTGAACAAACTCACGGAAGGGGGCCGAGTCTACCAACTGAAAAGGCAGCAGTTGAAGTGCTAGCAATTTAGCCAAGCTGGCATTCAACCGCTGGGCATGTGGATGGCTGGGAGTGTACTTCTTTCGACGGTCCAGCAGCTGGGGCAGGGAAATTTGCCTGCTACAATCGGACGTCGGTGTACTGCAAGTACTTGGTTGTGACACACCTAATTCTACACCTTCAGTCCTCTCACAGCAGCTTTCAGAGAGGACTGAAGGTGTACTGGGGATGGAGATCCCAGCTGATGAGGAGCAAGGAGAGGTCCGCTTAGTTCTTTGGTGTGGGTCTTTTATGTGTGCCTGCCAACGAGCTGCATGGCAGGTCGACATATGTCTGCTCATGCTTGTGGTGCCCAAGCGGCTGATGTTTTGGCCACGCGAGATACGCTTGAGACAAATATTGCAAATAGCAGTGGTGTGATCTGATGCACTCGTCTCAAAAAAGGCCTACACCAAAGAACTTTTCTGATAACGTGCAGAGGCAGCGCCCTGCACAGGCGGAGCTCTGCGGTGTTGTACAGTTGCTGTGCTGGCCTCTACCTGGCCTCCAGGGGGCATCCTGCCTCGTTGGACATGTGACGCCGCATCCTCCTCCTCCTCCTCATCCTCTCTCCCTTCAGGCACCCACGTGGAGTCAGTGACCTCATCATCCCCTCCCTCTTCACCACTAGAGCAAACCTGGCAGTAAGCTGCAGCTGGTGGAACAGTACTGCCAGATTCCTCAAGCTGGGTATCATCATCCGAGCCTTCGAATCGTTGGGCATCCTCCTGGAGCATGTACCCAACACTGTGCTCAAAGAGTTCGGGGGACTCCTCAGGAGGACATGGTGGGTCTAGGGAAGGGGTGGCTGATGATGCCATTGAGTACGCGTTGGCAGCTGCTCTGCCAGTACCCTGAGCCTGGGTGAGAGAGGATGAGGAGGATGAGGAGGGCTTGGTCATCCATTCTACCAAGCCTTCAGCATGATGCGGCTCCACATGTCCAGCTGCCGAAAACAAAGACGCGCGTGTCCCATGGCCACGTGCTGATGACGATGCACGACCACGTCCACGGCCACGTCCACTATAAACAGAGCCTGCCTGCCCTGTGTTCTTGGCTCTGCACGCTCTGCCTCCCCTTGGCGGTCTTCCAGCCATTGTAGTCGGTATTCCTGTGGGTGCTGCTGAGAAGAATATATAGGAGCTCTGTGTGATGCCACTAACACACTAGAAGTCCTATGCTTCTGCAAAGAAAATATAGGAGCTCTGTGTGATTAACACACTAGAAAATCATCAGCCAGCAATGCACTGCGCCGGCCGCGCCGGCCGCAATGCATTGCGGGGCCGCTCGCATCACACGAATGTGATGCGAGCGGCCAAAAAACTCGCCGAGCGAGCGAACACCCGGTGCTCGATGCGAACATGGGTTCGCATCGAGCACCGGGATCCTAAACATCTGACCAAATAACTGTCAGATTGACACGTGAGATCAGAGAGCTGGGATACAGAACAGCAGAGCTGGAAGGGAGAGTAGACATACTAGAGAATCACACGCAGGATTACACCGCTGAAGTGGAAAATCTCAAGGAAGAGAACCTAGTGCTACAGGCACGCTTGGAAGACCAGGAAACTAGAGCCCGACGATCCAATCTATGAATAAGGGGATCTCTGAAACGGTGCTAGATCTCCAGGCTACCATGCTGGCTATGTTCCAGGAACTGCAACCAGCCATTCCTGTAGAGAGTACATAGGGCCCTGACCGCCCCCGAAAAACCAATGGTCCACACAGTGACATTATAGCCAAATTTAATTTACCACACAAAGGAGCAGCTGCTCACTGAAGCCAGAGAAAGAGAATCCCTGCCCTTTCAGGGCCATACCTATCAGCTATTTGCAGATTTGTCACCACTTAAGGCCGCCAAGAGACGTGTTCTGAAGCCCCATCTCACGATCCTACAAAGTCACCAGATCACATACCATTGGGTATTCCCCTTCTCAGTACGCTCTACTCACCTGGAGACTAAATACATCTGTCGCACAGCCAGTGAACTGCAATCAGCCCTGCAAGACCTGGGCCTTCTCGACCAGACCTCCTCATAAGGACACATCCCGCAGATGATCGGCCTCCCGCTCTCCTCAGAAGTCGACGACCACAAGCAACAGCCACACAGGCCACTCTCATCAAAACCTCTACAAAAGAGGTCGTTTTGATGCTCAGGCAGCTCCCAACGAGGACTCGATGGACTGACTTTATCCACATACCATCAGGTAGCTGAACTTTACCCCCCCTTACTATACCCACAGACTGATGTGAATTTATTATGGTGGTTCTTGACACTTTTTTTTTCTCACATTCACTGACTATGCATCTTCGCCGCATAGGAGTGATTAGCTTGCTGGAGTTAACTGACCCAAATTACACCTCAGTGCCTGGAAGTCAGCTCAATGGCCTCTCCTGGCATGCATCCTAATCAGCTAATTTTTTTTTGTTTGTTTGTTCGTGATATCTTAAGGCCACTGCAATATTACTTATTTTAACTGTAATTCGGCTCACCCTGGGCATCTATGTAATTCCCTCAAGATTAAGGCTTCTAATAACAACTGGAAGCATAATATCTAGCTTTATATTTTACTCTTAATCTAGATGCCAGGGGTGACCGACATACTGATCTATGTTGCTTGTAATGCCAAGCTATGGTTATAGTTATATTTTATATTTTTCAGTTTACTCGGGTGCTGTTCTCCCATTGGAACCCCTTGCCCCCTCATTTACTACCCTTGGCTACCTGACCTTATTTTTTCAGGTCCCTGATGGTGGCTTTGGAGCCTCTGCGGGACCGTTTGTCGCTCGCCTAGTACGCTCCTATACCCTAATGTTAAGCTACTATTCAACACTTATGCTAGAAACCAACAGGGTTGTTAGACTCTTGTACATTCTCTCTGCTACTATCTTTCTCTCTCTCTTTCCCTTTCTCCTCGCGGCTGATGCGGTTCTGTACTGTGGGCAGATTTTTACCACTGATAGGACTCATTTGCAAATGTTATGGCCCCCCTAAACATTCTCTCCTTGAATGTTCAAGGCTTTAATACCCCACATAAACACACCAAGGCATTACGATCCTTTGCAGCAGCTAAAGCCCATATAATCTGCCTGCAGGAACCCCATTTTATTGATGAATCCACCCCCAAATTCCAACGTACCTCATACCCACAATTCTACACAACTTCAGCCACAACTAAACAATGAGGAACTCTGGTTGGATTTTATAATTTCTCACCCTTCATTCTTGAATCACAAATCAAAGACCCTGAAGGCAGATATCTGATCCTTACTGGACATATATCAGACACTGTGGTCACCATTTTGTCTTATTACGCTCCAAATTAGCGCCCAACAGCATTTATCTCACATCTATTTCAGGTGGTGGATAAACACAAATTTGGTACGGTGGTCCTCTGCGGAGATTCGAACTAAGTCATTTTCAAATTCCTAGATAAATCCCCGCCAACCCCGACCTCTAGCCCGGTCAAGCTAACATTCCAAAACCTACTCTCAAAACAAAACTTAGTTGACACTTGGCGTGAAGCCAATCCAGTTCGTAAATACAGACATTACTCTTTTCCACACAAATCTTTTTCCAGAATCGACCACAGTATTCTAACAGGCATGTTCCCAGAAATCATATCCTCTGTTATAACCCCATTTACATGGACAGACTATTGTGCAGTTTGTACCACAATAACCTTCCCAATTCCCAAGACGCAGGATACCTCATGGTGAGGTATTAACAATACCACTCTCTCCCATCCCTCTCACCGCCTAGACATTGAAATAACTTTCAAAGAATATCTCTGATAACACTACTGACGATATATCGGCATTAACACTATGGGAAGCCCACAAAGCGGTTATGCAGGGAAGATTAATCCAACAGGCGACATCCCTTAAATGAGAACGCAAGATCCTATTCCAAAAATTGGAAGTAAACTTAACTGCCTGTCACACAGCTTTCCAGACCGACCCCAACCCTACCACTAACTCACATCTCGACAAGGCCTGACTAGATTTTGGCCTATTTCTCACCGATTCCACTGACAAAATCGCCTGCAAACGCCAACATAAATCCTATCTTAAGGCCAATAAACCAGTCACACCTATGGCATGCACACTACCAGCCATTAATCACCCCGCAACATCTGTTCGATTTTTTTTTTTTTTCAACCTGACTATCAACTATGTAAGAGTTGACTTTGGTTAGGTTCACATTGTCATTAAGAATGAATGGCAGCCCTGCACTTCTGTAAGAGCAGTGGATTTTCACTAAGGTTGGTTGCAGGTGCAGAAACAGGTGCAAAAACCCCCTATACCCACAACCCCCTGTACAAGTGTGAACCAAGCCTGAGTGGTCAGAAAAATTAAAGTTGAATGCTGATTAGTTGCTGTAGGTCAGAGCACTTTGCCTATTGTTCTTTGAAGTGGCAAAATGGAGTATGGATCTGGTTTGGAAAAGGAAGTATGTTCCCCAGCAACTGAGCACCCTTGTCCACCGGTGATACAATTGGAAACTCATTGCACTTTTCACATCGAGGAAGACTGAACAAATTTACAGGAAAATAGTACACTTCTCAACTTCTCAAAGTACTGATGTCTGTCCTTTATAAAGACATCCACCTAAACTACAGTCATGCATTCACAATCAGACATGACAGTAATGAAAAGCATACAGCCTAGCTGTATATTTAATTAACCCTTTTTTGATCACCCAACACATACTGCATGTGTAGTGGCAAAAGGGTGAGCTTTAATGCTCGCACGCCACACATATGCATCACTGGGCAGCCAATGTTTTTGTGCTGAGAGTGTGCTCACTGTGCACTCCCAGCAGAAACATCAAGCCCTTGACATCACATGATCACCAATCATTCCCACTCCTTGGGCATGCCAAACTGTAACAAGACACTGGGGTGGGAGGGTTTAATGCAAAAGACTTGTCCTTTTACATACATGCACAGGGCCGCTGATAGAAATCACAGCCTACCTGACAGGGCCCCCTTCAGCCCCACCCCTGGACCTGCCCATGGCCCCTCTCTAGACCCCACCTTGAAACAAAGTGCAAGTTTGTCTTCAAGTGATATTTATCACTGCAGACAGTGCCACCCATGTAGCCAATGCCATAATGTGCTGCAGACAGTGCCACCCATGCCGCCAATGCCATAATGTGGCACATGCATTTTTTTCACTTCTTCTCATGGATATACCCACTATGCTTCCCTACATACCCCCTTACAAGGAGGGCTTCATTGGCGATAGACTTAATATTAATTTTATTTCAGCACATGCTCTGTTCTCTCACTACACCCTCCTTTTTCTAGACAACTGCGCTCTTCCCCTTCAACCTTTTCATTACCCCCCCTCACCCCCCCCCCCCCCTTTTTATATATATATTGGACCCTTCAAATATTGCTCCTGTTATGCTAATGGGTTACACACGACCAATAAATATCTGCATATAATAGATTACAGATCGCTACAAATCAAAGGGAGAACGAAGATTCGTAGTCCAAGGACCTCGGCTATGGAACGCTCTACCCACTAACATCTGCATGGAAGAAAACCATCGGGCCTTCAGAAAAAAACTCAAGACCCACCTCTTCTAAGAAGCAGGAAGCACAGGATGGATCAAGCACCTTCAGGCGATTCAGTTCGCAGTTGCAGCGTTATACAATTCATTCATTCATACACATACTGTGTCTATTTGGCAGCAGTATTAATGATTCATGTCTCGTTATTCATGTAAATTCGCCTATATTGACACCTTATACCATATTTATCAAATGACTGTTTTGTTCTTGCAATGTTTATAAACCAAAAATATATATAGTTTCAATAAAATTTGTTTGGAAAAAAAAATAACAGAAACTCTCTGCTTACAACTGCAACTGCAGCCATGGAGCCACCATGCGGGCTCTTGGGGCCCCCACACAGTGGGAGAACACCAGGGCCTGGTTGCAAGTACGACCTTTGTGACCCTGGTAGGTCCGCCACTGTTACATTTTCCTTCTTGCCTCATCATGATAATACTTCCCTTTACAGCACTTCCTGTTTTGGCTATGGGATAGGAAGGGAAGGAAAATCTCCCAAATGGGACACAGATGGCAAAAAATAAACTGACAAGGGTTATAACCCTCTCTTGCTCTATCCAAAATTTAAAAAAAAAAAGTTTTGCCTATAGTTCTACTTTAAGGTGAGAGCTTTGTGAGCACTGTGGTGACACGGGAGGAATCACAATTTTTGCACAGCCTTGAGCTTCACTGTTTTTTGGGATTATAAGTTTCAAGAATTGTATGCATGAACCTGGATATGCATTTATGTTTGTCATAAATTGTCACTACGTGATAAATTTATAGACTGCACATGCGATTGAGAACTTTATTACAGCACACCTTTACTATATTGTAACATTTTGTCAATTATTACATTTTTTTTTCACATTTTTTACATTTATATATTACTATTTATGGTAATACCTTATTTATTCACAATACTGTTGTTATATGCGCATACATGGAGGTAACAGCATGAAGTGCAGTTGTTATTTCAATCACGGGGGTAGCGCAGCACCATTTATTGATTGTATACATCAGGGATACCTCAGCATGATCTGCTCATTTGGTAATGTACAAGTGACAGTGGGCTCAATTCACAAAAGTAGTTTCGCTTTAAAATCAGAGGTAAAATAGCTCATAGCATTTTTCAATTCTTTTTTACAATCCTCGAAAAACGCTACTAAAATTAAGCATGTGCTATTTCAGCAAAATTTGCTGTATTTATCTCATAAACCCATTCTGTATTTTATCTCATGATGTTATATCCAGTAGGATGGATAGAATACAGAGGGATTAGAGCCCCTGTCAGTTTTTATTGCTGTCTGTGCCCCCATTAGGGAGATTCACTCAATATAGTGTTAGTGTTTCTCCTTATCACTTAAAGTGAAAGGAAAATAAATCCCTGCATTTTGGGGTTGACATTGAACACTAATAGTGGAGAAATCTTCCCAATGGGACACAGATGGCAAAAAAAAAAAACGAGCAGGGCTTCTGACCCTATATTACTTATCTAAAATGAAAAATAAAGTTTTGTCTTTAGTTACACTTGAAAGTCATTTTTGCTGTGATATTTGGCAAAGTCATTTCTATATTTTTGGACAGGTCTGTGTTTTCTTGTAAGAGAATAGCCATTATCATTCTCTGATGTTCTTGAAAGTGTCACTCTGGTATCCATCTGTCAGACCTTCAAATTGATGACACCCCTCTCCTAACAGCTCAAGTTCCACACCTTTGTAAGAATACTTGTTGATTCCTAATCCCATTGTGTCTTGTGAAACTGTGCGCCAAAGATATCTCTAAAAATACACAATTTTACCAAAAGTATTGGGACGCCTGCCTTTACACGCACATGAAATTTATGTTAGCAGTGCATTGATATATTCATGCGCTGGAAGATTCTTGTTTGTAGCAATAGCTTTGCTTTCATGGAGGATTGTAGAACATGTCTTACAGCATGAGAAGCATGAAACAGGAACAATGAGCATACAACTACATACACTGAGAGAGATAATACTTCCTCTGATTACATTACCATAGAATACACACTATACTACTGCAGTGCCACCTGCTGCATAGATAGGTATAATGCATGCAGTATATAGTCACAGTACTTTACATGCTGTTGTTCTTGCAACACCCCTTCTCAACAGCATGTGCTTTGTCAAATTATATTCAGCTTCTTTTGGAAATAACTATTACGCTCCTTCAACAAAGGTTTGGTAAGTGCATCGGCGGTCATCTCCTCTAATAGGCAGTATTGAATATCAATAACACCTTGCTCTTGATTATCCCTCAGTAGGTGATACTTGACGTTGATGTGTTTGGTCCTAGGATTGACCCTTTTGGTTGTGTAAGCTTTATACAACACTGGTTGTCTTCAAAAGTGGGAATTGGTTTTGACATGTTTATGCCAATATCCACAAAAAGTTGATGAATCCATATCGCTTCTTAACATAAGTTTGCTGCTGCAATGTACTCTGCTTCAGTTGAGGCTAGAGCGACAGTTGTTTGCTTTTGACTAGACCAACTTATGGTTCCTTCCCCATACTGGAAGATGAATCCTAGTCCTACTGGACAAAACCCTTGAATACGAATGCCTATGGTAGGCATGGATTGACCACTTCATCCCCTCAGATTTTGATGAAACACTATTATCCCCTTAAACCTTATGAAAATTTGATGCCAGAGTCACTCTGATAAAGATCTTCTTTTCCGCCCTAACACACCACCCCCGGGATCCCCCTCTTCTATTCCTCTTCCTTCTTTTCATCCTTTATTTTTTTATACCCTTTCTTCCCCCCTGTCAGATTCCATATGCACTCCAGACTTAAAATAGTCCACTCTAATCATAAGGACATGTCCTGACCTCATCTATCTAGATGTTTCAGGACTCTGATGGATTAGGTGACCATAATATACCCTCTCATCACCATTCTCATCTATCCTATGGTTTATCATCTTTCCTCTTATTTTAATCCCTATATCGTTAGATGCCCCTTGTGTACGTGTATAAAAATCCTTGACTCTTAATATCATAGTACTATGCAATAGTTATATACTTATATGTTCTACCTTGATTAAGCATCGTCCAAATATGTGGGCTGCGACCCAGTCAGTTAAACGTTGCATTTTTGGACTTATTCCCCTTCTCTGGGGGCTACAATATATGTCTCTACGTTTTATGAATGTTTTCTTCCCTTTTGTCAATAAAAATATTTGAACAAGGAAGACGAATCCACTTGTGGATTTGCAGTCTGTGCAGTCCCCAGCCGAATCAGCAGCCACATATCCGACCAGTTTTGGATTTGATGTTGCTGGTAGTCGTAACTTCATGGGAATTGTTACTTTGAGGTATTGCATCACTCTTTTTTTTTTTTATCCTCGAGAACTGTTTATGCGGTATAGAATAGAAGGTGTAATCCCTTTCTACGGGATGGAAAATACGCCATATATCTATCAACTGTGCTTTAAATAAGGCTCTAGAAATTCGTTTACGTGAGCTAGGGGGTATCGAGGAGCAACCCGATGAGGTATCTTCGGACGGTATTAATGGTATATTAAAATCCCCTCCCAGTATTAGTTGGCCCTTAGTAAAATCAGTCAGTAATTCTAAGGTATTAGTAATAAAGGTTTCCTGATGTAGGTTAGGTGCGTAAATGTTCGCTAGTGTTACCTCAATATTGCCAATCATGCCTCTTACAAAGAGGTATCTACCCCCTACATCTGCTTTTTCTTCTACGCAGGGCCATGGCACCTTGGATGAAATTAATATAGACACTCCGCATGTTTTAATAAGCTTATTAGTGGAGTGGTAAACTATTGGAAAATGTCTACTTTTCAAAACTGGTAGCTTACCCTCTTTGAAGTGCGTCTCCTGGATGAAGGCAATGTCTGACTTCTTACGATATAGGTCTTCCATGAGCATGCGTCTTTTTTCAGGGATATTGAGCCCCTTTACGTTCAGCGAGAGTGCCCTCACCACCTCCATCCCCCCGACCCCCCTAAAAGAAAAAAAAAAAAAAAAGGGAGTGGGGAAGGAACCTTCCCAAACAAGAGAGAAAAAAAAAAAAAAAATTTAAAAAAATTAAATAAAATAAATAAAAACAAAAAAAAAAAGGGGGGGGAAAAAAAAATAAGGGTTTACACTTTTATTGGTGCTAAAACAAGATGGATTTTGAGATAGCCCACTTTAGTGGGAATCAGTCCTATCAGGACAGCAGAACTTTGCTATTGCGCTTTTCAGTATCCCACTCGGAAAAAGCGCTAATCTATGTGGGGGTGTAGTCAGAGATGTGTCGAATTCGAGCCCCTCTGCCCCCCCCCCCCCGCCCCCTCCCGCTGCCCCATGAGAAGACGACCATCATCATTTTACTCGTTTTCTGTTCAGTGTTTGTCCTATATCTACCATTTCTTTTTTCAATCTCTGTAGAGCTTCCTAGTCCATTTTGTAACCATTTGTTTTCCCCTCCCTCCCCTCCCTCCCCCCACCCCCCACCCCAAGATGCCCCCACAAGGTTTTGGATGGTTGGTTCCCTTCTTAAGAAAAAAAAAAACACCCCACCCAGATAAGTATCTTCCCCTCCTCTTCCCCCCCCATATCCTCCCCCCTGTCCTTGTGGTTAAGGAGAGGAGCATACATTCCCTCCCGTGTGTTGACCAAATGTGTTTCCATTCTTTAAACGTGATCCCTTTGCCCATTTAAAAAAAATAAATAAATAAATATTGTAATTTACGTGACTATTTCCCTCTTAAGGTGTGACTACGAGCCAATCTTGGTCTCTCCCCTCTACCTAATAAATCATCTCCAAAAAACAAAAACAAAAAAAAGGAAGAAGAAGGAGGGGGAAGTGCCCCAACTTCCTCCTCTCTACACATCTAGTAATCTCTACTCTACTATTCTCATAAATCCCTATTCACCCTAAGTTTAGGTAATGGTCTCCTTACTTTCAGACCAATCCCCCTGTTATGTTGTCATCTCCCTTCTAGTGTTTCACCTCTAGATTGTGTGTGTGTGTGGACCTCCCTCCCTCCCATCTATTACCCCTTATCCCCTTTACCTCTTATCCCTACTCCGACTAATCCCAGCAACAAAAAAAAACAAAAAAAAAAAAAAAGGAAAAACCACACAAAAAAAAAAAAAAAAAATATTACCAAGCATAAAAAATAAAACATTCCCAACAAATCCCCTTTCAATTATATGCCCCCCCTGCTCAGGTTGTGAATATATGCTTCCCTCTCCTATTCTAATTTTTCTTTATGCAATGCTACTAGAAGAGAGAGAGAAGCGGGGGAAGTTCAACGGGAGGGGGGGAAAGGGGGGGGGCCCCTCGGGGGGAATAAAAAAAAAAAAAAAAAAGGACAGGCGTTTCCCCAATCTTAACTAGACATCAGTTCCATCCTACTCCATCCTACTCCTCGTATTGCTTTATTGAGTTTTATTAACTTTCGTCCCTCCATCCTCAATATGTATCTCCTGACCATTCTCCCCCTGCATACCTCCTTGTACCTTATATCTAGTTCAAGTTTATGAGTTTTAGGTGGGTTTCCTACCCAAATTCTAGCCTATCATTAGTGGGTGGTCAGTTGTATTCCCATTAATATTGGAGGAGGGCTGTTTAGCTAAAGTGAGGGACAATCGGGGGTGGAGGGGGGGGGGGGGAGAGAAGGGCTGAGAAACCAGGGGGTATGCTAATACAATTGACAGTTATTATTATCCCCCCATTGTTCTACTCCAGTCTAGTACTTAAAGTACTGTTTCTCCATCTTTTGCATCACTCTTTTTATTGTGTTCCAGTCATGCTGACAGGGAGCTAAAACTTTCCTGCAAAGTATGCCCACTGCTACGGCTATGTCTGGTCTTGTCACAGTGGCAATGTGGTAGGGCCCAGTGGAGTCAAGATGGCTGGGCTTGGACAGGACAGACATTGCAACACAGTGGAGAGTGTTTGTAGACACGTTATTTATATCTGTAAAGGTTGCATAGAGAAAATGACTGAAGTTCTGCAAATTGAATAGTTATTGCAAGGATATGAAAAACCGCAGATATTGCTGAATATGGTACGTGTTATACAGATAAAATTTGTAAATGAAGAAACCACAATGTTACAGGAAACTCTTAAATGTTTTGTTTTAAGATGCTTTAAGAGTTAATTCTTGTGAAAGCAAATGTGTGATGAAATTTTAATTATAAATACGCTGTCAATATCTATAGACGACACACTCGACTTCTGGTTGGGTGTCTCTTGCTGGCGGGAATAAAAAATTCTGTTTTCCTAAGAAGTCTGTTGTCCGGTCTGTTGTTTTTCCCGCTTCAGCAACAAATAGCAGCTTACCAATTGCTCTGCGATATGTGTCATTGTTGGGTAGCAAGTTTTCTGCTTCATTGCATTAGATAGCCTGGTTCCATAGGAGTTTTCACTTCCTTTGCATCTTGCATATGGAATTGTTCCAAGATTTAAGAGATATTCTGAGATTGGTTGAGAAGATAACTTCCATCTTCTACACTTTCTTTTTGGATTTCCAGATAGTAGCTAATGTCCCCTAGCTCTTTGATTTCAAATTTTTCTTTCAGCTTGTGATCTGATTGTAATCCCCTTCTTGTTTAAAACAGGTTATAATGTCATTAACATAAATAAGAATATATATCCACCTGTCTTCTTGATTCCTGGAGTAGAGACAGGGGTACTCTCTGGTAAGTACTTCATTCACTTTCTCATTCCACATTCTTGTGGATTGCTTAAGACCGTAGATGCTCTTCTAAAGATTGCACAATAGGTTGTCTCCTTGCTCAAACCCTGGTGGTTGATTTATGTATTGATAGTCCTTAATGTCTCCATATAGGAAAGCATTTTTAACGTCTAGGTGTTTGACTTGCATGCCCTTCCCAGCTGCAACTCTAAGAAGCGCTCTGATGGTGGAATGTTTTACGACGGGAGCGAATGTTTCATCATAATCTTCACCAAATTTCTGGGACTAACCCTTGGCAACTAGTCTGACTTTGTACTTGTGGATATTCCCTTCTGTGTCTGACATAACTTTGAAAGTCCACTTACTTCCTATATTTTGCGATTAGGAGGGAGCTCTGTGAGTGTCCAGGTTTTGTTTTCTTGAAGTGACTTTAATTCTTCTTTTGCTGCCTTTCTCCATTTATTTGCTTCACATTTTGGCAGTTTTTCTATGTCTTCCCAGGATGTTGGTTCAAGTATGATGTGTGTTTTGACATTGTTTGACAGCTTTCGGGGTGGTATCCTCTTTGTAGTCCGAGTGGATCTTCTGATTTCAGGCAGTTCAGCAGGATCTGGTGGGGAACTCGATTTAGGCAATGTGAGTTCCACCTCTTGTTCTGACTCCTGCACAGGTTGGCTTTGGTCTATCTTTTCTTCTGGTTTGCTACGGCTTATTGTCACTTTGTCAGTCTTTGGGTGTGGGATTCTGTAATCCTTAGCTTGCTCGCTGTAGCCTACTAGAATGCCCACTATGGCTCTGTTCTCCAGCTTGGATCACTTTTCACTTGGAATATAGGCTTATGTTTTACATCCAAACAATCTGATGTCCCCTAAGCTAGGCTTTGATCCATGCCACAATTCTAATGGAGAACTTTTAATGGCTCTTGACGGTAGTCTGTTCTGTAGGTATGTTGCAGTCATGACTGCTTCTCCCCAGTACTTGTGAGGTAGGTTGGCATCCAACAACATGCATCTGGCCATTTCTTTAAGAGTGCGATTTTTCCTTTCTGCAACACCGTTTTGTTCAGGAGTGTATGGTGTGGTTGTCTGGTGTACTATTCCTTGTCTCTTCAGATATGAGGCCACTTCTTTGCTTATGTATTCTCCTCCATTGTCGGTGCGTATTATTCCTGGTTTCATTTGAAATTTGTTGTTAGACATGGCAACGAACACTTGAAGTTCTCTGGTATTTCATTCTTGCGTTTCATCAGATAAGTAGTTGTGTACCTGGAATAGTCATCAATGAAAGTCAGTAGATATCTGTTCCTGCCTGACGTGGGAGTTTTCATTTGACAGCAAACGTCACTGTGTATGAGCTGCAGAGGATGGGTCATTTTTCTTTGAGATACCTGTGGAAGGGGAGCAAGTGTGGCTTTTGCTTCAATACAGCATTTGTATTTCATGAGCACTTTGCAAGGAGCTATTGTCAAATCTTCTGATAAACCTCTCTTTATAACGTCCTGTATAGCTTCTGGAGTTCTGTGCCCCAGCCGCATGTGCCATAAGTGAATACATTTGCTTTGTCATCATGGTGCGTCTTTTCTTTCCTTCTGTCATATTCATCAATTAATTTGCATTTGGCATATTCCAGTGTCAGCTCCTGCTCTGGTCTGATTTCTAAAGCGTTAATAAGAGCAGTATATGTCTCTGGAAGGCTGCAGTGGAGCAGTGCAACAATATGGTTATTTTTTATGTCTTCTCCGATAGCAGACACCTGCTCTATGATCTGTAGCATAGCTTTCATGTGGTTACACATTTGTTGGCCTTCTTCTAGTCTCATCTTATACAACATTCTTAGTAGAAACTGTTTACTGTTGAGGCTTGAACGCTCAAGCAGTTTTTGTAATGTAGTCCACATACCTTTGACCGTTTTCTCTGTTCTTATGTAGCTAAGCTGGTCATCTTCCACTAGTAAGCTTATAGTCGCTTTTGCTTGCCTATCCTTCCTGTCCAAGTCCTCCATCTCTCCGTTTGTGGGTCTGTCTGTATTCAGCATTTGCCACAAGTCATCCTTGGTGAAGAGCATTTCCAGGTTAAACTTCCACAGCTGGTAATTGGCATTGTTCAACTTTGCTATTGCAAACTTCACATCTGAACCGCTTGACATCTTTCAGTAGCCTGTATACAGTACTCACAGACTTGCAGAATTCTCTTTCCAGTGCTCTGGGCTTGTAGTATCCTCTCCAATGCCTGAGTGCCTGGGGCCCATAACCTGTTAGCAGAGTATTGATATAATCATGCGTTGGAAGCTTCTTGTTTGCAGCAATAGCTTTGCTTTTATGGAAGATTACAGAACATGTTTTACAACATGAGAAACATGAAACAGGAAAAAGGAGCATACAACTACATATACTGAAAGAGATAATACTTCCTCTGATTACATTACCATAGAATACACACTATAATACTGCAGTTCCACCTGCTGCACAGATAGGTATAATGCATACAGTCACAGAGCTCTACATTACATTCTGTTGTTCTTTCAACACTTTAATGGCATCTCAGTCTTAGTCTGTAGGGTTCAATATTGAGTTGGCCCACCCTTTGCAGCTATAACAGCTTCAACTCTTCTGGGAAGAATGTCCACAAGGTTTAGAATGTTTGACCATTCTTCCAGAAGCGCATTTTGAGGTCAAGCACTGATGTTGGAGGAGAAGGCCTGGGTCGCAGTCTCCACTCTAATTCATCCCAAAGGTGTTCTATCAGGTTGAGGTCAGGACTCTGTGCAGGCCAGTCAAGTTCCTCCACCGCAAATACGCTCATCCATGTCTTTATGGATCTTGCTTTGTGCACTGGTTCCAATGACTTATTTCCTGTTTATTTCATTATACTACTATTGTATTTATTTAAATCACTTTGATTATAAATTGTTGCTGTTTTGTTCAAATATCAAAAGAAGTGGTGAGCCAAATTAGCAAAAAACTAAATTAAAGACCTTTGTTCATAACAAGGCTGATATGTTGATAAAATGATACAAATAAGACAACCTTTGCTTGGTTGTATGCTTTTAGAAAGACCATAATTCAGCAGTTGTTGTGACAGGCATGTAGAGTACTAATCCCTTACTCAGAGGTGGTCTTCATCTGTAGCCTTAAGCCAAGTTTGTCTCCTACAGGCACTAGAACGATAGTATTGGAATTATTAAAGTGAAAAAACTTTACTCAAATTATTCTTTTGTTTTTAAGGAAATTAATCATTTTATCTTAAGAGATGGCCTTTAGACCAGAATGTGAGATAGTGGAGTTGATTTACTAAAGGCAGAATTTGTCCTTTGTTAGTGAATGTGGTGAAAATTCACTTTGCAAAGAATATCTAAATACGTGCAAGTAAAATGATAAAAAAAATAATAGTAATTTTCCTTGCACATGATTGAAGTCAGCAGAGTTTCACCTCATTCAGTAAGCTCTGGGGAAAATTCCCTTGCAAAATGAACAGGACCTGCTTTTCTTTACTACGGGGTTGATTTACTAAACACAAATTGACTGTTCACTTTACATAGGAAGTTGCACATTGCAAGGGAATTTTCCCCAGAGTTTAATGAAGGCTCTGCTAATTTCCATCTTACAATCGTGTGCAAACGACAATACTATTTTTTTGTTCCACGTGATTGGGTATTCTTTGCCAAATGGGATTGCACCAGATTCACTAAAGTATGAGGAAAATTACCCTGCAAGGTGCAACTTCCCTTGCAAAGTGAACAGCCTATTTGCCTTTAGAAAATCAATCCATATCTTACCAGTGTACTCCCCATTAAGAGGAATGTCTATATGGAAGAAGAAAGATTTAGGAGTTGATTTACTGTAGGCAAATATGCTGTTCACTTTGCAAGGAAACTTGCATTTTGCAAGGGGATTTTCCCCAGAGATAAAAGGATGTGGTAAAGTTTAATTTTGAAAAGAATACCCAATAACATGCAAGGAAATGATTGGATGATGTCAGTAAGCAGAGCTTCACCGTAATCACTAATGCTCTGGGGCAAATTTCTTTGCAAAGTGCAACATCCCTTTGCAAAGCGCAACATCCCTTTGCAAAGTGCAACATCCCTTTGCAAGTAAACAATCATTTTGCCTTTAGTAAATCAGCCCTTAGCATCAGAGACAGGGCCTATAATCAAAGTTTGGATGGAGAACAGCATTTAAATATATAATTTTGAAACTGGACAATGAGGGATCAGAACTAGGTACCACATCCCATTAAATAAATGAGAACAATTGGTAAAGGACAAGCGGGACTTTAAAGGTACCAAAAAAGATGTACAGTAAGTTTATAAAAATATAAATTTTATTTGGACGTACTTTTTTAAAATGACAATAAATGTTCAAAAACATGATATTCATACAACATGTGCAACCACTTCTTACTCTACATGTTTTGCTCATAAAAACTTCCTCAGGAACTTTTCAAAGTGTTGCATGAAGTTAAATACTACAAAAGAAACAAACAAAAATGAAAAATTGTACACAGAAATTATTGACAATCATGTCAAAAAAGATTACATAAATATATCATGAACAATGAATATATACATGTTTACAAGAAATATATATTGATAATGAGCTGAGAATGCATGCCTACCAGATGCCTTGATTCACCGTAGTGTTTGAATTAATTGAAAAATCCTGATTCCTGGACTGAAGCCTGAGTTTAGAGGACATATATGCAACCACAGGGAGAGGATAAAGAATCTGAAAAGTAAATCCACATGTAAGTTTGTTTGCTTTGTGACCATAATTAGTTATACCAAGACCATAAAAGAAGGTTTAATTAGTAATCTATGGAGGCTCCATCGGACACCCCAGCATCAACCCTTTCCCCCGGTTTTGGGGACAAAAAAAGATCCTATTGATTATACACCGTTAAAACTATAAATGGTAAAAGGTGCCTTGTCTCTAGTTTACTAATTAAATCTTCTTTTATGGATCATTCTACATTGGTAAAATGTTCCGGAATTTTTTAAAACGGATCTATGACCATATATACTACATTAGAAAAAGCTTATTGTATACTCCAATTGGCAGACATGTGGCTCTTAACCACAAACATGATACTTCAATGGTGCAATTCACAGTCCTTGAAAGGGTTCCCGTAGATCCAAGAGGAGGTAACATAGACCAAAAACTATTTCAATGTGAGGTGAGGTGGATTTTCAAATTAAATGCCACCCGCCCACCAGGCCTTAATGAGTCTTTGAGTTTTATAGGCCCTTTTTGGGGTAATCTCAGGTTTGCTGTATTTTTGGACCTGAGGTTCTCAGACTCACATCCTATATAAATCATGAATTAACAACCATATGTTAATCGGATCTACATATCTGTATCTGTCTATATATGTCCTGTGTGTGAAGTCCCTTCATGATGAATATTAATAATTGGTGTATACAACTAACATATACAAAGCTACTATCTATATCTGGATATGGAGGTAACAGTAAGGTTAGGAATGATAATTAAGGAATTTAATGTCACTATTCTACTCCCTTTGTGTTTTAAAAGTAATATCCTGTATAAGACATATATGATGTGCTGTGGTGTCTAGAGATATGTGATCCTTAACCAGGTCCTGATATGTGGTACCCCCGGTATGGTTTCAATGTGGGAGTATTGTGGCTGTTTATCAGTTCCTATGCCCGACCAAGGTGGTGGGGTTGAGGTGGTAGGAAACCGGGGATTCCCACCTTTGTCAGGCCATTTATGGTGCCAGGTTTTATTGTACAGCAATGATGTGTGAGCTATCTTGTTCATAGAGAGATGGATGATGTGGCAGGGAATGTGGCTCTGGTGTTTCTTTTTTTGGGGGGTTATAGTTGGGTATATGACGTATTTGCATCTTAGTCCAAGTATGGACATTTGCTATTCAGCAAGCATTGTGACACTTGTTCCGGCTCCAGTGCACATGCGCAAGGTTTTGGTTTTCAGACTGAATTTGGTTTGGCGCACTTGCGGGAGTATATACGGCTCAATGTATTACTAATTGTTATCCCAACCCACCCCCAGCTTGCCAGGACATTCCCATTACCTCACCTGTAGATTGCATTAATTAGGATGCCGTTTTGGCGCCAAAAACAGCTTTATATAGTCTGCAATGTAAGGAAGGGCAAAGTGAATGGTGCCATGCTTGCAGATGGGAGATATGGGTGAGAGTTTATTGGAGGCTCTGTTAATGGACAGATGGTTATGTTCATTATGTGAGATAATTTCAGCTCACTAGATGTGCAATTATGTATCCTATAGATCCTTTGGATGATGAATTTTGATGGAAGATGAGGCAGGAGACATTGGATATAAAGCAATATCAGCAGGGTGCATTGTTTCTATTGTTATTAGTCAGATGGCAAGTTGACATCTTTTTATACTTGGCCTTGAGCTAATTTTCTGCCTTTATTAGCACCGCTGTTTACATTTATTGAATGTGAATGGAAGTACTCTCATTGTGTATTTTTTAGGATTTGTAGTGAATATCAATTACCCTGTCTTTATAAGTGAGGGAGCAACTGCATACTAAATAGCACCACTAAAGCTATATCTCCATATCATTGAGGTATATATATAGTTTATTTTTCCTTTTTGTGTCTGTTTTCATATTTTAGTGGGGGTACTAACCATATGCTTATTATGTGGAGCATTGATTGCATATTGGAATTTTCTTAGGGACCTAACTTTGAAGGAATTGCAAGGTCCCCGTTGATCTGTTGCTTGGTTGATGTCTACACCACCTCTTCTTCCTTTGTCAACTAAGACCCCATCCTTTATAAGTACTTCGATGCTATGGTGAGCCTACAAGCCTATGTCTCGTTTTTTGATTCCATGTGAGTGGCATTTTCAGAATAAATCACACATTTTGATGATTTTTTTGATGATCTTTTCCCTCTAATGACTAATCCTGTTTCCTAAAGTTGGTTGTTGGATCACTCTCTTATGACACCTGACACATCATTTTTTGTGAGTTCCTCATACATGTGAGTCCCCGTATATACTATCTTTCATCTTATTGGATAACCTATTTTCAAATAATCCTGTTATGCTCCCATATAATCCAAATATAAATAATGCTCATATGTCTTTCTCTGTCTTTTGAACAGAATCTCTGTTTTAAGTCAATAATATAAGGTCCTGAAGAAACAAAGATGTGAAACGTGTCAACCTTTAGACATTTGTAATAACAGAGTTTTCTATTGTATTGATGCCCAAGTCATTTTCTAATGATTTTATGTTTGTAAAAAATAATCTTTATCTTTTATAATAAAGACATTAGGTATTATTTTTGTCCATATGTCCCTTACTGGTACCGTTAAAGTCCATCCCATCAGTTTTATCTCTTAAAATATCTCTAGAATGAGGTACCCCCATAGCCCCCATATTCAATTTTCTTATATATGTCATTTTAAAGAAACGTACGTCCAGATAAAATGTATACTTTTATAAATTTACTGTACATCTTTTTTGGTACCTTTAAAGTCCTGCTTGTCCTTTACCAATTGTTAGCATTTAAATACAATTTCTTCCAGATCTGTGCAGTAATGTAGTACAAAATTTGCCTCTGTGTAGGAGCTTTATGTAATAAAGACCGCTCACAGTTGCTTTTTGTGCAGGGTGACTGGTCGTGTCTCTGCCCCCTCCTTTAGTTTTCTGCAGGAAGCCTGTAGTGGGTGGGTCTGCAGTGCCCCTCCCGCAGCTCTGCTCTCTGTTCAGGCTATGAAGAGCACAGTGATGATGCTACGTTTACAAGTTGATAATTAGGTTTGCAAAGTAATTCTGTGCACACCAGGTGGATTTATAGGCCTTGTTGTTATTGAGGAATATGTTTTTGTACTTTGAGATCAACTTTAAATTAGGACAAGAAAGCTTCACTCAAATAAGCATTGATTGAGGATCATTGTTGTAGCGCTACCCCCCCCCCCCCCCTCCCCGGAGTGTCTGTTGAAAAGAAACGGGGTCTCCCTTACCTGTCCAGAGGCTGCCTGCCCAGTAGCACACCAACAAATTTAGGTTCAGCCTAGGTGTCTTTTTACCTTTTATTGCAGATCTTGAGAACAATGCAAGGAGGCAGGTGCAGGATACCCAAAGGCACATAATATCTTCCTTCCTAGATGCTTGTTTTAGCTGTATTAGGCCCTATAGTAGCAGCTTCAAAATTATGCTGAAGAAAGAGGGGACGGCCAGCAAATCTGAGACACTAAGAGAGCAGTCACAGTCCTTAGAAGCAACTTCTGCCATCTCATCCTCAAGAAGTGCTTCCACACCTGGAGCTTCAAGCAAAAGGCACCTACTTCTTCAGCCAAGCTTCCGCAGGACATTTTTCTTCAAGCAAGGTTCCTTCAGACCCTCAGCCCATAGCACATGATGGGGCCTAGTAGCAGCATCAACTCTTTGGAACACACATATGCCCCCTCCCAGTGGGGAAAGCCCCAGTGGAAAAGGAACTTTGATCAGATCCTCCCAAATATATATATAGTTACATAGTTACATAGTTAGTTAGGTTGAAAAAAGTCCATCCAGTTCATCCACAAAAAAAATATATATATATATATATATATATATATATATATATATATATATATATATATATATATATATATATATATACATATACATATACATATATATATATATATATATATATATATATATATATATATATATATATATATATATATATATATATATATATATATCATACCATACAATCCCATATACCCCATTCTATACCCACAGTTGATCCAGAGGAAGGCAAAAAAAAAAAAACAGCAGAGCATGCTCCAATTTCCTAAAGCAGGGGAAAAAATTCCTTCCTGATCCCCCGAGAGGCAATCGGATTTTCCCTGGATCAACTTTACCTATAAATGTCAGTACCCAGTTATATTATGTACATTTAGGAAAGTATCCAGGCCTTTCTTAAAGCAATCTACTGAGCTGGCCAGAACCACCTCTGCAGGGAGTCTATTCCACATTTTCACAGCTCTTACTGTGAAGAAACCTTTCCGTATTTGGAGATGAAATCTCTTTTCCTCTAGACATAAAGAGTGCCCCCTTGTCCTCTGTGTTGACCGTAAAGTGAATAACTCAACACCAAGTTCACTATATGGACCCCTTATATATTTATACATGTTGATCATATCCCCCCTTAATCTCCTCTTATCAAGGGTGAATAAATTTAGTTCCTCTAATCTTTCCTCATAGCTGAGCTCCTCCATGCCTCTTATCAGTTTGGTTGCCCTTCTCTGCACTTTCTCCCCAGCCACACCTTCTGGGCCATACTCCCAGGGATTGGCTTACCTCAGATAACTATTTATAATCCAGTGATTGATCCTCTCACAGTATTTCTGGAATATTCTTCCAGAAGCAGGCAGAAGAAATCAGCCACCAGGTTTAGGGTTGAACCTAATTAGACCTAAAAAGTAAATTGCAGCTCAACTGGATACAGCAGAGCTATATACTAAATGTAACCAGCCCGGAGCAAGGCCACTACATCATTCTAGTTTGATTCTACGCTCAAGACAAGAACCCACAGCCTTTAGTTTTGGTACCAATTTCTAAAGACTACATATCTCATGGTACCTTGCTCCCTGCAAGCAGTTATTCCTACTGTAACCCTCGTCTGCAGCTGACAGAGGGAGGAGCAGCTGCAGTTTCATTGTGTTTGCTGCTGTCCTTGCTTGTGTCCACAGATGGACAGGCACAGCTTCAATTGGAGACTGTGATTGCAGAGCCTGTGGAGAATGCTTGGTCAGCCCACCATGCAGAGAAAGGACTGCTTGAATCCTTGTCAATGCTCAGAAGAACAGAGAATTGTAGGAAACGTAATTCCAAACAGACTAAGTAGGCTTATGGATAGAGCAAAAAGAACCTACAAATCCTAGAGTGTTTAGACTTCTTAGCAGAGAGGAAAAGGGGAAGGCTGTTCCTGAGCTGAGGAGAAGAAGGGTATGAAGGATGCTTGGAGGGACTGTGTGTGCCAGCAGACTGATCACCACCCCACCTGAGAGGGAGAGAGGGGCAGTGACAGACATCCTGGCACACATATCACCACGGATGCTGATAGAGCCCACTGCCTGATCAAAGGAAAGAACACTACAGACACTGACCAGTTACCACAGGAGTTGGTGAGAGACCACTGGCCAGACCCCACTACACTTTAAAAAACAGTGTTGCCTGCAAATATTACAAAGCCAACGTTATTATCAGTGCCTAAGGGGACATTATCCTCAGCACGCCGACATAAGAGTTGGGCCCCAATGTGCTGGCCAGCAGAAAAGAGAGGGTATATTAGACTGCAGAACTGTTATGGTGCTGTAACTCTCCTTAGTTAGGATTGCCCACGTATGGTATTTAGGTGGGGTTGCTCTCTATGCCAATTGTTTGTTTTCACAATATATTTCTTGCTACTGTTCACCTATATACAGCATATTTCATGCTATTGTTTAAACCTTTGCTTTGTCATTACTGTTGTCCATATCTCTTTTGCTACCATGGTACTGCAAAAGCATCTGCAATAAATGTTACCCACCCAGCCTGGTGTGTCAGAGTGCGTTATGCTATTTGCAGTGTTGATGGGCACAGGAACAGAAACAGAAGCTCCTTCAGGGTAAGCGCTACACTACCAAAACCGGTACCCACAATATCAAGTTTTGGGAAAGTATATATACTGTACACACAACTACATTAAAGTGGTTGTATTCCCTTACATACACCCAGTTAAGTGACTGGCCTCAGGTGATACTCAGAGATTAAACAAATCCTCCTACAGTTGCACCTGTTTATCTGAAGCCCTCTCTCCTCTACAGCTGTTCAAAGTGCAGAATGTATACAGCTCGTCTGAGCTTCCAGAAAGCAAGGGGCAGGGAGCTTAAAATTATTGTAAAGTTTCTTTTTATTAAAATAACAAATATGTTATACTTGCCTGATCTGTGCAATGGTTTTGGATCCTCATTTTCTAGGGTCCCCCGCTGGAGTTCCTGGCTTCTCCTCCTTGCCGAGTGCCCCCATAGCAAGCCACTTACTATGGGGGCTCTCATGTGTGCTTGCTCCCGAGCCCCGCCCGGTGTGCCCATAAGACACACAGGGCGGGGTTTGGCCCTTCACCTCCATCACCCTCTAGCTCTATTCTACACTCTCTAACCCACATTTTCAATATCTCCCTCTCTTCTGGCATCTTCCCCAATTCCTTAAAACATGCACTTGTCCGCCCCATACTTAAAAAGCCCTCACTGGACCCATCCAATCTTAACAACCTACGCCCCATCTCCTTGCTCCCCTTTTTATCCAAACTCCTTGAACGTCTAATCTACAACCGACTGAACATCCACCTCGCTGATAATGGCCTTCTTGATCCCCTTCAGTCTGGATTTCGTCCTCAACATTCCACAGAAACTGCTCTCCTAAAATTAACAAACGATCTACTAACGGCCAAAAATAAGGGACACTATTCTGTACTCCTACTTCTGGACCTCTCTGCTGCCTTCGATACGGTTAACCACCCCCTCATCCTCAAAAAACTCCATGCCTTTGGTCTCTGTGACTGTACCCTTCGCTGGTTTTCTACCTACTTATTTAACCGCACCTTCAGCGTTGCCTATAATTCCACTGCCTTCTCTCCTCTTCCTTTCTCAGTTGGGGTCCCCCAAGGTTCTGTTCTTGGACCTCTCCTATTTTCAATCTTCACCTCCACCCTGGGTCAGCTGATAGCCTCCCACGGCTTCCAATACCATCTCTACGCTGACGACACTCAAATCTATTTCTCTACCCCTCAACGTACTCCTTCAGTCTCCTCACGTATCACTATTTTACTATCGGATATATCAGTCTGGATGTCACACCACTTCCTCAAACTTAATCTATCCAAAACCGAGCTTATAATTTTTCCTCCCCCACGTGCCTCTTCCCCTGATCTCTCGGTCAAAATTGATGGCACAACTATCAGCCCATCCCTACATGCCAAGGTACTAGGAGTAGTCCTGGACTCTGAACTCTCCTTTAAGCCCCATGTCCAATCACTGTCCAAATCTTGCCGCCTCAACCTCCGGAACATCTCCAAAATACGCTCCTTTCAAACCAATGACGCAACAAAGCTCTTGATTCACTCCCTGGTCATCTCCCGCCTCGATTACTGCAACTTCCTCCTCATTGGCCTACCTCTGCATACTCTAACCCCCTTCAGTCCATCATGAATGCTGCTTCCAGACTCATCCACCTTACCAACCGCTCTGTCTCTGCTAGACATGTGCGATTAGTTTCGTACGAATCGGAAATTCGTACAAATTTTTTAAAATTCGTACATTCGTATGAATCCGATTTACGAATTTTTACGAATACGAATTCTGTACAAAATACGAAATTTCGTTTACGAATTTTCGGATCCAAATTAATCGAATCCAAACTACCAAATGATGAATTTCAACTAATATGAAAGAAATTATAGCGGATATAACGAATGATTCGAATGAATTTGAGATTCAGTATAACGAATATCGACACTCTACGAATAATAACGAATTATCCAAAAACTTATTAACGTTACATAACACATAAGTCTATTGTCTATTGTTCACCAATCACTCAGAGGAAGTACGAAATACGAAATTTCGCTTTTGTAAACGAAATTTCGGATTTCGTACTTCCTCTGAGTGATTGGTGAACAATAGACATTATAGACTTGTGTTATGTAACGTTAATAAGTTTTTGGATAATTCGTTATTATTCGTCGATATTCGTAACAATTTGTAACAATATTAACGATTTGTATGAAATTCGTATATCGTACGAATACGAATTAAGAATTACGATTTTTTTTTTATACGAAACGGAACGAAACTAAACAAATTTTTTGACGGCTCCCATGTCTAGTCTCTGCTACTCCTCTCTGTCAATCCCTCCACTGGCTTCCGCTCACCCAACAAATTAAATTCAAAATACTAACCACCACCTACAAAGCAATCCACAAGTCTCCTCCCCAGCTACATCACTGGCCTAGTCTCAAAATCCCAACCTAATCGTTCTCTTCGTTCTTCTCAAGACCTTTTGCTCTCTAGCTCTCTCATCACTTCCTCCCATGCTTGTCTCCAGGACTTTTCCAGAGCCTCTCCAAGCCTATGGAACTCCTTACCCAATCGGTCCGTCTATCTCCTACTCTATTAGCTTTTAGACGATCCCTGCAAACTCTCCTCTTCAGGGAAGCCTATCCTACCCACACCTAACAACTGTATTTTCAATTTGTCCATCTGATCACCCCCCAGAGTTATTACCTTTTTGTTTCCACTTGACCTTCCCTTCTAGATTGTAAGCTTTAACGAGCAGGGCCCTCTGATCCCTCCTGTATTGAATTATATTGTAATTGTACTGTTTCCCCTGATTTTGTAAAGCGCTGCACAAACTGCTGGCACTAAATAAATCCTGTATAATAATAATAATAATCACTGGTCAAGGGCTTCCGCTGCTGTATCTGAGCCAATGAGCAGGTAACCATGTCACTGCTGGATCGAGATCGGGCTCAGGTATGTATTTAGGGGGGAAGCTGCAGGCAGAAGTTTTCTTTTTACATTACTGCATTCTATGGTAAGGTAAGGTAAGAAACCTTCTGCCTTTTACAACCACTTTAAGTTACAATCTGCCTTTGGAGGGAAGGGGCACACCCTCATTCCCACAGCCCTCAGGAACAGAGCTGAGTCTGTCATTCACAGGCTGTGTGATGGACCTCCCTCCACATCACCTTATTTCTCTTGGTGTCAGGAAAACCTGTCAGAAGTTACACATGCAGATAGCACAGGAATGAGGTAGCAGACATTTAGTGCTCTGGATTGAGACACGTACACACTATAGAGGGATATGCTTTGTTCATTATTCATGTCTGAGGTTTACAACCGCTTTAATGTAAATATAAATATTAGACATTAATATATTAGTGCACATAGTTATATAACATCACCAAGGACTTTAGAGACAAATAAGTTCATCAAATGACAGTACAGACTCTGGATGAATACAACCACACTTGTGTTGAAGTGATTACAATGGCTTTTTTATTGCACTATACTGAGTCAGCGTGAGCCTCCCATTACAAAAGGTACCAATAATGCACAACAATACGCTCCTGACCTTCTCAATATCGAAGAAAGCTTCATTCTGCAGAAAGCCGCCAATCACCATCTGCATTACGGAAATCAGGCGCTCATCAAACAGCACAAAGGGGAACTTTTAGCAAAGTCGACTTTGAGTAATCCTCTTGAATTACCTGGAGATTTGCTCGGATATGTTTTCTCATTACTGGAAAACATAATAGAAAACACTAGACAATACCTATGTTATTTGTGCTTCCATTACTGTCTGGCTTTCCCGAATGAAGGCATTACCTGAAAGGATGTATTCATCAGCGGAGCACAATGCTCCAGGACAAGTCCAGGTGCCGCTCGGCGCTCCAAACTATAAAGGTGAACTTGACACATCGTACTGAGCAATGACTAATGCTTCTTTTTTTATTTTTTCTGGTAGAGCTGAGATCTTAGCTCTTAATGGAACTGTACTTTACTCGTGCCACCGCAGCAGCATCATCCGATCGTCTGCATTTTGCAGAGACCACTACTATTGCAAACTCCAAAGTGCCCGAACGCCGTCTTGATTTTCCTATTATGTCTGTTTCGGTAAGAACATTTTGATGGGTGAAATATAAAACTTGTCTTGTAATTGTCTAGTACATGGCACTCTTAGAATCTTTCTTTTTTCGGTGACCCCCGCGGTACCCAATATGATGTTTCGCTCAGTCTAGGAGTATACACAGAAGATACAATGCAGGCGTAGCACTTTTTGGTACCTTTTTGAGTGCTATTTAAACCAATTATCACAACGTGAAACCTATTTTTTTTTTTTTAAGGAGTCGTCACAGCCAACTTTTCTTCCTCTCTTCTTGTTCCTGTAGCCTGGCATCTACTTTTCAAAGAAGATTATAATCTAGACAGTTCTACATTTAGGTTTGCATTTTCCATTGTAAGGACAATCATCTCTACAGATGATTAGAGTATGGGAAGCTGTAATAGATTTTTTTTAAAGCTTGAAAGTAGAACTAAGGTCAATAACTTAAAGTGATTGTTCCCGTTAAAATAAAAAAAATAAAAAACAGATCCTGTTTCCTTAAAGCCTGTTATGCAGCATGTGCTGTGTAATTTGGCCACATGTATCATATAAAATACCTGGCTGATCCTGCCTGGTTCTGCCCTCCCCCCTGTAAACTGACCACGGTTTATCATGGCTGCTGAGCTCTGACACTGTGGTCAGCTTACCTGCCTCCATCATCTGCTGTCTCTCCTCTGTCCTCCTCCCCACCACCCCTACCTGTCTGCTCATGACAGTGCCCACCCCTTCCCCTCTTGCTGCTATCATAATTGTGATATGTTTGTACAATCCTCTCTGTTTAATTACAATATGTACCCCAGTGTCTGTGCTATCTGAAAAAAAATGCCAATTTCTACTTTATTTTACAGCGCCTCCCAGTGCTTACGTGTCTTCTCAGCGCTCTCCTCCTCTCCTCCCCGGCTGACGTCTCAGCTTTCTCCTCCTTCCCTCCTCCCTGGCTGACTTTAGCAGGAGTTCTTGGCCCCTCCCACTGTAGATGTCCGCCCGGGAGAGAAGAGAGCCGAGCAGTCACGTGAGCACAGGGAGGTGCTGTAAAATAAGGTAGAAATCAGCATTTTTGTCATAGAGCACAGATACTGGGGTACATATGGTTATTAAACAGAGGGGATTTTATAAACATAAACAAGTGGCTTAATAACCACTTTAAAGCAGTTTTTCAACCTTTTTTCAGTCAAGACACCCTTTAAACTTCTGCACATTCTTGAGGCACCCCGTTACAAAATATAAAAAAATGCAACTACTAGTTTTACATAACATAGCAACATGCAAACATTTAGTACATCCAACATTAGGCGTGATTTATTCCTCCAAATACACCTTTGTACACAGGTACTGACTAGTATTCCAATGTTTCTCTTCTCCTTCAGTTTCTTTCCCTCACTCAGCTAATCTGATGCCCTGTACACATGGTCGGAAATTCCGACGGAAAAGGTCCGATCAGATTATGTTGTCGGAAAAAACGATTGTGTGTGGGCTCTATCTGACTTCTTCCGTCGGAAACTCCTATGGAAAAAATTTGAGAGCTGGATCTAAAATTTTCCGACAAAAAAATCCCATCAGACTTTTTCCAAACGTTTGTAGAGAATTCCTACGGACAAAGTGCCACGCATGCTCAGATCAAGTTACGAGACCAAATCTATTGGCTACTAGCCTCTACGTAGTTCCGTCGTACGCAACGAACGTCACCACGTTCCGAACGATCGGATTTTCCGTCAACTTTGTCCGACCGTGTGTATGCAACACCAGTTTCGGACAAAATCTGTCGGATTTTGTCGTCGGAATGTCCGTCCATGTGTACAGGGCATTACCCTAGTGCTGATGGAGAGGTGCAGGGGAGGGGAAAACAAGGCCTAACGTCCTCCTTATTAATCAATGACATCATTGGTTGTTACAAGGCTAGCGGCTAGAAGGTTGTATTGGTGCACAATGAAAACCTTGAGGCTTGGTTTAACTATAAAAGGCAGGCTTCATCCACCTGCTGGCTTGTATACAATTTTTGGGCAATTTTTAGGCATTTTGCCAAGCCACCCCTGAAGACACCTGAAGGTACCCTGGTTGAAAAATAGAAAGGGATAAAATGCAGCGCCTTCTAAGTGTAGCAAGTTTACTATTTAATTGATAAAAATGAACATAGGAACACTCACAAACGAGCAATATTTTCCAGCATTGTGTATATTACTATCTTCTGCATTTGTCCCGGGATGATAGTAATATACACAATGCTGGAAAATATCGCTCATTTGTGATTGTTCCTATGTTAATTTTTATCAATTAAATAGTAAAGCTTGCTACACTTAGAAGGTGCTGCTTTTTGTCTCTTTCTATGTTCCAGAGTCTCGTCTAACTTTTTAGCTGCCAGCCTTCCAAGGACAGCATATTGTCTTCCCTACACGGACTTGATTTACATGGACTTGTTTTATTGCCCTGTTCATGAACCTACCCCATACCCATCTTTTAGTAATATAGCCATATCCAGAGTGCGCTGACTTAAAGTGGTTGTTAAGCCACTCTCACTACTTCATAGTGTGCGTGTAATTAAAAAAAAAATGCAGTATATACCTAATTTCACAGCGCCGATCAGTGCTCACATGACCGACCGGCTCTCTCCTCTCCCTGTCTGACAGCTAGAGTGGGCGGGGTCGAGATTCCCCTACTGACATCAGGTGGGACAAGGAGAGGAGGGGGAGTTAGCCGGCCGGTCACGTGAGTGCCCATCGACACTCTGAATTGAGGCATAATCAGCATTTTTTTTATAAATCACACACACAGGGGGACACAGCATTAGGAGACAGCGCTGATAGTATGAAAATGTACATGTTATTTAAGCAGCAGGAGGGGGGGGGGGGGCACTGTTACGAGCTGACAGGTAGGAAGGAGAGTAAAGCAGAGAGGAGAGCTGCGGATGACGGAGGAGTAGCCATAATGAACCGTGGCCAGTTTACAGAGGGGAGGGTAGAAACTGGCTGGATCAGCCAGGTTTTTTAGGTGATACAGGGGGCCAAATTGCACAGCGCAAGCACTGTACTGTATAACATGCTTTAAAGGGACAGGATCCATTTTTTTTTCTCTGTGGTATCAAATGCTTTATTGTTATTATTATACAGGATTAATATAGCGCCAACAGTTTGCGCAGCACTTTACAACATGAGGGCAGACAGTACACGTACAATACAAATCAATACAGGAGAGATCAGAGGGCCCTTCTCATTAGAGCTTACAATCTAGAAGGGAGGGTCAAGTGGAAACAAAAGGTAATAACTGTGGGAGATGAGCTGATGGAAAAAATGAAAATACAGTTGTTAGGTGTGGGTAGGATAGGCTTCTCTGAAGAGAAGGGTTTTCAAGGATCGACTAAAAGCTAATAAAGTAGGAGATAAGTGGACAGATTGGGGTAAGGCATTCCATAGGATTGGAGAGGCTTTGGAAAAGTCCTGAAGGGGAGCATGGGAAGAGGTGACGAGGGCGCTAGAGGGCAGGAGGTCTTGAGAGGAACGAAGAGAACGAGTAGGTTAGTATTTAGAGACGTAGTGATGTAGCTGGGGGCTAAATTGTGGATGGCTTTGTACGTAGTTGTTAGTATTTTAAAGTATAACTAAGGGTAAAACTTATTTTTTTCATTTTGGATAGTGGAGAGTGGAGTGGAGAGGGATTAGAATCCCTATCAGTTTTTTTACTGCCATCCGAGCCCCCAATTAGGGAGATTCACCCTCTCTATTTGTCCTATTTGCCATTATCACCAAGAGTGAAAGTGAAAGAAAATCCCAAATTTTGGGCTGTCGCCAGAACAGAGATAGAGGGGAAATCTTCCAATGGGGACACTAGTTCTGTTAAAAGGCAGGGATTTCCCTCACTTTGGTTAAAAAAAATTGACAGGGGTTATAATCCTCTATCCAAAACAAAAAAAGTTTTGCTATTAGTTAAACCCAGATTAGGTAATTTTAATCAAGTTTAATTTAAAAACATAAAAATCAGCACAAGGGACATAGCTTGCAGTCAGTAGCATGTGTCCTTTGTGCTGATTCCTCTTCTATTAGGTGAAATCCAAATCGGTCCATGCTCCCACCACTGCCCTATGTCCCTCCTGTACTTGCTGAAATAGGCCCATGATGCCAGCTGCATACATAGCCCCTGGTCCTCTGTTCCAGCTGGGGGAGAACCTTTCTGCTCTGCTCTGCTCAACGCAGAAATCTGTGCCCCAGTCCCCATCATAGACAAGAGGGGGCAAGCCGCTGGGCACTAACTCAAACAATGCCCACGCCGGCTCCATATTCATATTCGCCACTGTTGGCTTCAGGCAGGTCCCACATATGGTGCACAAATGTTGGGTCCCCCGGAGATTGCTCAAAACAATGCTGCCTCGAGGTCTCGACCACACACTTGTGTCTGTAAAGCCCCATACACACGGTCGGACAATCCGCGGACCAGGTCCGTCGGACCATGTCCGTCATACTTTGTCCGATGTTGGTTTTGCGTACACACGGTCGGACAAAGTTGTCGGAAAATCCGATCATTCTGAACGTGGTGACGTTTGTTGCCTACGACGGGACTACGTAGAGGCTAGTAGCCAATAGCTTTGGTCTTGTAATGTGATCTGAGCATGCGTGGCACTTTGTCCGGTCGGACAAGCGTACACACGATCGGATTTGGTGTGATCGGACCGTGTTGACGGCAAAGATTTCCAGCAGGAGATAAGACTTTGTCCGTCGGTCAAACCGACGAACACTGTCCGATGGTGCATACACACGGTCTGATTTTTCAACAACCTTGTCCGATCGGACCAAATCGATGAAAAAGTCCGACCGTGTGTATGGGGCTTAAGACGCTGCTGCTCCTTGGCCCTCCTCTGCTATGCTTGCTTTCTGAGACAACCAGTCTGGGTGAAAAGATGACACAAGGCCTGTCCTATTGGTGCTCATTGCCATGCATCGGGTGTACTTCTCCTCCATAGTATAGTCCACAACTCCACCCCCTTCCCTGGGACCTCCTGGTACCACTTCTCCTACACCTGCCTTAAACCCTTTTCTTTTTCATGCAGCAACGCTTATTCAACTGGCAGCAGCATTTACTGTAATAAGTGCACTCCACACTGACATGGTTGCCATCTGCTACCTCACCCCACATGAAAATGCACATGTCAATGGCTGTGCTATTAAAGTTTGGGTTTCTTAGCAACAGCTGCCTGCACTGAGTAGGAATCTAGGACCAAGCCCCCACATGTAGCACAGACCCCTAATGGGCTGGCTGTTTTGTCCCAGGTTCCATTCCCTGCACATTGCAGCCAGGCACACAGCACTCCCACAGTCAAACAACTCAAGAAACAGGCAGTGTATGACTTTTTGTAGTTTAATGCTGGTTAAAGTAGGTTAGTGTGTGGGGTAAGCCTTAGGATACTCCAAATTGAATGCAAGACATAATAGAGGAGGATTGACTCTTTGGGGTGAAACTCCTCTTGAGACTAGTAAAAGGTGAACTAAAACTCAGTGGACTCCAATGCAAGAGAAACCCTTAGCCAGCAAATCTGAAACAGTCTCTTTAAGTGTTAACATGGACAGTCTCTAGGATCTCTCTGAGACCTGTACTTACTGTGCCCTGTGTACTGTACTTGAATGCTTTCCTGTGGTACCAGCCAACTTCTCTACTGTAATCCTCCAGACCAGATCCTCTGTAGACTTCCTCCAAACTGCTCCCAGCAACTTCAGACACGGGTCCCTCAGCTGTCCCTGAGCTGGGACCCCGATGGCCTCCTGCAAACTTCAACGAAGTGACCCAGAGGGCCACAGCCCTCAGGCTGGATCTTCTCCCACAGCATAAGGTTTTGCTGTTCTATGCCTCCACTTATTTATTCACACCTCAGCCCCCTAGTGGTCACTCTTCCTCCCAGGGATTGATTGAGGCTGTATGAATATGGTTTGTTCTACAACCCTCTAAAGTTCACCCTGTCCAAAATCATTCTCTGAATGGCACCCATGCTGAGCAGCTGATCTCCTGTATTCAGAATGTAGCAGGCCAGCTGCTCAGTACAGGAATGGGAAGCAAGTGGAGATCACTGTAGTAGGGGTGTTAACAACTTTTAACAGTACAATAAACAATGCACTTTCCGAAGTATTACATGTATACAATATCTTCATAGAATACAAAGCGACTATAATGTTCTTGTATATAGCCAAAGCAGGTTTGTAAAACAGATTGAACTTGAGATGTCATTAGTCATTATATCTCACAATGTATGCACCCTAGATAAGGTTTAGGTAGACATTCTCATCATATCTCTTCCCCAGTACTTTAAATTAAACTCACTCCAAGGGTGAGGACACACTGAGCGGTTGAGTTCCCATGTTAAGTCAATAGCCTTTCAAGAATTGGGTCTAATGGAGCCAAGCCAGGGGTAGCTAGCCAGCATCCCCAGATCTTATTGAACCGGGTCGGGCTGCCTCTATGCTGATATATCAAACACTCATATCTCAAAGTTAATCCCATATTGGCTAACTACATCTCTAACGTTGGAGAGGTTTGAGAGATCCAATGTTGCAAGATCAGCTTTCGAGCTTGGAACAGTGCTCTAGAAACCACCTCTCTGACATATTTGTCCGTTATGACCTCATCCAGTATACCCAATAAGCACGGTTTAGGGTCAAGAGAGATGGTTACTTGAAAGTTTTGTTCATGGTGTTTACTATGCTAGTCCAAAAGCGGTGCAACTTTGGGTACCGCCAAAGGAAATGTATTAGCTCCCTTGCATCTCGCACACAATTTACCCATTTTTCCTTAGCTGTGTTGGGAAAATTCTCCATAGCCACAGAAGATTAACCTATTAGTGGATGTGGATTGCTGCATCATATTGAAAAGAAGAGTGGGAGATAGCACTGTCTACTCTAAAGCCCCATACACACGGTCGGATTTTCCGACGGAAAATGTCCTATCGGACAATGTTGTCGGAAATTCCGACCATGTGTAGGCTCCATCGGACATTTTCCATCGGATTTTCCGACTGACAAAGTTTTATCTGCTGCTCTCAAATTTTCCGACAACAAAGTCCTATCGGACTTTTTCCGATCGTGTGTAGCGAATTCCGACGGACAAAGTGCCACGCATGCTCAGATCACATTACAAGACCAAAGCTATTGGCTACTAGCCTCTACGTAGTCCTGTCGTAGGCAACAAACGTCACCACGTTCAGAATGATTGGATTTTCCGACAACTTTGTTCGACCGTGTGTATGCAACACCAGTGTCGGACTAAATCCGTTGGAAAAAATCCGATGGATTTTGTGGTCGGATTTTCCGACCGTGTGTACGGGGCATAAGGATGCTTCAATGGTGTGGTGCAATTGAAGGTAGGGGAAGTACATTTTGTTTGACAAACCATATCTGGCTTGCATCTGGGCAAATGGGAGCACCCTGCCATTGCTTAAAATGTGCCGGAGGTGATTAACGCCATATGCTCGCCACCGGGCTGCACACTGCAGCTTTGCCAGTTCCGGGTAAGTATTGTTATTCCAGATGGGGCTGTGACTAGTAAATCCTGACACTCTTTGTAGTTGTTTTGCTTTGAACTAAATCTTATGGAGTAACTAGGGATGAGCCCGATGTTCGAGTCGAACGCAAGTTCAACTCGAACATCGGGTGTTCACCTGTTCGCCGAACAGCGAACATTGTGCAGTGTTAGCAGGAAATTCTAAAGCCGTGGAACACCGTTAAAGTCTATGGGACACTAACATGTAAAAACAAATGTGCTCATTTTAAAGGCTTATATGCAAGTTATTGCCATGAAAGTGTATGGCAATAAGCTCCCTGCCCGCAGACCCCACAACCACCGGGCAAGGGTGGGGATGAGGCCCTTGTCCCCATCAACCTCCCCATGTTGAAGGCCTGGTATGGTTCAGGAGAGTGGGGCACTCTCTCGTCCCCCCCCCCCTTTTTCTGTGGCCTGCCAGGTTGCATGCTCGGATAAGGATCTGGTATGGATTTTAGGGGGGACCCCTACGCCGTTTTTTTTTATTTTGGCGCAGGGTTCCCCTTAAAATCCATACCAGATCTGAAGGGACTGGTAAGGATTTTGGAGGGACCCCACGCCATTTAAAAAAAAAATTTGGAGCAGGGTTCCCCTTAATATCCATACCAGACACAAAGGGCCTGGTAATGGACTGGGGGGGGGGGGAACCCATGCAATTTTTTTAATGGTTTTTATTATTATTGTTTCACATTAAGCATTATTAAAATCACTGCTCCTGAAAAAACTGCAGTTTATAAAACTTTTTTTTGCATTGATACATGTCCCCTGGGGCAGGACCCGGGTCCCTTTACACTTTTTATGGCAATAACTTTCATATAAGCCTTTAAAATGAGCACTTTTGATTTTTCATGTTTGCGTTCCATAGACTTTAATGGTGTTCGTTTGTTCATACAAATATTTTGCCTGTTCGCATGTTCTGGTGCGAACCCTTCCTGGGGGGGGGGGGTTGTTAGGCTCATCCCTAGTAGTAACCTATACTCGGGGTACCTTTTGTTGGACTTTAAGAAGAGCTGGGCTTCCTGGAGAATCTGAGCCTCTACACAGTGTAACGCCACAGCTAATGTGAAATCAGTGTTTCCTCCTCGGCCAATACACCATTCATGCCGTTCAGCAGCTGCTGCAGCTGGGCTGCCAGATAGTACAGCCAGGGGTTTGGGAAAGTTAGTACCCCACTATCCTTGGACCTCTGGAGTTGCTCCAGCCTGACTCTAGCAGAGTCCGATTTCCATAGTACCGAAATATGGAATTTACCACTCTAAATATTTTAAGGGGTATAACCACAGGTGTATTGTGGAGGAAATAGAGCATTAAGATAATTTTTGCTAAATTAGCTCTACCTGCTATTGACAGCAGTAGTTTAGACCACAATTTCACCTTATCCCTAAACCGTGACGGGAAATAGGTTCAAATGGCAATAGTCCACAATCTCAGCCAAGACTATTATCTCCAAATATCTGAAATGCCCCACTATAGGCACTGGGAAAAAAGAAGATAACTGGGGGTCAAAAGCTCCATCCAGCAGCAACAGGGCTGACTTGGTCTAGTTATTAGTCAAGCCTGAAAAGGAGCCAAATTCAGTGATTATTTCCATTACCGCCTGCAAAGAGGGGCCTGTGTTTCCCATTAAAAGCAGCATGTCATCTGCATAGAACATGATCTTTTCATGGAGTGTACCATATTTAAAACCCTCAACCAGAGAGCTGGCCCTAATTTTAGCCACCAGGGGTTCTATTGCAAGGGCAAAAAGGAAGGGGGCGAGAGAGGGCACCCCTGCCTTGTACCCCTACCCAGTGAAAATACCTATGAGGTCCTGCCACCCTCCCGGATAGCAGCCTGGGGGTTATGATACAATAAACTGACCCAAGCAATGAATTTTTCTACGAAGGCCAAATCTTTCCAGCACTGCCCACAAATAGCACCACTCCATGCTATCAAATGATTTGTTCACGCCCAGCGACAAAAGCGATCTTGCCTCTTCGTTATCAGCTGGTGTTTGCATATTTATACAAAATCGTCTGAGGTTGACAGCAGTGGATTTGTTAGGCATGAAGCCAGCTTGGTCTGCATGAACGATATCAGCAATTACTTTGTTAAGCCTCCAAGCCAGTACTTTAGCCATTATTTTTATGTCAGCTTGTAACAAGGAAATAGGTCTATAGGAATTAGGCTCTGTGGCTGGCTTATCATTATCATTATGTGGATTTTTTTCAATAAAGTAATTTTTTATTCGTGAATACCGACAGTTCCTCTCTAAAGAATTCTTTGGGAAATCGCTCTTCACCCACCTTTTTTCTTGTGGCTTATCAGGCTTTAAAAGCAAAATAATACTAGCCCTGTTCATGGAAGGCGATAACGCCCATGCTCATGGGCCTCGTTGAATACCGTATTTATCGGCGTATAACACGTGCACCCCAGGTTTAGGAGGGAATTTTAAGGAAAAAAACTTTTAGGAGGGAAGTTTAAGGAAATAAAATTACATTTAAATGCCCATCAATGCAGCCATGTCAGTGTCCACCTGCAGCCTTGTCAGTGTCCACCTGCAGCCTTGTCAGTTCCCACCTGCAGCCTTGTCAGTGTCCACGTGCAGCCTTGTCAGTTCCACCTGCAGCCTTGTCAGTTCCACCTGCAGCCTTGTCAGTTCCACCTGCAGCCTTGTCAGTTCCACCTGCAGCCATGTCAGTTCCACCTGCAGCCTTGCCCCAGTGTCATTTGCAGAATTTAAAAATGGCTCCGCCGAGATAGAGACCTGGATGTCCTGCGTATCTCGGCGGAGCTTGATAGTTCTCGGCGGCTTTCGGCCGCTCTCGTCGAAAGTGGTCGAAAGCCTCCAAGAACCGCCGAAAGCGCCCGAAAGCCTCCGATAATGTCCGGAAGTGTCCGAAAGCCTCAGAGAAAAGCGGAAATCGGACGAAAGCCTCCGAGAGCGGCTTAAAGCTGAGACAATGGCCGAGAGGCTCAGAATCGGCGGGGAATCGGCGTATAACACGCACCCACGATTTTCCCATGATTTTAAGGGGAAAAAGTACACGTTATACGCCGATAAATACGGTACTTTCAACAGCTTAGGTAAAAGTATATCAGCGTATTGTTGGAATACCTTCATTGGCAGCCCATCATCCCCAGGTGCTTTGGAGTTGGGAAAGAAGCTGGTCGCCTCCCGGATCTCCTCTAAGGTAAGAGGAGCATCCAGACTTGCTCTGTGAGTGTCTGATAGGGTCTGTATATTGAGTAGTAGTGGTGTTTACATCAGTGATTTTCAGCTTCCAGGGGCATTGGACAGGTATCGTACATGCATAGCTAAATTGATCCAAACAGGACCAATGTAACTATGTATAAATTAGCCATACCTGGAATTCAGATTCAGAATACTTTATTAATCTTAAGGGAAAATACTCTTTAAATACCTGTCAGATGCTGTAACCTTTCTCACTTTATCTTGAAAGCGGTTATGCACTCTGTATAATTTTTTTTTTTTTTGGGACGGAATATAAAGGATGCTTACCTTTATTGGGGGACTCACCTGTTCCATCTTCCATCTCGATCGCCGCCGGTTTTCGTCCGATGAAGTTCCTCGTCTTCTTCTTTTGTGCTGGGGGCCATCTTGCCTGTGGGCATGTGAAACACCCACAGGAACTTTAGATGGCCCAGCATGCACCGCCGTTACTCGCGCGTGCGCAGTAACGGCACATCTGCCGACATCTCACGAGATTTCGGCAGATGTGGCCGAAATCTCGGGAGATTTCGGAAGATGTGGCCGAAATCTCGCGAGATTTCGGAAGATGCCCGCACTGACTCCTGGGATCAATGACACCAGAACCCAGGAGACAGTGCGGCGTGACGACGATCGACGCAGAGACCCCGCCCTCCGCCGAAGAGAGAGAAGACCGGAAGTCATCAATTACAAGGTAAGTAAAAAAAAAAAAAAAAAAAAAACATTTCATTTAGTACTCTTTGCCTGATTTGGAAGGCAAAGAGATTTACTAAATGAAATGGGTGCAGAACCGCTTTAATGAAAACAATTAATTGTATTTGAAGGATTTCACTTAAATTATAAATAGAATTTATTGTTTGTCTGATCATTGATTTACATTGTTACTACTATTAGCTAAAAATCTCTAATTCAACTGAATGGGAAAACATACAATTGAAAGGTAACCAACTACATTCCACAAAATTATACCATCACTAGAGCTAGTAAACTATTTGCAGATATAAAAAAATTGTGTTTTTCAAAGAAGTATAACTCCACAAGGTATCATCTAGATCAGATGAAGTTTCACTAAAGTAAAAATTCAACAATAGCTCCAACAATTATTTTTGGAAAGCATTGAGGGAAGTAAGTGTTCTGCATTAATTACATTTTCATCAGGCTGTCCTTTCCAATATACTGTGCTCTGAAACCCCACTGTAAGAGCCAGGGCATAGTTACTTGATCACTTCCAGTCCCTGCATATTACCTGAATTTAATTAACTGGCAACTAAGTCTTCGATTGTGCCAACAGCTTCAGTTCAAATAATGGAACTGGAAGTGGTTGGGGAATGCTACCATTATCCTCAGTGCAGGATTTCCACAGTGATATATCCTGGAAAGAATAGTAAAGAGGTAAAAGTGATTAACAGACTACAATTACCATCTGCAGTAATTTCCAAAATTATTTTCCTGCAGTTGGTTAATAACCAATTGACCTTCGGAAGGTTTACTCCCCTTTATGAGCAGGTCATTTTTTTTTGCGATATGGCACTGCATTAATTTAACTGACAATTGCGCGGTCGTGTGACACTGTACCAAAATAAAATTTATGTCCTTGTGCAAAGTTACTAGAGATATATCCCAACAGACTAAAGGCTGTAATTAAAGCAAAAGTTGGTTTAACAAAATACTGACAGGAGGGGGGGTGATCCTTTTTCCAACTCTGTGATTCTGTTTTTAGAGCTTTTTTAGAGCTTACTTTTGGTGGTATTTGCTCACCTCTGCATTTAAAATGTTTTAATTTTTTTGCGTTATAACGTAAAAAGACAGACAATTTTGAAAAAAAAAAAAAACATTTTTAACTTTCTGTTATAAAACATATCCAATAAAACAATTGAAAAAAATCGAATTTCTTCATCAGTTTAAGCCAATCTGTATTCTGCTACATATACATATATATCCCAAGTACAGCCAAAAAGTACCAATGATAGGTATCAGCCCCAAATTTTACTAAGCACAATTCAAAAGGAAAATGGGGAATAATAAGGAGCACCGGGGCTTTGTGATTCCAAAAAGGTATGTATAAACACAATGGAAATAATAGAGCAAACACCGCGCTGATCCCTAACCAGTGAAAAATGAAAGTAATAATAAAAAATGTATTGAGTTAATTGGGTGTGATGATGAAAAATAAAAAATAATGAAAGAAGCGGCAGCTAAAAAAATGTGAGATATACACACTAAACAGAACTATATGATACAAAAAGCCGCGCTAAGTATTGAATATAAATAAAATACCAAAAAGTGAAAAATTAAATAAAAAATAAACAGACAATATTATTATTATTATTATTATTATACAGGATTTATATAGCGCCAACAGTTTGCGCAGCGCTTTACAACATGAGGGTAGACAGTACAATTACAATACAAATCAATACAGGAGGGATCAGAGGGCCCTGCTCGTTAGAGCTTACAATCTAGAAGGGAGGGTCAATTGGAACAAAAGGTAATACTGTGGGGGGATGAGCGGATGGAGAAAATGAAAATACGGTTTTTATGTGTGGGTAGGATATGCTTCTCTGAAGAGAAGGGTTTTCAGGGATCGTCTAAAAGCTAATAGAGTAGGAGATAGGTGGACAGATTGGGGTAAGGCATTCCATAGGATTGGAGAGGCTCTGGAAAAGTCCTGGAGGCGAGCATGGGAGGAAGTGATGAGGGAGCTAGCGAGCAGGCGGTCTTGGGAGGAACGAAGAGAACGAGTAGGTTGGTATTATTATATTAATCCATACAGTCTCTGTGCAAAGTCAAATGACTAATAAAAACCACAACTTAAAGTTCATATGAAATTTAAAGTGAAATTTAAAGTGACCAGTGAAATCTTGTGTGGCTGAAAAATAATATATATAACAATATAAAGCCCAAACTAGTGACTGAACACATGAGGAGAGCATCCCTTGTCTTCATATAATTACATGCTGATGCTGAGCGGTTCCTGGTTATACATCCCTGGAGAGGTCCCATGTTAAGGCAGATCCTAAGGGGAAATACTGCTCAGATCCTGGTCTTTGGTCAATAATATCCGTGGAGATTTGGATTCGGTGCTGAGGTCTGATGGTCCAGGTTTTATCCCGATATCATTGAGTTACAAGCTTATCCAAGCTTGCCTTCCGGTAAGCACATCATTAGAGTGGTGGTGGATCACGGTTCTTTGGTGGATTTCTCACAGTCACTATTTTGGACTTTATATTGTTATATATATTATTTTTCAGCCACACAAGATTTCACTGGTCACTTTAAATTTCACTTTAAATTTCATATGGACTTTAAGTTGTGGTTTTTATTAGTCATTTGACTTTGCACAGAGACTGTATGTATAAACACAAAACTAACATAACAACTACTATGTTTCTACATCAGTTGGGGAAATGGCTAAACATTGAAATGTGCATATCATAAACAATTACAAAACAAAGAGAAAACAAAGTAGTACACCCATAACAGGTACACTGATAAAAAAGGTTTTTCTTAGCTTGCAATTTTAACATATTATGTTAAAATTATAAAAATATTATAATTTTCAACATAAAAATAAATGTCAATTAATACAATACTTTGATATTTTAAGTACCTTACCTAATTGTCATTAGTTCTTAAAACACACCTTTTACATTTACAAAAATAATGTATAATATTGAGTAATCTAGACAAAACTTTTAAGGTATGTGCATTTTCATATTCGAATTTAGATTTACTTAAAAAAATAATCTTTTCATTTGACTGAAATTGCGGGACGCATATGTTTGCCAAATGTGCAACCGCACAAGTTTTGATGCTGTATATTTTAAATTGCGGGACGCATATGTTTGCCAAATGTGCAACCGCACAAGTTTTGATGCTGTATATTTTAAAGAGTTTGATGTCTTTTGGAACTTTGAAAGGCAGTTCCCATATGTTTGAGGTCCATCAGGCCAAAAGAGCACCACCAGTGACAAGAATTTTTCCAAGTTACTGCAAAGCCATGCAATGCCATTGAAAGGTAAGAGTTAACATTGAACAAATTATCATTCACATGCTTTAAATGTTACTTAACATACCATCCAAAATGTTTACTTTATTTGCAGATTAATATATTTATAATAAATGAACATACGTCCGTTGTATACACCTACTGAGACCATTTACTTGTGTGCGTGCAAAGTTTGCGCTTACTGCATGTGGCAGAACCCAACCAAGATGCAGGGTGAAGGACCGCCAGCTGTTAAGCTTAAAAACGATTTTGTGCCACAAAAATGAATGTTTCAGCTGGTTCGGTTTTTGAGATATTGGAAATCAAATTCAGATTATGTAACATCCACTTTTCACCGATTGTTATTAAATTTAAAAACAAAGACAGCATTTGTTTGCACTGCATCTGTGCCGATTTGTGCTGCAAAAACAAACGTATGTGCTGGTTTGATTTCAGAGATATTGTGCATTATGGTTGATGAAACCTCTCCCACTTTGCACCACATTTTTACATCTTAAAAACAATTATACAATTTGTTTGTGCTGTGCTTGTGCTGATTTGTACCATAAAAACAACATTTTTGTTTGTTTGGTTTTTGAGATATTGGACATTCAACGCTACAGTATGTAACCTAAAGCTCCGCCCACTTTGCACTATGTTATTACATTTCAAAAACAAATATACCATATTTATGCCTTTTATTTATATAAAATCATATTTATGATTATGGGACTCATTTATGCTTTTAGCCTGAGCTACCCTGAAAACCTAAAATATGGGGAATCTATCTTCAAAGTTCATGCTTTAACCGCTTGCCGACCAGCCACCGTCATTATACTGTGGCAGGTCGGCTCTCTTGTGCAAACCGCCGTAGGTGTACGTCGGTCTTTGCACAGGAGATAGCGGGCGTTTGTGCCCGCTGCATGCCGTGTGAGTGTACCCGCGGGTCTGGCGGACTCCGGCGACCCACAATCGAGGTATACAGAGTCAAAACAGGGATGTAAACAATGCGATTCCTCATTCAGCCAGATGGAATGTCAGAGATCTTCTGTTCCCAGTGATTGGGAGCAGCTATCTCTGTCATGTCCCTCGTAGCCCATTCCCCCTACAGTTAGAACACACCCAGGGAACACACTTAACCCCTTTATCGCCCCCTAGCATTAACCTCTTCCCTGCCAGTGTCATTTATACATTGTTAAGTGCATTTTTAAAGCACTGATCTATGTAATTTGGGGTCAGATTTGTCCACCGCAATGTTGCAGTCCCACTAAAAATTGCAGACTGCCATTACCAGTAAAACAATAAAAAATAAATAAAAGTCCCTAAATATATCCCATAGTTTGTAGATGTGATAACTTTTTCGTAAACCAATCAATATAATTTTTTTCTAATTTACTTAAACCTATGGTCTATAAACTGGAAAAATTGAGTTGGCTTTACTTAAAACTATAGTTCTAGACAAGTTAAGGTATTTATTCCCAGAATTTATTTAAGTGAACCAAACCGCGCTGTCTATGATGTGAATAATAGCTGCCAGCACAAAATAAAAAATGGATGGTGTGCAGCGCTGATTTATTCCTAACTTAAAACACTATGGTCTATAAACTTAAAAAAAATTAGTTGGCTTTACTTAAAGTGGGATTGCACAGAAAAAAAAAAAAAATCATTAAAATCCCTAAAAAAAATAAAAAAAAACATTTGGATTTTTTTTTTTTAACTCACCTCTAAATGCCTGTTGCTAGGGGGTCCCTCATAGTCTGCCTCCTTCAGTGCCTGGGCTGTTGACATCACTTCCTCTCGGCGCAAGAAGGGCTCAGCTCTGCCCCCTCCCTCCTGTCAGTCATCTGGGACACATGACAGGTCCCAGATTACTGCGCGGCCAATCACGGCGCCGCTCAAGCATGCGCAGTGGGTGCCCGGCTGTGAAGCCACAGCCGGGTACCCACAGTTAGAATTCCGGCGCCGCCGAGTGGAGGGGGGACGAGCGGGGCTTCGATCCCCCGCATCGCTGGACCCTGGAACAGGTAAGTGTCCAATTACTAAAAGTCAGCAGCTGCAGTATTTGTAGCTGCTGACTTGTCATTTTTTTTTTTTTTATGGAAACTCCTCTTTAAATCAAAAAAGTTGAAAACATGAAAAGTCTAATGAGTCAGACAAAAATAAGTTTAGTTGACAGTACTTAAAAAGCATCAGTAGACCCAGCACAATATTTTTTTCAATGTATAATGAGTAGTGCATTTTCCAAGCGGCCCCAGCATGTTTCAACCATAATGGTCAACCTCAGAGGATTGCCCTTGGATAGCACATCAGAGGGTTTCTAAAGTAACAAATATAATGAATATAATACAAATGCAACTGCAAACATACTCAAAAGAACATGTGTAAAATCAGATTGTAAACAAACTTACATGCTCCATATACAGAAAAAACAGCAGATTAAATGATGCCGGAGGTCACCAAGGATGGAAGCAGGACAGAAGAGGGAGTGGGAAAAGAAAAAAGATACCAGCGCATGTGTCCCAGGCACAGGGATTAGCCTGAGTGTATGGATGGTTTGCCTAACAATTGACAAAAAATATGCGAAGAGAAAAAAAAGATTGAAAAAATAAAGTAAAAATATATGTACAGTATGTATCTCTACAATGGCCGTACCTTATTAGGTGGAGATATTAACAGACATATAACAGAAAAGTAATAGTTGTAGACCATAGGTGGGGTTACTGTAAAGGCACACAATGGACCTATGGACCAGAATCCCTTATCAGACGAAAAGATCGAAGACTGCAAAAGACAAAAACAAAAGAGCACTAAGCATCAATTGATGCTGAAAGCAAAATATCGCTGAGATTTAGCCTAGTAGTTCTAACGGTTCAGCTTACCAACAAATAGCGTTGACATCAAACGCAAGAAGTCTCCACTACCATTGCTACACCTCCATCCAGCATCTTCTCAAAAGAGACAGGTGATGGTGGGCGGTATAAAAGTAATATAGAGCAGGTCATGTGGACAAAAAAGACCAATGTGTGTGGTGCAAATGGCACCAGAACAAAGACTACCACAGCTGTGGTAATGGCTGGTTGATAGAAGGGAAATCTCTCCTTAATCCCCTGCCGTCTTAGCCAGAAGCTCGGCCCTCAAGAAGTGACACCAATAGCCGGGAAACCAGATACGACGTCACAAGCGGGACCGGAAACAGCAATACGGGGATCTGGAAAAAGACTGCGCCGGCATGCAAAAACCAGGGAAGCAAATGGAAGCATTCCCTGTGGACTGCAACAGAGGCCCCAAAGAAGCCTAGTGGCGTCCTGTGATAGCCCCCCTTGGGGGAACCAGAGTGGGCTAGGCGTCCTGGGTGTCATGGATGCAGGGGCTGGCAGGGAATGGGGGAGGGAAAAGGGAGAGCCCACATCTTCCAACCTGGAGGAACCCCAACATTGACAATACTTGATGTACAGAATTACATAAAAGATATATATATATATATATATATATATATATATATATATATATATATATATATATAGTATAAATCCGTGTAGCATTGGGGTAAGACACAACATAAATAACAACAGAAAGACATGCTCTTGGTAACACTGCTTAAAATCAAACAACAAACATGGACAGGAGAAGAGCCAGATCAAAGAAAATCAGTGATCACATAAGATGTTCAGATCGGCAGATGTGAAGCCCACGGTAATTATGGACATGGATCATATGTCTGCCAATAGATGAGTAGATATTCCTTGAGTTTGCCGAATTAACATGTTCTTTGATTCTGCGCCAAAATTGACGCTTGGTTTTAGCCAGTAGGGGAAGATTTGTAATTGCTGGAGACTAATCTGTTCCTGATAGAGGGGGCCCTCCTATAAGTTCACAAGGGGACAGTGGGAATGATTCTGGCTATGTTGGGATCTGCCTGTAATAGATGCCAAAACCTGGATACATGTTTTTTGATGAGTTCGTGTTGAGGATTAAAGGTTGTAATGATTCCCAATGGCTGTCCTGTAGTGTTTTTTGGTTTCCGATGATCCTTAAACAAGAGTTGTGTGCGAGATTGCTTGAAAGCCCTATTGTAGGCCCTACAAAGACATGATTTAGAGTATCTCCTATAAAGGGGGCGGTTTTTGAGATCATTTGCAGATTCTTGAATTTTAAGTCATCACTGCAGTTACGCCGTAGTCTCAGATATTGAGAATAGGGGATAGGCTTGGAAAACGCAAGCCCTCGTACACATGGTCGGAAATTCCGACGGAAAATGTCCGATCGGACCATGTTGTCGGAAAATCCGCCTGTGTGTGGCAGATTTTTTCCATCGGAATTTCGGATGGAAAAATATGGGATCCTGCTCTCAAATTTTCCGACAATAAAATCCGATCTGACTTTTTCCGATCGTGTGTAGAGAATCCCGACGGACAAAGTGCCACGCATGCTCAGATCAAATTATGAGACCAAAGCTATTGGCTACTAGCCTCTACGTAGTTCCGTCGTACGCAACGAACGTCACCACATTCAGAATGATCAGATTTTCCGACAACTTTGTCCAACCGTGTGTATGCAACACCAGTGTCGGACAAAATTTGTCGGAAAAAATCTGACGGATTTTGTGGTCGGAATTTCCAACCGTGTGTACGGGGGCTAAGACCCTTCTCCAGTTGGAACTAACATGGATATACATACTGAGGGCTACTCAGCCCCCGGTATTAAATGAGGCTGCATGTACACACCTTTCCTGGAGGGTTTCGCCTCTGGGGGGATTTAAAAATAGTTGAATATATATAACAAACTGATTTTGAATGAATAATTCAAAACTTCCTATATACAGAACTTTATATGTATTTATTAAACATTTATATTAGCATTTATGTATTTAATGTTCCCTTTAGTACCCAATGTGTGATTTTGACTGGTATTCTATGTTTAATTCTTTTTTTGTACACACTGCCTCAGGAATTCCTGCAAGTTTGTTCATCGTTCAAACACCACTATGTTTAACATATTGTCATAATGGATGTGTAACTAGTGTTTCTGACCACTAGATGGTGGGCTCCTAGTATCACATAGGTCCTTATGTTTTAATGGGTGCACCAGACCGCTCGACATGGCCCTGCGACTGGGTTCTCCCACGGCAACTTTGAGACAGTGGGTAGGTCTCTTTTGGCCTGATTTCCACTCCCCCACTGCTTCCTACTTGCTCCTCCCGAGTGTATATAATAACACTGTCGAGGAGTATGCCACGTATGTGGGAGTATGCCACGTTGGTGGGACGTGTGACGTCACTCCTGCCATGCGTGCGCAATGATGTGGAGGCTGTGTGCGTGCCCTTCTCAGGGGGCCATTCTAGGATAGATCCAGCTCCATTTCCATGCTGTAGAGTGGTGAGTAGTGAGTAGAGTGTTGCAGCTGGGAGAGGAAATCATATATATAGATGAGGCCTTGAGTTGCTGACAGTGCGCTGACAATTGCTCTCCAATGCAGCCTGTCACTCCGGAACCTGTGTGAACGCGGTAACGTCAGCACGTCGCTCCTCCCTATGCGTTTCATCAGAACTGATGTCGTCCAGGGGCACTCCTGGACGATGTCAGTTCTGACGAAACGCATAGGAAGGAGCAACATGCTGATGTCACCACGTTCACGCAGGTCCTGTAGTGACGGGCTGCATTGGAGAGCCGGCTGGCTTGTTTTTTATGCTTTACATAAAAAAACGTGGATTTTTTTTTCCGACGGAATTACGCTCAAGCTTGTCTTGCATACACACGGTCACACAAAAGTTTGCTGAACTTTCGACCGGCAAGAACGCGGTGACGTACAACACTACGACGAGCCGAGAAAATGAAGTTCAATGCTTCCGAGCATGCGTAGGAATTTTGCGCGTTGGAATTGCTACAGAAGATCGGAATTTCCGATCGGAAATTTTTCCGACCGAAAAATTGAGAATCTGCTCTCAATTTTTTGCTGGCGGGAATTCGGCCAGCAAAAGTCCGATGGAGCATACACACGGTCGCATTTTCCGACCATAAGCTCTCATCTGTCTTTTGCTGGCCGAATTTTCGATCGTGTGTACACGGCATTAGATGAAAAAAACCTTCTGTGTGCAGCAGCCCCGCTTCAGCCCCTCTAATAATTACCTGAGCCTGTATTTATCCAGCGATGTTGCAGGAGTGTTTAAGTTGCCAGGACTCCCCTCCTCATTGACTGAGACAGCAGCGTGGCGCAATTGGCTCCCACTGCTGTCAATTAAAATCAGTCAGCCAATCAGGAGAGAGAGGGGGTGGTGCCAGGTCACACCTCTGTGTCTGAATGGACACAGGGAGCTGTGACTCGGCTCTGGTAGCCCCATAGCAAGCTACTTGCTGTGGGGGCACTCAACAGGAGGGAGCGGCCAGGAGCACCGAAGAGGGACCCAAGAAGAAGTGGACCCAGGCTGCTCTGTGCAAAACCAACAACATACAGCAGGTAAGTATAACATGTTTATTATTTAAAAAACAAAACAACAAAAAAACGAGATTTTACAATCACTTTAAAGCATTCTCTGAAGTGCAGCTCCCCCCCCCTTTATACTTACCTGAGCCCGATTTCAGTCCAGTGATGTGCTCAAGAGCAGTGGTTCTCTTACTTTTCATTGGGTTAGAAACAGCAGAGGGAGGGAGGGAGGCCATCGACACACAGAGTCGGCTCGAGAGTGAGCCTGCACAAGTGCCCCCATAGGGAGCAGCTTGCTATGGTGGGCACGTGGTGGGGAGGACAAGCCAGGATCAACAACGGGGACCCCAGAAGAGGAGAATCAGTGATGCTCTGTGCAAAACCGTTGCACAGAGCAGTTAAAGTAATTGCAAAGTCTTGTTTTGTTTTTTGTTTTTTAAATAACAAACATGTTATACTTACCTCCTCTATGCAGTTGGTTTTGCACAGAGCAGCCTGGATCCTCCTCTTCTTGGGTCCCTCTTCACAGCTCCTGGCTCCTCCCTTCTGTTGGGGCACCCAAACCGAGCTGCAGCTCCTTGTGTTCATTCCTACACAGAGCTGCCGTTCAGCCCCCTCCCTTTTTTTTCCTCATTGGTTAACTGACTTTTATTGACAGTCGTGAGAGCTAATGGTGCCTCTGCTGTGTCTCAGCTAATCAGGTCCCGCTCAGGTAAGTATTAGGGGGGCTAATGCACACAACCTTTACAACCCCTTTAAGTATGACATGTTTGTAAAAAAAACTTCTGTTGTAGAGGACCCCCCTCCCCAACCCCATCCCCAATACTTACCTGAGCCCTATCTCGATCTAGCGCTGTGCATGAGAGCAGCGGCTCTCCTGGCTCTGTCCCTCCTCACTGGGCACATTAATAGCATTGACTCCCATTCCTTTCAATCAAATCTTATGATGAAAGCGAGGGGCAGGGTCATGCTGTCTGTGTCAATGGATGCAGACATCGAGGCTCGGGAGTGAGCCTGCATGAGTACCTCCCAAGCAGCTTTCTATTGGGACACTCAGTTGGGGAAGGAGCCAGGATAGCCGGTGGGGGAACCAAGAAGAGGAGGATTGGGGCTGCTCTGTGCAAAACCACTGTACAGAGCAGGTAAGTACAGTAAAACCTCAGTTTGAGAGTAACTTGGTTTGAGAGCGTTTTGCCAGACAAGCAAAATTTAAAATAAATTTTGACTTGATATACAAGCGATGTCTTGATATAAGAGGAGTATACAAGAGAAGAGAGGCGCCTCTAAGTGTAGCAATACAATTACATTTAATGAAGGTACAACATTTAGAATGTCACATGGTTGATGATTAAAACAGGCTACATCTAAGTATGCAGGCATCCGGGGTAAAGTTGTCCACATAGACCGTCCTCCTCACCACCATTGATGTCGTCCTTCCAAGCTGCGCTCCACGAACGGTTCAAGCTGCGCTTTCAGATCACTCTACTGCAGGGTAGTCTTTCCGGTCACGATTGCAGACTGACAGCGGTGAGAGTTTATAGCACAATTCTTTAACCGCTTGCCGACCGCCTCACGCAGATATACTGCGGCAGAAGGGCTCATACAGGCAAACTAATGTACCTGTACGTGGCCCTTTAACCACTTCAGCCCCGGACCAATTGGCAGCCAAAGGACCAGGCCCCTTTTTGCGATTCGGCACTGCGTTGATTTAACTGACAATTGCGCGGTCGTGCGACGTGGCTCCCAAACAAAATTGACGTCCTTTTTTTTCACAAATAGAGCTTTCTTTTGGTGGTATTTGATCGCCCCTGCGGTTTTTATTTTTTGCGCTATAAACAAAAATAGAACGAAAATTTTGAAAAAAATGCAACATTTTTTGCTTTTTGCTATAAGAAATATCCCCAAAAAATATATAAAAAAACTTTTTTTTTTATTCTTCTACATATTTTTGATAAAAAAAAATCGCAATTAACGATTATTGATTGGTTTGCGCAAAAGTTATAGCGTTTACAAAATAGGGGATCATTTTATAGCATTTTAATTAATATTTTTTTTTTTACTAGTAATGGCGGAGATCAGCGATTTTTTTTTGTGACTGCGACATTATGGCGGACACATCAGACATTTTTGACACATTTTTGGGACCATTGTCATTTATACAGCAATCAATGCTATTTAAATGCATTGATTCCTGTATAAATGACAGTTGTAGTGAAAGAGTTAACCACTAGGGGGAGGGGAGGGTTTATGGGCTGTGACGTGTGTGTGTTTTTTTACATTAGGGGGCGGGGCTGATGTCTGACGTCATTGATCGGCTTTCCCGATGACCGGGAACAGCCAATCAATGACAGGCAGAGTAGGAAGCGCGGGGAGAGGTTTGTTTACACAGACCTCTCCCCGTTCTTCAGCTCCGTAACCCGATCGCGGGACACCAGCAGGCAGGCAATTAAAGGGGACGTACAGGTACGTGCTTTTGCCTGCCCGTGCCATTCTGTAGACGTATATCTACATGAGGCGGTCGGGAAGCGGTTAAGAGGCGGCCTGTGGGCGTGCGCGAGTCGGGTCGTGGGTCCCACAGACTCGATCGCCGCGGGGATACCAGCGATCGTCTCACAGGGAGGAAGAACAGGGAGATGCTAATGTAGACAAGCATCTCCCCATTCTGCCTAGTGACACTGTCACTGATCTCTGTTCCCTGTGATCAGAGCAGAGATCATTGACGTGTCACACACACAGCCACGCCCCCCCACAGTTAGAAACACGCCCCTAGGACACACTTAACCCCTACACTGCCACCTAGTGGTTAACCCCTTCACTGCCAGTGTCATTTACACAGGAATCAGTGCATTTGTATAGCACTGATTGCTGTATAAATGCCAATGGTCCCAAAAATGTGTCAAAAATGTCTGATGTGTCCGCCATAATGTCGCAGTCACGATAAAAATTGCTGATCGCCGCCATTACATATTTTTAGTAAAAATTAAATTATTAATAAAAATGCCATAAAACTATCCTCTATTTTGTAAACGCTATAACTTGTGTGCAAACCAATCAATAATCGCTTATTGCAATTTTTTTTACCAAAAATATGTAGAAGAATAAATATACGGCCTAAACTGAGGGAAAAAAAATGTTTTATGTATATATTTTTTGGGGATATTTATTATAGCAAAAAGTAAAAAATAATGCGTTTTTTTCAAAATTGTCGCTCTTTTTTTGTTTATAGCACAAAAAATTTAAAACCGCAGGGGTGATCAAATACCACCAAAAGAAAGCTCTATTTATGGGAAAAAAAGGACGTCAATTTTGTTTGGGAGCCACGTCGCACGGCCGCGACCGTGTCAGTTAAAGCAACGCAGTGCCGAATCACAAAAAGTGCTCTGGTCAGGAAGGGGGTAAATTCTTCCGGGGCTGAAGTGGTTAAATAGCAAATTTTGTTTTGATTAATGCAATGCAGAAAATCTTGTTCAATATTTAAGTTATTTTTTTCCACACGGTCGTATTGTATTTCTGTGGAGTGAGCATTTTTCAAAGAAAACTCCGAAACCGCCACCTAGTTCTCTTTTCTTGCCGCTAATTAGCATGCATACACTCTGGCACAGATACAATTCTCTACATAGGTTGTCCCCCCGTTGTTTACATGTACACCGGAGCCTAATCCCATTCTCTCTACAGCCTCCCTACTTCGTCAATAATGACATTTTGGTGACAGAAACGAGTTCAATATTATTTGTTTGCAGAGCGTGTGGGAGGAAAGGACTTTTTTTTTTTTTTTCGCGCCGCAGATTTGGCACCAATTTGCAGCAAGGAGACGGGAGGGTTTGTATGAGACTAGTGGTTAAGATTCATGCTGTTCTGTCCACTTTTTCAATTATCCATAAATTTGCATTGCTGGCAGGCGGCATATTTCGCTGGGCGAAAATGCCACCTTGCAAGAGACAAATTAGGGGCAATGCTGGGAAGTTGGGCCATAATATAAGTGCTCCGGGGAATCTATCATCATATAAAAAGAAATGTGCATCCACTCAAATTGTAGATCAATGGTATTACCAGTTAAAGACGGTACATGGCTAATATATATATATATATATATATATATATATATATATATATATATATATATATATATATATATATATATATATATATATATATATATATATATATATATATATATTTTTAAATATATATATATATATATATATATATATATATATATATATAAAAAAAAATATATATATATATATATATATATATATATATATATATATATATATATATATATATATATATATATATATATATATATGATAAAAAATATATATTTTTTTAATTTTTATTTATTTTATTTATTTTTTCCTTTTCGGAGAGGTGGGGAGCTTATAAAGAGCGACTCCCTATCTTTTATGCGTGTCGCATTTGCAGAATCCTGACACTTAAGACTGCATTCAATTAAATAGCAGATTAACAGCAGAGCTGCCAATGAAGTGTGCAGGCAGGAAATAGCACTTCAGGTTGGAAAGTTACAGGAGCTCGGCGAAGCCGCATTAGCATCTGCTTGACCATGTAGACACTTATTAAAGGCAATGACCTTAGAGTCTGTCTGACATCTGCCACTTGCTATAGATACAGAGTCTGGAGCCAGCAAAACAGATTTTAGGCTAATGCACAGAAACACATTTTTAAATAGCGAGCAACAGGAATTTATTTATACACCTCTATAGTTTTCCCAACAAACATATATCCTTAGCCCTTCCCTGCCAGAGCCGTTTGCACACATGCTTAAAAATTATTTTAGGCCTGAAAATTACATAAACCCCAAAACGTTATGCATTTTCTAAAAGCAGACACCCTAGAGAATAAAATAGTGGCAGTACCAATTTTTTTATGTCACACGATACTACCGCAAAAAAAATACACTAAAGCCCCATACACACGCGCGGATTATCCGAGGACCAGGTCCGTCGGATCATGTCTGTCATACTTTGTCCGATGTTGGTTTTGCGTACACACGGTCGGACAAAGTTGTCGGAAAATCCGATCATTCTGAACGTGGTGACGTTTGTTGCCTACGACGGGACTACGTAGAGGCTAGTAGCCAATAGCTTTGGTCTTGTAATGTGATCTGAGCATGCGTAGCACTTTGTCCGTCGGAATTCGCTACACACGATCGGATTTGGTGTGATCGGACTTTGTTGTCAAAAAATCTATCCAGCAGGAGATAGGATTTTGTCCGTCAGACAATCCGATGGAAACTGTCCGATGGTGCCTACACACGGTCGGAATTTCCGACAACATTGTCTGATAGGACAGAATCCATCGGAAAATCCGACCGTGTGTATGGGGCTTAAGGCTGCTTTCACACTGGGGCGGTGCGAGGCGGCGACGGCAAAGCAGCGCTATATTTAGCGCTGCTTTACCATCGTTTTACCCGCAGTATGCGGCCGATAGCGGGGTGGTTTTAACCCCCGCTAGCGGCCGAAAAAGGGCTAAAAACCTCCGCAAAGCGCCGCTGCAGCGGCGCTTTGCGGGCGGTATCCCCGCGGTCTCCCATTGATTTCAATGGGATGGAGCGGTATAGGAGCGGTGAACACACCGCTCCTTCACCGCTCCAAAGATGCGGCTTGCAGGACATTTTTGAGCGTCCTGCAAGCGCACCGCTTCAGTGTGAAAGCCCTCGGGCTTTCACACTGAAGGAACAGCAACAGCTGTTTCGGGTCGGTTTGCAGGCGCTATTCTTAGCGCAATAACGCCTGCAAACCGCCCCAGTGTGAAAGCAGCCTAAAGTTAATTTTAGGGCACACAAACGCAATACATTACCCAATTTTTTTGTAAAATATAAAAGATGAGGTTGCACCAAGTAAATAGATAGCCAACATGTCAAACCTTAACCACTTACCGACCGATGCACGCCGATATACCTCGGCACAATGGCAGCAGTGGGCAAATGGGCGTACCTGTACGTCCCCTTTAATTGGCGGGGATAGCGGGCACCCGCGCCTGCCGCATACAGCGCGACCGTGCCCACGGACTCGATGTCTGCCAGTCTCCCGGCGATCGTGTCACGGAGCCGCAGAACGGGGAGATGCCTATGTAAACAAAGCATTTCCCCGTTCTGCCTTGTGACATGACAGAGATCACTGCTCCCTGTCATCGGGAGCAGTGATCGCTGTCATGTGAGTGGAAGACCATCCCCCTCACAGTTAGAATCACTCCCTAGGACACACTTAACCCCTTCATCGCCCCCTAGTGTTTAACCCCTTCCCTGCCAGTGTCATTTACACAGTAATCAGTGCATTTTTATAGCACTGATTGCTGTATAAATGACAATGGTCCCAAAATGGTGTCAAAAGTGTCCGATGTGTCCGCCATATTGTCGCAGTCCCGATAAAAATCGCACATCGACAGCCATTACTAATAAAAAATAAATTATAATAAAAATGCCATAAAACTATACCCTATTTTGAAGACCCTATAACTTTTGCGCAAACCAATCAATATACGCTTATTGCGATTATTTTTTACCAAAAATATGTAGAAGAATACATATCAGCCTGAACTGAGGAAAAAAATATGTTTTTTTTTATATATTTTGGGGGATATTTATTATAGCAAAAAGTAAAAAAAAATGTGTTTTTTTCAAAATTGTCGCCTTTTTTTATTTATAGCGCAAAAAGTAAAAACTGCAGAGGTGATCAAATATCAAACGTCACTTCCCAGGCATTTACCAGCTGTTGTCGGCTGTCTCTTTTGCAGAGCTTCTACCGCTGGAGACCGGACCGGAGTGGCTTTCAGAAAAGGTTTGTACAGATACTCCTCGTTTAATGACTGCTCGGACCTACGACCAGCTCTCCCGACCCGAATGATGCACTGTACATCATTGTATTGTACAGTACAGAATTTTTGCTGTTTATATTTTTGTGTTTTGTACGATACCTCCCAACTTTCTGAGATGGGAATGAGGGACACCTATTTAGTATGTAGGCATAGGACACACACCCAGCCACGCCTCCTTAAAGGAGAATTGTAAAATAAATTATTGGTTAAACCCACAAGTGCATTTTCACTACTATTATCTTTGGGTTATATTTATTATAGCAAAAAATAAAAAAGAATGCGTTTTTTTTCAAAATTGTCGCTCTTTTTTGTTTATAGTGCAAAAAATAAAAACCGCAGGGGTGATCAAATACCACCAAAAGAAAGCTCTATTTGTGGGGAAAAAAGGACGCCAATTTTGTTTGGGAGCCAGGCCGCACGACCGCGCAATTGTCAGTTTAAAGCGACGCAGTGCCGAATCGCAAAAGGGGGCCTGGTCCTTTGGCTGCAAATTGGTCCGGCCTGTATGTGGTTAACTACTATTCCTTTATATTGGCTTTTGAAATATACAAATACAGCAATTTAGAAATTGGATGAAAAGTTTAGCACTGGGAAGCACTTTTTGAAAGATATAATTATATACAATTATATAGATTGGAGCAACATGAGGGACAGATGGGGGGGGGGAGGGACAGAGGGACTTTGTTCCGAATGAGGGATGGTCCCTCGAAATCCGGGACAGTTGGGAGCTATGCTGTACTTATGCAAATGAAAACAATGTTATTGAGTTTGAGTTTTGTGTTTAGACCTTTTTTTCACAATACAGTACAGTAGTTAAGAATGCTTAAAATATTAATTACTTGAGTTTTGTGTTTTAGACCTTTTTTTCACAATACAGTACAGTAGTTAAGAATGCTTATTAAATATTAATTACTTGTGGCATTCCTAACTAAATTTTAATAGTTTACCTACTAGTTTAAGCCATTATTAGATAGTTATTATTTCAGACTATCATTCATATTCCGCGATTATAGGAATGTCCAAATTTCGAATTTACAAATTTTTCTGTAAAAGTTAATCAACCCCAACAGGCATATAATATCGAGAAATATAAATTTAAACTAAAATGGATGCAACTTATGCCGTGAGGACACAAAGTAAGTGCAAAACTGTAAAATAATAAACATCTGCCTACTGAAGCAATCCGTATCTGGAGAGTGCATGAACATAGTTCTAATGAACTAACAAAGGGACAAATTAATCCCTTGATGACACATAGGTTATGAAACCTGTCTCCGAGGGACGTTTACAGTAATCAGTGCAATTTTATAGCACTGATTGCAATATTAAATGACAAAGGATCCAATAATGTCAAATGTCGATTGTCGCATAAGTTGCTCTTGATAAAAAACGCAGATCCCTGCATTACTACTAAAAAATAATAAAATAAAATGTTTAACAACCTGGTTGCTGGAACGGAACCTGGGCGTTAAGTGAGGAGAGCCTGTATAGCGATTTTTTCTTTACTGGGCTAGATAGGTTCGTTTTAGATTGTGGATTCCTGTAGATTTTGAGATTTTAGTATTAGGGTGAACTTCTACTTTATTTTTGCGTGCGCCTGTGAAATGGCGACAAACTTCAATACCCTATATTTTCTATAGGCAACGCATTGAAAGCCCCCTATAGGTCATAAGTTTAGTGTTACGGAGGAGGTCTGGTGCTAGAAATGATTTTGTCATTCTGGTGTGCGTAGCAATATGTAACATGTATATCGCAATCTGCGTTTTCACGCATAGGCGCTAGACATGTGCACTGACGAAAAATTTGTTAATTTTAGTTTCAATCGTTTTATTTATTTATTTTTGTTTTTCAGGTCATTCATTATGATTGCAATTCATAAATTTGTAAATTTGTTCATTTGCCTATTTCGAAAATTTGTAAATTCGTAAATTCTAAAATCCGAATATAAGACAGGAAATCCGAAAATTCTAAAGAATAACTAACTAACTAATAATAACTAACTATTAACTTATAGGTATTGGAATTTCCTTTCAAATTTAGCTGTTAATGAACGTAGCAAGTACGAATTAATCTGAAGTTATGAAGTATCCGAAATAACGAATGCCGCATCTAAACAAATTGAAAGGAACAAATTAATAATAAATAATAATAATAATAATAATACAACATTTATATTATTATTATTGTTATTTATTATTATTATTATTAATTTGTTACGTTCCATCTGCTTAGATGCGGCATTCGTTATTTCGGATAAATTCATATGTTTTACGTTCACTAACAGCCAAATTTGAAAGGAAACTACCTATAATTTAATAGTTAGTAATAGTTAAGTTATTATTAGTTAGTTATTATTTCAGATTTTCTCATTTTCGGATTTTGGAATTCCAAATTTAGAATTTACAAATTTTTGAATTTACGAATCTACGAATATTCTAATATTCGAATTTTCTAATTTTCGTAAAATTTATGAAATTATTGAAAATGGAGCTAAGCTAAGTATTAGGGGGGGGGGGGCTGAATGGTGGCTGCTGCACACAGAAGGTTTTTTATCCTAATGAATAGAATGCATTAAGATAAAAAAAAAAACATCTGCCTTCTGTAAACACGCAAATCCCTGTTCTGTGAGGAGTGACAGATCGTGAGTTCCTAATAGAAACACACACAGGGAACACAATTAACCCCTTGATCGCCCCCTAGTGTTAACCCCTTCCTTGCCAGTGACGTTTTTACAGTAATCAGTGCATTTTTATAGCACTGATTGCTGTATAAATGACAATGATCCCAATAATGTGTCAAAAGTGTCCGATGTGTCCGCCATAATGTTGCCTTCTTGATAAAAAACGCAGATCGCCGCCATTACTACTAAAAAAATAATAACAATAAAAATGCTATAATTTATCCCTTGTTTTATAGACACTATAACTTTTGCACAAACCAATCAATACACGCTTGTTGATTTGCAATTTTTTATTACCAAAAATATGTAGAAGAATACATATCGGCCTAAACTGAGAAAAAAATGAGCTTTTTTTAAAAAAAAAACTGGGGATATTTATTATATTAAAAAGTACAAAATATTGTGTTTTTTTTCAAAATTGACGCTGTTTTTTTATTTATAGCGCAAAAAAATAAAAACCGCAGAGGTGATCAAATACCACCAAAAGAAAGCTCTATTTGTGGGGAAAAAAAAAGGAAGTTTTTTGTTTGGGTGCAGCGCCGCACGACCGCGCAATTGTCAGTGCTGAATCGCAAAAAATGGCCCGGTCATTCATCAGCCAAACCTTCCGGGGATGAAGTGGTTAATTATATCTGAAATAGACACAGATCTAGCTTTAAAAAAAAAAAAAAACCTGTGTTAATAGTTGTTATTTGATATATGAATTTGGCCATTTCTTTTTTTACTTGCGCTCAGTATTCTATGTTTCTTTCATGCACATTTTACTATATGAAAAGTCATGTGTTATGTTGCCAATTCCTTTCAACAGAGTAATACTTTTTAAGATTTATTGAACACATTTCTTCTGAAAATCCATTGATCATATGAAATTTTGCACATTTAGTAGCCTAATTACCCCACAATATTTTATGATTTGTCTGGGACCTTACCATTGGTAGTTTTTAATATCCAACATATCGTAAACTCTAGAACACTGATACAACAATTACATTTGTTTTAAAATAATTAGAAGTACATAATTGTCTCTGTAATTGATTTTTTTGGGGTTCTACAAAGTTTTCAGAAAAACAAACTTCAAAGGAACTGAGAAATGTAACAACTTTTTTCCTGTTAATCAGTTTCTGGAATATCCTGCTCTTTTTCAGAATTCTTTGAACTCAGACATGAAAATGGTAATATTTTATCATGCACAACTTTTCTGTGCTCCAAATGTCAGCTAGAATATACTGTATGTATGATGCACTATGTACACACATCTTGGTGTTAACCAAAGGAAAAAAAGAGTCTTGAATCAAATACATGAAAAAGTACAATATTACTTCACCGTACATCATTTTGGCATATGGTGGAACATACTGAATGTTCATTATATGAAAGCAGAGCTAGACAATGCCATCCTGATTGGAAGTTCATTGTCACCTCCACAACACCTGGAAACTCAATGAAATACAAATTTAAGCTCAACTCCCCCCAAATCAACCGCCTCCTCACCTGGAGGGCCCCAAGGCAGTAAGTTTTGATAAATTTTGTTTTCATACTTATCTTTTTCAGAAGTATTTAGGCCAGTCATGTGACCAGCTGGGTCCTCTTCAGTCTTCTTCCAACAGTACATTATCCCCAGTGATGCCGAGAGCAATGCTGGCATTAAGTCGTCAGAGTAAGATGATAAAATACAGCCGATAAAACAGCCAATGCAATTCAGCCATTAGGCCTTATGCCCCATACACACGGTCGGAAATTCCGACCACAAAATCCGTCAGATTTTTCCCGACTGATTTTGTCCGACACTGGTGTTGCATACACACGGTCGGACAAAGTTGTCGTCAAATCCGATCATCCTGAATGTGGTGACGTTCGTTGCGTACGACAGGACTACGTAGAGGCTAGTAGCCAATAGCTTTGGTCTTGTAATGTGATCTGAGCATGCGTGGCACTTTGTCCGTCGGAATTCGCTACACACGATCGGAAAAAGTCTGATAGGACTTTGTTGTCGGAAAATTTGAGAGCAGGATCTCAAACTTTTTCCGTCGGAAATTCCGACGGAAAAAGTCCGGTAGAGCCCACACACGGTCGGAATTTCCGACAACATGGTCTGATAGGACATTTTCCTTTCGGAAAATCCGACCGTGTGTATGGGGCATTAACCTGTTGCCGACTGCCCCACGTACATATATGGCAGCCTCTCTGCACAGAATCATGTACCTGTACGTGATCCATAGCTCCCAACTGTCCCTGATTTCGAGGGACTGTCCCTGATTTGGAACAATGTCCCTCTTTCCCCCTCATTTGTCCCTCATTTTGGTGTGATCTATATAGTTGTATATGAAATGCACTTTTTATCTTTCAAAAAGAGTTTCCCAGTGCTAAACCTTTCATCCAATTTCAAAACTGATGCATTTGTACATTTTAAAAGCCAATACAAAGGAATAGTAGTGGTAAAAAAAATTCTTGTGGATTTAATTAACCTTTTTTTTGGTTAATTCTCCTTTAAGGGGTGTGGCAGGGGGCATGTCCTATGCCTACATTCATTTGTTAGTAGGTGTCCCTCATTCCCATCTCAAAATGTTGGGAGGTATACATGTTCCGTGCACAAGGGTAGGGGGCGCGCTCGCCCGCCGGTCCGTCGGCGCTGTGACTCGGTTCAGAACCAATCAATCTTTAGGTCAAGGCCAATGATTTATGGCCTGGATCTGCTGATTAGGTTTGACAAATCACAGAACCTCCTGTGTCTGTGTTTACATTACACAGACACAGGAAATGATGCAATCTTCTCTCCTGATGATCCGGCGTGAGAGAAGTACAAGCACTACACTGACACCAGATCACATAGTTGGGCACATTTAACCCCCTGATCGCCCCCCCCGTTAACCCTTTCACTCCCTGTCACAGTGTCATTAGGTACAGTGTACAGATTTTTTGCTAGCAGATAGCATTAGCGTCAGTTGGCATCAGTCCCAGATAGCATCAATGTAACGCAATTCAGCCGTTAGGCCTTAACCTGTTGATTACCTGATAAAGTTTTAACCCCCTGATCACACCCTTTTACTCCCTGTCACAGTGTCATTAGTACAATGTACAGATCTTTTTTCTGATCACTGTATTAGTGTCACAGGTGACGCCAGATAGCGTTAGTGTCAGTTAGTGTGAATCCCACACAGTGAGAGATTGTTCGCCACATATTCATTATCATATTTAACGTATACATATATAATATATACATTATCATAGTCTCAACGGACCAATATCTTTGATCAGATCAGAACTGTACTAGCATAATCAATAGTATAGTATTCCCAAAAAATGCAGCATTAGCAGGATCACACCCGACACCTGCCAGAATCAGGCCTGATCTCTGCTAGCACTAGCAGGTAAATTTTATTTGTAGGGGTTCAAACAGTCCTTGACAGCTAGGTGCTTTTTTGCCTGTGAGTCGCACTAAGTACCTGTAAATGTACTGGCCAAAATGTCAAACCTAAGGTACACTAGTGAAGAGGCCTACAGGATTCTGAGCATGACAGATGAGAGCAATGGGAGTCCTCACTGTCAGATTCAGGATCAATATTCAAACCTGTAGAGAGCAGCGGCACCCTGACAGATAGCTCTGATAATGGAGTAGAGGTCCCTGTTATGGTCAGGCGTACGCAACCCCCTCCCCCTGGTTGCTGAGGTGCTACAATCGCATGATGATTCCCGTAGGCAGCAGAGTGACAGTACTAGTGCCACTCTGCCTTTTGGGGAGCTGGCGAGCACCAGCGGCCTAGTACAACCTGGTCGCAGACAAACCAGCACTGCTAAGTGCAGTTCAAGCAGGTGCAGTGGCTCGCACAAGTAGTGTCCCACAGCCACTGAGAATTTAAACGCAGACCTGTAGAGACCATAGTGCCGTTCCTGCTCATACTTCCCCGATTCACTGGCCAACCTGGATTTCAGATGGAAACAGCAGATTTAACTCCCCTTTTTTAGCTGTTTTTTGTGGAAGATCTGTACTGATCTTATGTGGACCAAAGCAATTTATATGCCAATCAATTTATCGCCGCAAGCCCAAATTTTAACCTTGCCAGACAATTTCCATGGAAAAGTATCATGGTTTCCGAATTTAAGATTTTTCTGGGCCTAACCCTCAACATGCATTACTAAAAAGTGAGTTAAGGTCATATTGGTCCACAGACCCAATTCATCATATCTCTGTGTTCTCTGCTGCCATGGCAAGGACTAGATACGAGCAAATATTGCGGTTTATGTACTTCAACTCTGTCGTCCTCGTGGTGACCCTGGATATGATCGGCTCCACAACATTCGGACCCTCGTAAATCACTTGAACCAAACATTTTCAGTCTTGTATATGCCCCAACAAGCTGTCTACGTAGATGAGTCCTTCATTAAGTTTTCTGGCCACCTTGCATTCAAACAGTTTTCCCCAGCAAGTGTGCCAGATATGGGGTCAAAATGTATAAGCTCTGTGAGAGGGCAACAGGCTATACATGAAGTTTCCTGAATTTATAAGGGAAACGATAGCAGTGGAGTGGAGCTCTGTCACTGCCTATACTACATAGGGAGCAGTGGCAAGATTGTTTGGGACTTGGTGTCAACCTTATTTGGAAAGGGATACCACTTATACGTGGACAATTATTATACAAGCGTGCCACTTTTTAGACCCCTTTTGGAATTGGCGCATGTGGCACCATGTGACCTAATCACCAAGGCTTCCCCCAACGGCTTGTAAATTCCAAAATTAGATAGGGGGGGGGGGGGGGGGGAGCCTGCTTGAGAAATAGAGAATTGCTTGCAGTGAAGTGGAAGGACAAACTGGATATTTTAGGTCTTGCCTTCGATTCACGCAGATACGACAGTCCCAATTACAACGGCGACTAGTGTTGTTTAGAAGCACCTCTGTGTCCACGACTACAACCTGAACATGATGGCACAGTACCTAATTTCCCAGAAGGCCAGATCCTGGTGCAAGAAAGTGTCTGTATATTTATTCAAATTCGCCGTTTTCAGCGCTTATATACTATACAAAGCATCAGGAAGAAGTGGATTCTTCTTAACATTTCAGGAAGAGATCTTTGTATCCAGAAGGTGCTATGGCCAAATTTCCCAATCAAGATGCAGTGAGCCAGCTGCAAGAGAGGCATTTTCCAGATATCCTCTCTGGTACCGCTACTCAAAGAGCACCCCAAAAAAGATGTTGTGTCTGTAGTAAGTGTGGATATAGGCGTGACTCACGCTATTTTTGTCCCTCCTGTCCTGGCCAACCTAGTCTTTGCATGCAGGACTGTTTTAGTCGCTATCACACACTAATAGAGTATTAGTATAGAGTACAGCACGGCACAGTCTAGGGCACACATTCACACAGGGTTTTGAAAGATGTTAGTCAGGAAACTGGCTTGCATTTTGAGAGACCCTAGTCTGGAACATTTTAAGTTTTTTTACAGTTACAAAAAAGTTTAAAAAAAGTAAAAAATAAAACACCATAAAAAAGTAAAAATAAATTTAAAAAAGCCAAAAATTGTTGTTGTTTTATTGAGTTGATGTTCAGTTCTTACTGTTTTACTTTACTGCATACTATACTGCTATACTGTAATGTTTTATTGTTACTGTGTTTTATTGTTAACCATTGTTTGCTTTGCAGGTAGACCATTCAGCTGCAGCACTGATCTGATCTGTATTCTGACAGCAACAAGGTTTGCTTTCAGAATACATAAATCAGTGACTACAGTGCTGTAGCAGGTGATTTCACCACCACAGTTAAAAAAGAGCGTATATGCCGAAACATGGGGGGCGGGGGGGGGCAGAAGACAGATCACCCCTATGCTTCGGCATATATTTTTCACCCTTTTTTGGCACAAACTGCAATAAAAAAAGTTGCTGTTTTATTGAGTTAATGTATAACTGTTACTGTGTTTTATTGTTAACCGTTGTTTTCTTTGCAGGAAAGGCATTGCACCACTGATCTGTTTATTCTGACCGCAACAGGGTTTGCTTTCAGAATACATAAATCAGTGACTACAGCACTGTAGGAGGTGATTTCCCCACTGCAGTTAAAAAAAGAGCATATATGCCAAAGCATGGGGGCAGGGGTGGTCAGAGGACGGATCACCCCTATGCTTCGGCATATATTTTTTACTATTTTTTTTGGCACAGATTGCAATAAAAAAAATTGCTGTTTTATTGAATTAATGTTTAATTGTTACTGTGTTTTATTGTTAATCATTTGTTTGCTTTGCAGGTAGGCCATTTAGCTGCAGCACTGATCTGATGTATATTCTGACAGCAACAAGGTTTGATTTCAGAATACATAAATCAGTGACTACAGTGCTCTAGCAGGTGATTTCACCACCACAGTTAACAAAAGAGCGTATATGCTGAAGCATGGGGGCTGGGGTGGTCAGAAGGTGGATCGCACCTATGCTTCGGCATATATTTTTTACTCTTTTTTGGCACAGATTGCAATAAAAACAAGTTGCTGTTCTATTGAGTTAATGTTTTATTGTTAACTGTTTGCTTTGCATATATTTTTTTCCCTTTTCTTGGCAGAGATTTCTACATTCACATTGTTCGATGTGAATGGAGGAATCTTTTAGGTTAATTTTTTTCCTTCAGCCCGCGGGCTGAAGGAAAAAAAAGAACATTGCATGTATGCCCATCATTAGAAGTGGGTGGATGCAGGGCGATATATTCTAATGGTGGACAAACCACACAATTTTTCTGGCAGAGATTCCTTCATCCACATTGATCGATGTGAATGGAGGAACTATTATGCCGCGTACACACGACCGGTTTTCCCATCGGAATAACCTCTGAAGGTTTTTCCGACGGAGTTCAGACGGAATTCTGCTGAAACTGTCTTGCGTACACACGATCACACCAAAGTCCGATTGTCAAGAACGCGGTGACGTACAACACATACAACGCGACTAGAAAAAGGAAGTATGCATCGTTTTTGGTCCATCGGAACAGCATACAGACAAGCGGTTTTCCCGATAGGAATTGGTTCCATCCGAAATATTTAGAACATGTTCTATTTCTAGGTCCGTCAGAATTTTCGAAAAAAAAAGTCTGATGAGGCATACACACGATCGGAATATACGCTGAAAAGCTTCCGTCTGACTTTTTCTGTCGGAAATTCCGCTCGTGTGTACATGGCATTAGGTTCTCTTTTTTCATTCAGCCCACAGGCAGCATGAGAAAAAAGAACATTACAATATATTCCCAACAAGAACCAGCAATGTACTGGTACGTTGCTGGACTTTGAGTAGTTATACCGGGATAATGCCTGCAGGTTTAGGCATCATCTTGGTATCTTTTTTTTAGCCAGTGGTCAGCTTTCATGTAAAAGCAATCTTAGCAGCTAATTAGCCGCTAGACTGCTTTTACAAGTAGTGGGAGGAGAATCCCCTCCCCCGCCCCTGCCTTTCACAGTTTTCTCAGGCTCTCCTGTCCTACCGGGGAACCCGAGAATGCAGCCGGTGGTTCTGCCAGCTGACCATAGAGATGATTGGAGACCGGAATGGCTCCAATCATCTCTATGGCCTAAGAAACCGGAAGCTATGATCATTTAATCTCTTCGGTTTCGCTAGATATAAACAGTGCCATTTTTAAATTGGGAAAGCATCTGATCACACCAATGTGGTCAGATGCTTTAGGAGAGATCTAGATTCTAATAGACCACAATTTAATAAAAAAAGAGTATCTGTCACTTCCTATTGCTATTATAAGGGATATTTACATTCCCTGTGATAACAATAAAAGTGATAAAAAAAATTATTAAAGGGACAGTGTAAAAATGTAATAAAAAGCAAAATAAATAAGAAACAAAAAGAAAAAAAAAGCATCCTGTCCCCCGTGCTTGTGCGCAAATGAGAACGCAAGCATCTTTCTCATTTCATATGCAAACAGCAATTGCACCATGCATGTGAGGTATCACTGTGAACATCAGATCAAGGGCAGTAAGCGTGAAGAGTGACTTTTTCCACTGCAGGAGACTCTGCCCCTTATCCTTCCACATTCAGTCAGGCGGAGGCTCCTGAAGTTGTCTCTGTCCAAGATCTGGTTACTAATCACAATAGCCATTAGCCATACTACCTGAGTTATATGTAATAAGCTATATACCAACGTTCCTTTCCTTGAATTTGTGCAACTCCTTGGGTGCCATTACACCATTTTTGCTCATTAGCATATGAGCCAATTAGCATCACTGTTCTTGGTAAAAAAAAAATATTTTTTTTTTCATGCTGTTTTTGGCATACAGCTGTCCATTTGTGTCCTAGGGTGCTCTACTATGATGCCCTTCCCCCTCATTCACCCCAGGGGATGCACCTTTACCCCTTACATGTTTACTCTAGATGTCTGTTTTATATCTTTTATAGATCTCAGTATCTAGTTTATTTGGTTATCTGTGTGTACAGGATATTTGCTGCCTGACTCTATAGAGAAAGTTATAGAACTACAATTTAGCTCTGAAAAGGGTGTTGTTCCTTCGTCTCCCCCTCTACAGGGTCATAGCAAGGTTCAATCTAATTAATGTTAATTTCAGCTTACTTCAACAATATAATTATGAGGTAGGGCTCAGTTTGCATATATCTTAGCTATTGACTAAGTCGTGAGCCTTTCAGTTCCTACTTACGGTTTTACCCAGTGGCGACTGGTGGGTTCTTCTTTTGGGGGGGCAAACAAAAACCAACCCCCCGGCAGCGCGACACTGACAGCAAATCCCCCATTGTGGTGCAGCACTGACAGCACCCCCTCCCTCCTGGCGGCGTGGCACTGACAGCCCCCCCTCTCTCCCCCGCCACAAGGGGCGGCTGAGGGCGTGGCACTGACAGTAAACCCACACAATGGATATTCCAGCACTTATCTGCTCGTGTGGTGGGAGTGCGGACATTGGCAGCTCCGATGTCTGCTCCTCAACCTTCCTTCTTGGCTTCATCCGCCGTCTGTCTCCTCTTCCGCCAAAGCTTTGGCCAATTGGGAAACAGGTCTCATGACCTGCCTCCTGATTGGCGGGGAGGAACTTTACTGTGAAAATAGCAAAAATATATTTGCTATCGACACACAACTGGGTGGGATCGGGGCGCAGTGCTCTGTGCCCCAAGTCAACCCTTTTTTGAAGCCTATTAGAGCCTCTGGCTCTAATAACGTGGTTAAAAAAAAACACTCCCCCCATTGGAATCCATAGTCCGGTGCCCTGATATGTAGATTAGGGGGCTGAAAGCATAGATGGGGGGGAGGCGCCGGTGATTTTACCCCTTTTTTTTCAATCTACCTTTTTGGCTTGGATTCATTTGCTTTGGTGGACCTCCCACTACCCCCACCAAGTAGAAACAGCATTCGGCTTATTACAGCTGTTTGCTAATAACTACATCAGTGAGCCCAATGGTTTTACCTCTTTAGGCATTAACCTGATCCTTATTCTCAAATCTATTCACAATTTTGGATTCTCAACTACCTATTTTCTGCCTTATTCTTTTGCCTTTATCTCACTACCTCCTATCATCTCCCTTTTTCTCTTTTCACTCCTTTCCTTTCTTACAAGTAAGGGATACATACACAACCACCAACATGGCTTATTCTACCTTGGGCAAGTGCCCTTTCATTATCTCACATAACCTCCAAGGGTTAAATACACCTGAAAAAAGAACAACAGTATTAAAATAGCTACAGAAGCACAAACCTAAAATTGGCTTAATGCAGGAGACACATTTCAAAAGTGGTCATGTTCTAAGAATCACTTCTAAATTTCCCCCAACTGCCTATTATGCGACCATTTCTGGTGTTAAACCAAAAGGGGTGTATATTCTCATTAGCAGGGAGGCCCCCTTCCATTTGCAACAGCAACTGGTTGATCCAGAGGGGAGATATCTCTTATAAAAGGGACATATACTGCCAAAACGCTTACTTTTGCGAATGTTTACTTTCCTAACAATTCTCATGTCTTGTATTGCAAACAGGTTACTAAAGAACTTTCCTGGTTTGCAGAGGGTTGTATAATACCCGGAGGGGACTTCAACATCCCCCTTAACCCCCCCCCCCCCCCCCCCCCCCAAGACACCTCAAACGGTAAAAACTAGTGTTTCCTACAGGGCCCTGAAGATGATAAAAAAAAACACAGAGTACCTTACAATTAATAGATACATTGCGCTTAATGCATCCTGAAGCCAAAGACTACACCTACTACTCAATACCCCATGCCAAATACTCACAAATTGATTATCTATTTGTGACACAAAGAGATCTACCAATCCCAAGATCAGCCAATATAGGCATACAGGCACTATCTGACCATTCTCCGATATCTATTGGTGTCGATTTATCCAACGCTCAACCAAAATCCTTTCAATGGCGCCTGAATGTTTTACTGCTGCCTGATGCTTCAATCCATACACAGATCACTCAACATATGGTGATTGAAAAAGCAAATAAATATATAAAGTCCACAGTGACAATCCCAACACCATAAATAAATGAAATCTTCTGGTTTGATGTTCCTTAAAATAAAAGCTTCACCATGTGTGCTCGTGAGATATATGACAACTCACCAAAGGTGTCTGACCACCTTTTACAGTAGGTAAAAATGCACTTAGCTTGAATGGAACAGAGGAATCCTAGGTATGCAACTCTCCACTGAGTGACCCCCTCCAGATGACGGCTGAGGATAACGGAACAGACTCCACCAAGGACACACAAAAAGATCTATTATGGTGTAGTAAGTTTTAATTAAGAAATGTTAAAAAAGGTAACAAAAGATTTTGCACTCACATGTGACTGTGCTATGCCCAGCACTAAGGTGTCACAGTCTCCTGTGAGTGCAAAAGGTGAAAAAGTGGTCCCCCTTACCTGAAATCTATGCTGGAGGCATAACAAAGAGCCTGGTACCCTATTCCACATATGATGGCAAAGCCCCTGTATAGCCACTTTCTGATCCCAAATCTGTAACCTAACATGCAAGATCACTGATTCCATTGACACTGATTCCATTGAGAGTGATTCCACTGACACCTGAGTGTTGCTTCTTAAACATCACTTCAGTTTCAATGAGGATATCTAAAAAATGGTGAGACATTTACTCAACAAAGGTCCTTAAATCTAGCCATATCCTAACAATAAAAGACTGGCTGTTTAAGGTGAACACTTTGTACAAAATGAAGGAATCAGCAGCCATTGCTACAGATACAGTTTTTGGATAGTTTTTGCAAAACATGGAATGCCTGGTATATGTTTAAGCTGTCAAATGAGTACAAAGATGTAGGGTGATTATACGCCAGCCCAGTCCACTATTCACTTAGGTCCTAACTGATGACTTTAATGTAGGGTTTTATAGACATGTTTGATAAAGGTGACTTACAGTTTTCTCTGTATTCGAATGTCCCCGTACCGTATGTAGAATCTCACTTTCAGTATTTCTAAATAACTTCTCTATCCTTTTTCCTCTACCATTGTCAACAATATATTGTAATGTGTACAAAATCGTTCCACTTAATAACGCATTCTATGAATCATTTTTGGAACTCTTTACCTAGCTTAATTGCGATAATTACAGCTAAACATGTTATTGGTTTTCATTTTATTATATGATGTCATTCTCTTTGGCATACAGTACCTGATGTTTATGGAAAATGTTGCTTTGATTTTTCTCCATATGCAACTTTAATACATCTGTATATAAAATTTCTGTGAAAACCTTGGAATACAATGTACACTTTTGCAATGTTCTAGAATAAACTTTAATGTGAAAAAAAATATGGACTCAACATGCCACTTAGTAAATAGCTTGGGGTGTCTACTTTCCAAAAAGGGGTCATTGGGGGGGGGGGGTGCTATTGTAGCGCCCACCACTTTAGGTGTTAGTTTAATTTCAGGTTAAATTCCTAATGCCCTGCTGTATTTGTACAGGCCTGGAAGGTTTGTTCTGGGTTAGGGTGGAGTTATAGGTTAGTGGGGGGTGTGATCATCTGTTCATCACCCTGGTAAACACTCCCTCACTTGTCAAGAGAAGTGTCTGGAAAATAGGCGGGTCAGGTTCTGAAGGACAGGCAGTGTGCATGGGTACCCGTTCAAAAGTTAATTTGCTTGGTCCAGGGAGGGACCCATTCATATACACTGGGGTCACATGTTCCCTGGGGAGTTGGAGATGGGAATCTGATCAACCCACACAAGCTTAAAGATGTGACCATAAGGCCCAAGGCTGGAAGGCCTGGAAATGCAGCGAATCCAGAGCTGGAAAGCCACTGAACCTTGCCGGAAGGTGATGGAGAGCCGGGGACTCCAGAGCTGGAAGGTACTCATCCTACAAGTATGAACACATGGACCGGAGTGGACCAGGATATGCTTGGATCTTTCCTAAGCTGGCCTGGAAAAGAGGAAAGGGGCAGGAAGGAGAAGGCAGGTGAGGCCTGGGACTGTAAGCCTTTTAAGTTCCTCATATCTTTCAGAGGGCTATGCATGTCATCTCACATAGGAAAGGGACTATCCCTCACACACAGCATTCCAGAGGCAACATGTATCCTGTGCATCATCGAGATGGTAGCACCTGCCGCAAATCTGGAAATAAAGTTGGAGTTTTGAACTGTTTTGTGCTTGTTATTGCAGGGGTGGAAGAAGCGGGGGTTAAAACAGCATCACTGTAATGAACTTACTAGCAGCTCCTAAGGGAGTAGTGCACTTCACTATCTTTGTATTTTAGGGCCTCCAAAACTGTGATAGGTAGTGAGAAATGAAATTAGCAATTTACACCCTTTGAAATCCTAAGGCGGTGATTGGTTTTTGGCACCCGTTAGCAGCTAGGAATCCAAAAAGTCTCACACATGTGGTATCCCCGTACTCAGGAGAAGAAGCAGAATGTATTTTGGGGTGTAATTCCACATATACCCATGGCATGTGTGAGCAATATATAATTTAAGTGACAACTTTGTGTAAACATTTTTTTTTTATTTTACAGAAACTTGTGGCATTATATAAAATATTCCATAGGCTCAACATGCCTCTCAACAAATAGCTTGGGGTGTCTACTTTCCAAAATGGGGTGATTTGGGTGGGGGAGGGATGGGGGTTGTGCAATCTTGACATTCCAGGGCCTCCGAAACTGTAATAGGTAGTGAGGAAGTGAAATGAGCAATTTACGCCCTTTGAAATCGTGAAGGTGGTAATTGGTTTTCAGGGTCCTGTACGCGGCTAGGCTCTGAAAAAATGTCTCACACATGTAGTATCCCAGTACTCAGGAGAAGCAGCAGAATGTATTTTGTATTTTAGTGCATGCACGAGAAAAGGTCACACTGAAACTGTGTTCAGATTGATGATACTCTCTTTGTTGGTTCCGGATATTTTATAGGTGAGCTACTAAGGCGGTGAGCATATGTATCATTAGCACAATGTTATCTAGGTATTAGTAGTTTCTGATTGGTTGTGTCCATGTAAGGTGAACTTCCTCCAGGGTCTGGGCATCACCAAGACGGGCATATTCCTAGGTGGAGGCACCAACTTAGTTTCACATTCCTTTGACACGATGGGAGGGGGTGCTACTATTGACATTTTGAGCAGCAATATAAAAGCAGTTTATATACAGGAAAAATATAGACTTTATAGTATATAAGAAAAGATGCATAGAAAATGGGCATTTTACCTGATCCATTACAGAATGTGGTGATTCAGAAAAGCATTAAAAAGCAACTGGACTGGACATTTTTTATTTCGGGTAGCAGGTAAAATAAATATGGAGGAGTTGGGCCTCAGGCCAGGAGGATGAGTGACACAAGATAGTTGGGTATCGCCAATAAGGTAGGTATGTAACTATCCCATCTGGAGAAGAAGGGGGTGGTTCCTGGGACTGCTTGATGGGAACCACCATTCTATGCAGGACCCTTTCGTGCCTACTCACTAGACAATCAGATAGCATTATAAAACAACTAATCTTTATCAGTGAAACCTCCTCTTACCAAATAAAATTGTAAAATAAACAAAGTATTACACACCGTGAAACTTAAAACATGTACTACATATAGAAACCTAAGCAGAGGATGAAGAAACCAGACTGTTCGGGTGAATCCCAGACAGGTGGCAACCCTAGTTCAGTGCATTCCAGTGCAGTCAGCAAAAATTAAACGTGTTGCATTTTTTTCTGTATGGAGAGCATCTGGAATGGGTCAAAATGCATTGAAAATGCACTACTAGCCAATAATGTCACTGGTTCCCAAAAAAGTGTCAGACGTCTGATTTTTCCACCACAATGTCGCAGTTCCGCTAAAAATCTCTGATCGCCGCCATTAACTAGTAAAACAAATACATAAATGAACAAAAATGCCATAAAAAAAATATCCCATAGTTTATAGACATGATAACTTTTGCGCAAACCAATCAATATACGCTTATTGGGATTTTTTTTTTTACAAAAAATATGTAGCAGAATACATATTGGCCTAAATTGATGAAGAAATTTGATTTTTTTTTTAAATTTATTGGATGTGTTTTATAGCAGAAAAGTAAAAAATATTGTTTTTTTTTTTTTTTTAATTGTCTGTGTTTTTTTTATAGCGCAAAAAATATATGATCAAATACCACCAAAAGAAAGCTCTATTTGTGGGAAAAAAATATTTGGGTACAGCATCGCACACCCACGCAATTGTCAGTTAAAGTAACGCAGTGCCGTATTGCAAAAAATGGCCTGATCATTATGGGGTAAAACCTTTCGAGCTGAAGTGGTTAAGGGAAGTCCATGGGGGCCCCCAGGACACCAGAACTAGTGTCTCCATTGGAAAATTTTGCCTCTATTCCTCTTCTGGGGACAACCCAAAATTTGGGGTTTTCTTTTACTTTCATTTTTTATTAAAACTGTACACAGGACAAACAGAAAGGGTGAATCTCTCTAACAGGGGCACAGACAGCAATTAAAAGCTAATAGAAGTTCTAATCTATTCCCACCCTGTCCAAAAGTTGCCCTTAAAGTGGTTGTAAACCCTGTTACACCACTCTTACCTACAGGTAAACCTATAACAAGGCTTACCTGTAGGTACCTTGAATATCTCCTAAACTTGCACAGTTTAGGAGATATTCAGTATATGCGCTGCTGCCGACGTCATCGGCAAATGTGCACTGAAGAAACGGGCCGCTGGTGATGCTTCTTCAGGACTGATGCTGTGACCGCCAAGGTCCCTTGCGTAAGAGCGGGAGTGATATCATCGCTGCTACGGCCACTCACAGCGCCGAAGCCACGAACCCGTAAGTAACTCCGGTGGAAGACATCCACCGTGTACTCGGAGGGCCGACGCCGATTCAGGGCATCGTTCTGATGTAAGTATTTCATAATGAGCAAGTATGCGGCGCATACTAGCTCATTATGCCTTTGTCTTGAAGAGTTTTTTTTTTTTTTTCTCTGAGGTTTACAACCATCTTAAAGTGGTTGTACACCCTGTACAACCACTTTTACCTACAGGTCAGCCTATATTCAGGCTGACCTGTAGGTGCTGGAAATATCTCCTAAACCTCCACGGTTTAGGAGATATTTACGAAAAAGACGAATGACTACGGCACATGCCCCGATGTCATTGGCGCATGCGCACTTTAGAAAGCGAACATCGCGCCGTTCCAAATAGGGGTCATGCCGTGATGGGCGGCTCCCACGCACATTCACGGGAGAGAATTGAGGCGATTCAGTTCGCATTGTAGCGCTATACAAGTTATTCATTCATTCATTCAGAGACGTCACGCGACTCCGGCCAGTCACAGAGCTGGAGTTCGCGGCCCCCGGAAAGAAGACAACGGTGACATTGCAGGCTTCGGTTTCAGGTAAGTGACACATAAGGGGCTACTATGCGATGCATAGTAGTCCATTATGCTTTACCTTTGCATGGAAACAAAGAGGAAGTAAAACCCACCGGGTATTACTTCCTCTTTAAGGCTCAATTCACACTGTAGTGATGCAGGAACCCTGCAAACCCAATGTGGGTTCCCGCATCGCATGTCTGATGGTAGCAGTTCACACTGCCCTACACGATCTACTGGGAGTGTCAATTAAAAGTTAAGGACACCCCCAAATCAGTTTGCATATCGCAGTGCGAACTGCAAATTCGGACAGAAATCCGATCGCATAGGTGGGAACACCCATGCAATCCTATTCTGATGCGGACCAAAAAAAGGGTCCTGGGCGAGTTTGGTCTGAATGCGATGCAAATTCTGCCATACTATCTGTATGGCGGAAATCGCATCACACAGAGATTGCATGTGATTTGCACTGCAGTGCGGTGCGAATCACATCCGATGTCGGACATCGCACCAGTGGGGAACTGGCCCTTAAACTGTTGACCACTGCAATGTCAACTGGAAGGACAAAAAGGCTTTGAACTTCTTGTGTACACACTGGTATTGTCTTGGTGCTGGGTACATCAAAAGCTGTGGTTCTAAAGATAGTCCTTACACACCCTTTATCCTTAGCGTACTTATTATTTGTTGCCAATGCATAAGAAGGACAACCGGAATAGTTCTATTTTTCAGGAATGTGTATTTCTGCAAAGCAAATTATCCCTTTTAATTTGTACAATTACTCAACGTGTGATTAGAGCAGTATTGTGGTATATAGCAGTCGCAATGTTCAGCTGCACAGCATTACCCAGAATGCTTGGCAAGGACAACCAGGGCCCTTTGTTTATTTAGCAAGGAAGAATTCTGGATCTCTTTGAGAACATTGATTGCCATCCTACATTCTTCTTTATCTGTACCGAGAACACGGAACCATTTTTTTCAAGTGTTACAGAATGCCAACAGACAAGGTCCTCCTGGTCATCAACACATCCAAACAATAGGCGGAAATATCCAGGCTTATATTCAAAATATCTTTTCATAAAAGCTTCTTTTTTTTTTTTTTGCGATAATGTGGTGGTGCCGCTAGAACGATTTGGCTCGGCCTCTGTTGAGAATAATGTATTTAGCTTCTTTGTTTTGAGGCATGAGAGCTTTGTCCCAATCTTACATTAAAGAATGGTCTCTAAACATGTACGCAATTATAATTTGTCTTTTATCTGTTCTTGTAAAAGAGCAGCTGTGCTTCCGCGTTGGCTGTGATATATACTGTGCCGCTCCTCCCCTCCAAACTGGCAACGCTTTCCCGATAATTTTTTAGCTGGTCCCAGTAAGAGATCTGAGCTCATCAAGAAGGCAGAGTTTACCGAGGAATAGGCTTGAGAGACCTCTGCTAACCCGCTCTGCCTTTGATCTTCCAAACATCCTTGATATATGTCCCCTCCCCACCACACATTCACAGCCAAAATACATCCCCTGTCCAAAACCAATTACTGAAATACCGTGTTTTTAGAGCATCCTGTGCGCACTTTCCATTCTACGGTCAGGCGGATCCAGCAGGTCTGTTATTTTGGAATAGTTATGTTATTTTTTTCTTTTTTTTTGGTACTATTAAAAAAAAAAAAATGAACAACAAGACCATTTTTTTTACAGTTGCTAAGATAATACTAAAGATAACTGGAAATGGGCTGCTAAAAGAGGCTACCACATCTAGCATGTGATTTACAAAGCATAAAACAAAATAAATAGAATTTTTTGTACCCAGAAAGGATTTCTATAGACCTTAAATATGTCTATACAGTCCACCGCAAGCAATATCTTAGACCGTCTTAATCAATAAACATAATTACACATCACAAAGTGCATCCTTTACTAGTAACATAAACAGTGAAAATATTTTTTTTTAATCCCCAAGGTTATTATAGTAAAATGTGAATAATCAATAAAATTGACAATATAAATAAATTCATAAACACGTGCGGTCCTTTTAATAGAGAAGTATGGGGTTTATTTGTTTTTCTGAATCATACATACCTAGGTGGATGCAGCATCGGTCCGATGCTGCATCTGTCCTGCGCCGGCTCTAATGCCGCGCACACACGGTCGGAATTCTCGTCGGAAAAAGCTCTGATGGTTTTCCCGTCGGAATTCCGACGGAATTTTGCTCAAACTGTCTTGCCTACAAACGGTCACACCAAATTCCGACAGTCAATAACACCACGGCATACAACACGTTCGACTGCACTATAAAAGGGAAGTTTAATGCTTCTGAGCATGCGTCGAATTGTTTCCGAGCATGCGTCGGAATTTTGCGTGTCGGAATTGCATACACACGATCGGAAAATCCGATAGAAAGGTTTTCCGTCGGAAAAATTAAGAACAGGTTCTCAATCCAAAGTCCGTCAGAAATTCCGACAGAAAAAGACCAATGGGCATACACACGGTCGGAAAATCCGATGAAAAGCTCCCATCGGACTGTTTCCATCGGAAATTCCGACCGCGTGTACGCGGCATAACACTGAGAACCCAGCGAGCAAACATCGCCGATCGCTCGGTTCCCAAGGCACCCTCAGCAGTGAGCTTGTGACTGTCAATCACTGGCTCACTGCTCTGCTCACTGACTCACTGGAACGCTGGACTGTTGTGGGGGTGGGAACAGCCGCTGATAGGCTGAGCCAGGTGCCGGTCCCGGCATGTGGGCGGATCCCGACTTCATTGTCGCAATATTGCACGAGCCTGGGCCGGCTCTGTGACATCAGCCAACAGTGGGCTTCAGCGTTTTTTTAAAAGCAATTATTTTTGAAAAAATACACTTTTTTGAATTTTAATGCAAAAAAAAAAAACACAATAGATAACCCAATTATTTTGTAAAATATAAAAGATGAAGTAACTCTGAGTAAATAGATACCTAACAAGTCACGCTTTAAATATTATTATATTAAATTATTATTATTTATTTTTCCATCTGTGTATCGTCGACAAACAACGCAAATTTTACTATCCATAGGCAACGATTTAAAAGCCTTTAAAGGTTACCACTTTAGATTTAAAGAGGAGGTCTAGTGCTAGAAATACTGCCCATGATCTGACGTTCATGGTGATACCTCACATGCGTGGGACGACTGCTGTTTGTGCTCGTGACCAAATCGTGCATTCGCCTTTGCACAAGGAGCATAGGAGGATGGGGCACTTAAAATGTTTTTTATTATTCATTTATTTTTATGTAGCACCCTGATGTTTAGGCAGGGGTGCTCCTAAATTTACCTGCCAGGTGTAGTTACCATGGATCATTGTTAGGGATCAATTGATTCCACCCTAATTCCTGCCTTTGTCTCTTCTGCCGCTAGGTGGCCGGGTACCTGGTGACATTAGATAAGACAAGGGCAAAGCAAGGACAAATTAGGAGTATCTCAGCCAATGGGCAGGGGTTTTCTTAAATCCCTTGGCCTGCTGGGAGAACCTATATATTTGAGTCAGGTGATATATGTTCTGTGCCACCTGGACAGCTGTGTGTGTTGTATTGCCTGGGCTGCTAGGCCAGAGTTTGTGCCTATCCTGGGCACATCAGGTTGCTAGGCTGTCTGAGGGCCTATCCAGAAGCAGGAGAGTAGCGTAGGGTTGGGACTGCGGCTTGCAGCTTGCAGTCCAACCAGAAGTGACGGTTCTGCTGGCCAGAGAACCTTTCGTGGTTGGAGGTAGAGGGGAAGCTGTCGCCACTAAGGGACCAACCAACTTGTCACCAGGGACCACAGTGAGTAGCTTAAGCAAGTAACTGAGAAGTATTCTCACCAACCGGGGCTGGTGAAAGATTGGGAAACTTCAGCAGGTGTCAAGCCAGGTTCCCAGCCAGCGGAGGTGACGCTTGCACAGCAGCCTTGTGTGTCAAGCCAGGGACAGAGCAGCCAGTGGGGTGAAGCTCGAGGAAGAACTCTGTGCAGGCCAGTTAAATTCCTATCATCTACTAGGACCCCCAGGTCCTTTTCCTTCCTAGATTCCCCCAGAGGTTCTCCTCCCAGTGTATAGATTGCATTCATATTTTTGCCACCCAAATGCATTATTTTAAATTTTTCTACATTAAACCTCATTTGCCATGTAGTTGCCCACTCCATTAATTTGTTCAGATCTTCTTGCAAGGTCTCCACATCCTGCAGAGAAGTTATTGCCCTGCTTAGCTTAGTGTCGTCCACAAATACAGAGATTGAACTGTTTACCCCATCCTCCAGGTCGTTTATGAACAAAATGAAATGGGATTGAGATTAGACTTAATCTGTCTAAAACTGAGCTCTTAATATTTCCTCCCCCACGTGCCCCTTCCCCTGACTTCTCAGTCAAGATCAATGGCACATCTATCAGTCCATCCCCACATGCCAGGGTGCTATGGGTAATCCTAGACTCTGAACTGTCCTTTCGGACCCACATACAATCCCTGTCCAAATCATGCCGCCTTAGCCTCCGCAACATTTCCAGAATACGCCCCTTTTTAACGAATGACACCACCAAGCTTCTAACTCACTCCCTGGTTATCTCTCGCCTCGACTACTGCAATTCCCTCCTCATTGGACTACCTTTACATAGACTATCCCCCCTTCAGTCCATAATGAATGCTGCTGCAAGACTTATCCACCTTACCAACCATTCAGCGTCCTCCACCCCTCTCTGCCAATCCCTCCACTGGCTTCCACTCACCCAACGAATAAAATTCAAAGTACTAACAATAGTTTACAAAGCCACCCGTAACTCTGCCCCCAGCTACATCACTAACCTAGTACCAAAATACCAACCAAGCCGCTCTCTTCGGTCCTCCCAAGACCTCCTGCTCTGTAGCTCCCTTGTCACCTCCTCCCATGCTCGCCTCCAGGATTTCTCCAGAGTTTCTCCCATCCTTTGGAACGCTCTACCCCAATCTGTCCGACTGTCCCCTAATCTATTCATCTTTAGACGATCCCTGAAAACCTTTCTCTTTAACCGCTTCAATACAGGGCTTTTAAACACCCTTCCTTACCAGAGCACTTTTTGCGATTCGGCACTGCGTCGCTTTAACTAACAATTGCGCGGTCGTGCAACGTTACACCCAAACAAAATTTACGTCCTTTTTTTCCCACAAATAGAGCTTTCTTTTGGTGGTATTTGATCGCCCCTGCGGTTTTTATTTTTTGCGCTATAAACAAAAGAAGAGCGACAATTTTGAAAAAAAACACAATATTTTTTACTTTTTGCTATAATAAATATCCCATTTTTTTTAAAAAAAAAAACTATTTTTTTCCTCAGTTTAGGCCGATACGTATTCTTCTACATATTTTTGGTAAAAAAAATCGCAATAGGCGTATATTGATCGGTTTGCGCAAAAGTTATAGCGTCTACAAAATAGGGGATAGATTTATTGAATTTTTTTTTTTTTTTTTTTTTACTAGTAATGGCGGCGATCTGCGATTTTTTTTTTCGTGACTGCGACATTGCGGCGGACACTTCGGACACTTTTGACACATTTTTGGAACCATTCACATTTACACAGCGATCGTTGCTATAAAATTGCAATGATTACTGTGTAAATGTGACTGGCAGTGAAGGGGTTAACTCTAGGGGGCGCTGGAGGGGTTAATATGTTCCCTAATAGAAGTGATTCTAACTGTGGGGGGAGGGGACTTAAGGGGAGGAGACCGATCATGTGTTCCTCCGTACTGGATCACATGATCGGTCTCCTCTGCACTGACAGGACGTGGAGCTGTGTGTTTACACACACAGCTCCACGGTCCCGCACGGTCCCGTTGTTTTAACGGGCAATCGCGGGTGCCCGGCGGACATCGCGGCCGCCGGGCACTCGCACCGTGTCCCGAGCGATGCCGCGGGCGCGCGCGCGCGCGCCGGCGGCGCGCGCGCGCCCCCCAGGCGGCCGGGAATGCGAGGACGTCATATGACGCCCACCCAGGATGGTAGATCCACCTTGTGGGCGTCATATGTACATGGGCGGGTATTGAAGTGGTTAAAGAAGCCTATCCTGCTTCTAACTAACACTGTTTTACTTTTTCCATCAACTCATCCCCCACAGCTATTACCTCTTGTATCAATTGACCCTTTCTTTTTAGATTTTAAGCTCTAGCGAGCAGGGCCCTCTGATTCCTCTTGTACCAAATTGTTATGTAATTGTAATGTCTGCCTTTATTTTGTTAAGCGCTGCGCAAACTGTTGGCGCTATATAAATCCTGTATAATAATAATATAATAATTGGTCCCAGCACAGAAGACACAGGGACCCCGCTACCCACCCCTGACCATTCCAAGTATTCCATTTATCACCACCCTCTGAATTCGCCCTTGTAGCCAGTTTTCAATCCATGTACTCACCCTATGGTCCATGCCAACGGACCTTACTTTGTACAGTAATTGTTTATGGGGAACTGTGTCAAATGCTTTTGCACAATCCAGATACACCACGTCTACGGGCCTTCCTTTATCTAGATGGAAACTCAATACGGAAAAGGGAAAAGGGGGCAGAAAGGGGCAGTGGGACTTTATATGAAACAAGATACTTAGGGTAAATTACTTCGATCAATATACTATATTAAATTATTAATTCATTGGGAACACACCGAGAGATAGTACAGTTGATATAACAATGATAGTGATTATTTAATAGTTAAAATTGTAGTAAATAAAATTAAACAATATGATAATCACATAGCACAATAAAATTCACAGTACAGTGGTATTATACATGATAGAATAAACAGTAGACCAACAGTACATTCTAAAGTGTATATACAGTAATAACCAATGAAATAAATAAATGATTGAAGTAAATCACACCCATGGTAACGTCATGGCTAATGGGGCATGGCATCCACTGGTAAAGAGCTTGACGCGTTTCGTGGATCGTCTCCACTCATCAGGAGCAGCTGTGTATTGGAAATACCTATGGATGACAAATACTATATATAGTAGATGGTACTGGTGGTATGAGTTGGAGGCACTGGGAGGTGTGTAATAGCATCCCCCGGGAGCTGAGGTGACATCCAAAATCGGCAAACGGGCCATAAAAGTAAAGTGAATATTCCTTGTGGATGGTGTGCAGTCTGAAACTGCGCGGAAAAATGTGTGGTGAAAAGGTGGAGGAGGTGTATAGGCAGATTGTGCCAGAAATCACGCTGTAACAAAAACCAGTGTTGGAAAGAGGCCCGCAGCAACATCAGGGATGTACACCAACGTCACGCTGAAATATGCCCAGCTTGGAGGAAAGGAGCTCCTGGTACCACCAGTACCATCTACTATATATAGTATTTGTCATCCATAGGTATTTCCAATACACAGCTGCTCCTGATGAGTGGAGACGATCCACGAAACGCGTCGAGCTCTTTACCAGTGGATGCCATGCCCCATTAGCCATGACGTTACCATGGGTGTGATTTACTTCAATCATTTATTTATTTCATTGGTTATTACTGTATATACACTTTAGAATGTACTGTTGGTCTACTGTTTATTCTATCATGTATAATACCACTGTACTGTGAATTTTATTGTGCTATGTGATTATCATATTGTTTAATTTTATTTACTACAATTTTAACTATTAAATAATCACTATCATTATTATATCAACTGTACTATCTCTCGGTGTGTTCCCAATGAATTAATAATTTAATATAGTATATTGATCGAAGTAATTTACCCTAAGTATCTTGTTTCATATAAAGTCCCACTGCCCCTTTCTGCCCCCTTTTCCCTTTTCCGTATCAAGTATCGGGGATGGAGTCCTGTGTACTGAATGGTCACGGCTCATATAAAGTCCCATCTGTATCTGTATTTACTTTTCTAGATGGAAACTCACCTGCTCATAGAAGGTTAATAGATTGGGTTGGCAAGAACAATTCTTCATGAATCCATGCTGATTACTGCTAATGATACTTATCATCTCCTCCAAGACCTTGCCTGACATTGATGTTAGGCTAACTGGTCTGTAATTCCTGGGGATGTATTTTGGACCCTTTTTAAATATCAGTGCTACAATGGCTTTTCTCAGCTGGTACCATTCCAGTCAGTAGACTGTCAGTAAAAATTAGGAACAACAGTCTGGCAATTACTTGACTGAGTTCCCTAAGTACCCTTGGGTGCAAGCCATCCAGTCCCGGTGATTTAATAATGTTAAGTTTCCCAAGTCTAATTCTAATTCTGTCGTCTGTTAGCCATGAGGATGCTTCCTGTGATGTGTCATGAGGATAAACAATGCAGTTTTGGCTACTGAAGTGTTCTATCTTAGCTGCCCTAATTGCACCCTTACATTTCTTGTTGCATTCTTTATAAAGTCAGAATGCTGACGATCCCTCAACCTTGTATTTTTTGAAGGGCTTCTCTTTTGCTTTTATATGTGAGTTAAGCCATCCAGGACTTTTGTTCGCTCTTTTAAATTTATTACCCAATGGGATGCATTAGCTAATACGCTTATTTAATATGCTCTTAAAGCAAACCCATCTCTCCTCCGTGTTCTTTGTTCCTAAGATTTTATCCCAATATATGCCTTCTAGCAAGGTTCATCTTTAAGCGAAGTTGGCTCTTTTGAAATTCAGTGTCTTTGTACTTCCCCTATGTTTCCTATTTGTGTGTGTAAAAAGTAAATACAAAAACAACAGTAAATAAAAAAACAACAGCTTTTGACAAGTCCTTTATTAAAAAACAAAAACTAAAAATAAATGTCCCTCGAAGTAGACCCAACGTCAATCACGATGCCCGTCGCTACCGCCGACCTGGAAAAAAAAAAAGAGTTCGGCACTCAACGAATGCTCCCACTTTCTAACAGTTCTGCCTTCTGACAGTTCTTAAATAACTAAGGGGTGGGGCCACCCAGTGACGTCATCCCCAGGATTGCAAGCGCCCTGCATTGATGTCTATAGGGTTGCTTGGCTTTAGGTCTCCCCCTGCTGGCCAAAGGAAAATGGTGTCAAATCTGATGGGCACTCCAAGTTGCAAGAAGGGGAGCTGTTTAACTGCTTGCTGCCCGCCCACCGTCAAATCACGGCAGGGCGGTGCGGCTCTCGTTCTGGGATGATGTCATCTGATGGCACCCCAGAACGGCTCGGGGGGAGCGCATTGCGCCAATAACAGCCGCGCCTTGTTGCTAGGACATGGCGTGACCCCGATCTCTGTAAAGAGCCGCATCCACGGCTCTTTAACCATGTGATCGGATGTGTCCAATCACAGTCGGTCACATGTAAACACGGAGATGCCGGTAATCGGCTCTCCTAGCCTTACACTGACAGAGTGTGTGGCGGGGAGAGCCGATCAGCAGCATCTTCACGCAGGGGGACAACTAGGAATGTAATCATGGCACTGATCATCAGCTCCCTGACTACAATATAGCAATACAGTATCACCAATCAGTGCCCACCATTGCCCACCAATGCCAGCAATCAGTGCCCAGCAGTGGCAGCAATCAGTGCCCACCACTGCCCACAAGTCCCACCAATCAGTGCCAATTAGTGATGCCAGTACATGCTGGCAATCAGTGCAACCTGTCAGTGCTGCCCATCAATGCCCATCACTGCTGTCACTGCTGTCGATCAATGCCCATCAGTGTCGCCCATCAGTGCCACCCATCAATGCCCATTAGTGCCCATCAGTACCGCCTATCCGTGGCGCCCATCCACACCACCTATCAGTGCCCACCAGTGCCACCTATCAGTGCCCATCAGTGCCACATATCAGTGCCACCTATCAGTGCCCATAAGTGCAGCATATTAGTGCCTCCTCATCAGTGCCACCTCATCTGTGCCCATAAGTGCCGCCTCATCAGTGCCCCATAAGTGCCAATTCATCAATGTCCACCAGTTCTGCCTATCAGTGCCCATCAGTGCTGCCCTCATCAGCGCACATCAGGGAAGGTGAAAAATGACTTAGTTGCAAAATTTACTGACAGAACAAAGGTAAAAAAACTTATTTTTTCAAAGATTTTGGTCTTTTTTTATTGTAAAAAATAAAAACCCAGAAGTGATTAAATACCACCAAAAGAAAGCTCTATTTGTGTGAAGAAAGTGATAAAAAATGTGTTTGGGAACAGTGTAGCACGACCGCGCAATTGTCATTCAAATTGCGACATCGCTGAAAGCTGAAAAATGTCTTGGACCGGTAAGTGCCCGGTAGGCAAGTGGTTAAAAAAAAAAAGAAAAGTTAATATTTGCAAAATATACCATGTGGCACGTGTACTGCAAAGTTTGGAAACCCCTGGTGTAAACAATAATTCAGCAACTGAAATAAATATATTTATGATTTAGATTATTTTCTATCCATGGTCTAAAGCCCCTACAATATGTTGTAAACAATTATTTAACTTATTTTTGCTCCAATGGTCCTTAATGCTTGATTTTTTGTTAGGCACTGTCTATCCCAATCTGACACTGCCAATTGGTAATCCCCTTTTTTTATTAGGATTCATAAGACTCTGTCCTAAAAAGTTAAAAATCAATTCCCAGCATCTGTTTAGGGATTTGCAAGATATGTTGGATTGAATTACATTGTTTGCTGTAGCTAGCTGTGTCTACAACAGGAGAGCGGCTGCCACTGGGAGGCATTTGCTACTGTTACAAGCTTGGATGGAACTGTATTCCTTTATTCCAAATACTGCATTCAAAAAATCGAAAGAGTTAAATAGCTTTTATCATGGGGTAAAGGTTTATGTTAACTGTGGTAATACAAACTGTGATTTATTGTAGTTATTGTTACATTAAATTCACAATAAAGCAAATTTGGCCTGTTGTAATAAAGTAATTAAAAATGATGTAGTACTTTACTTTTGAGGAAACAAAATGTGCCAAGAGTTCCTTCAATATTAGGATTGCCTAAAGTTTTTTCCTTCATTTTTCCTGTGAAATTACATTTTCTGCAAATAATTACCGATATTACAAATCTATTTGTTACTGATATTTATATAGCACTGTGCGTTTACACATCACTCTACATCCCTGCCCTCAAGAAGCTTACAATCTAAGATCCCTATCCTACATGCATACATACCAATGCAAATTTATACAGGGGCTAATTAACCTACCAGCATGTTTTTGATGTGTGGGAGGAAACCAGACTACCTGGAGGAAACCCATGCAAGCACATGGAGAAAAGTCCTGCGCACAGGGTGTTCCGGGTGTGCCTGGGCACACCCTAATCACCCCATGCACATTAGCATTGTCGCAGGAAGATGGGAATGGTCTCCATCTTACCCGATCTGCCATAAGAGAAGTGTCTTATGCAATTCTCTTTTACTGTGCCGGGAAGGGAGATTGATCACCCTTCTGGCGCCATATATATGTAGACACACGTGTGCACACCCTTATGCGAGACACCTATGACAGGGAGGACTTGCACATCATCTTCTCCTGACAAATACCCTTCATTTCTTTTCAGAGGCACAATATCTGAAAGAAAACAGTAAAATATGCCAGAGAACACAGGGACAGAGACAATGTTGCCCAGAACCAAAAGATACTGAGATCCAAAAAAGCCAACTGTGTTGCTCTGCAGTCATTGCTGGATTTCTGCATTGCCCACGATGGCCACTGCCAAGGCATTAGAGCTGCCAGGGGTGAGACATTGGGGTTGATATACTAAAACTGGAGAGGGAAAAATCTGGTGCAGCTCTGCATGGTAGCCAATCAGCTTCTAACTTCAGCTTGTTCAGTTAGGCTTTGACAAAAAAAAAAAACCTGGAAGCTGATTGGTTTCTATGCAGTGTTGCACCAGATTTTGCACGCTCACGTATTAGTAAATCTCCCCCCATTGTGTTGATAAAAGTTGAACGTTTTTTGTCATATGCGCAAAGTATAAGTGCCAAGTACAATGAAATGCTTACCTGTGTGCATTCATATAGTTTGGCACAAAAGTAGACAACACATAAATTGACAAACTTTATGACTATTATTATTATAATACAGGATTTATATAGCATCAACAGTTTGCGCATGGCTTTACAACGTTAGGGCAAGCAGTACAGTTACAATGCAATTTGATACGGGAGTAATCAGAGGGCCCTGCTCTTTAGAGCTTACATTCTAAAAGGAAGGGTCAAGTAATACAAAAGGTAATATCTGTGGGGGGTGAGCTGATGGAGAAAAAAGTACAGTTGTTAGGTGGAGGCAGGATAGGCTTCTCTAAAGAGAAACGTTATAAGGGATCGTCTAAAAGTGGATAGAGTTGGAGATAGTCGGACAGATTGGGGTAGGGAATTTTAGAGGATGGGAGAGGCTCGGGAGAAGTCCTGGAGGGGAGTATGGTAGGAGGTGACAAGGGAGCTAGCCAAATTCTGACCAGGCCTTTTTCTGGAACTTTTTGTTTACAAGTTTAAATAGAACATTTTTTGATAGAAAATTACTTAGAACCCCCAAACATTATATATATATATATATTTATCACAGACCCTAGAAAATGAAATGGCGATCGTTGCAATATTTTATGTCACACTGTATTTGCGCAGCGGTCTTTCAAACACAGTTTTTTGGGAAAAAATACACTTTAATGAATAAAAAAGAAAAAAGAAATCACTAAAGTTAGCCCAGTTTTTTTGTATAATGTGAAAGATGATGTTAAGCTGAGCAAATAGATACATGTCATGATTTAAAATCACGCACGCTCGTGAAATAGCGACAAACTACGATATCTAAAAATCTCCATTGGCGACGCTTTAAAAATGTTTACAGTTTACCTGTTTAGAGATTCAGAGGAGTTCTTATGCTAGAATTATTGCTCTCGCTCTAATGATCGTGATGATACCTCACATGTGTGGATTGAACAGTGCTTACATATGTGGGCGCTACTTATGTATGTGTTCGCTTCTGCCAGCACAAGGGATGGGACGCTTAAATATTTTTTTGTTTTTCTTATTTATTTTACTTTTTATTTTTTACACTGTCTCTTTATTTTAATTTTTTTGATCACTTTGTAAACATCCCTTGTAATAGAAATAAGCATGACGGATCCTCTTTGACCCCAGACCTCTCATTTACCTTTAAAAGCAAAAGTAATAATTTTTTTTTAAACTTTTTGACTTAAAAAAAATAAAAAAATTCTTTAACCACTTAAGGACCGCCTCATGCCGATATATACATCAGCAGAATGGCACGGCTGGGCACAAGCACTTACAGGTACGTTGCTCTTTAAGAGCCCAGCCGTGGGTCGCGCGATCGCCGCCGGCGGCACGCTCAGGACCTGGTCCTGAGCTCCGTGACCGTGGCCGTGGGACAAGATGTGAAACAAACTTCTCCCCGTGCTTCCTACTGTCACTGATCGTCTGTTCCCTGTCATAGGGAAAGATGATCAGTGACGTCACACGCCAAGCCACCCCCCCTACAGTAAAAAAAACACATAGGTCACACTTAACCCCTTCACTGCCAGTGACATTTATACAGTAATCAATGCATTTTTAATCGAAGTGATCGCTGTATAAATGACAATGGTCCCAAAAATTGGTCAAAATTGTCCGACGTGTCCGCCATAATGTCACAGTCACAATAAAAATCCCTGATTGCCGCCATTACTAGTAAAAAAAAATTATCAATAAAAATGCCATAGATCAATCCCCTATTTTGTAAGCGCTATAACTTTTGCGCAAACCAATCAATAAACACTTATTGCGATTTTTTTTACCAAAAATATGTAGAAGAATACGTATCTGCCTAAACTGAGGAAAAAAAATATTTCTATATATATTTTTGGGGGATATTTATTATAGCAAAAAGTAAAAAATATAGATATTTTTTCAAAATTGACGCTCTATTTTTATTTATAGCGCAAAAAATAAAAAACGCAGAGGTGATCAAATACCACCAAAAGAAATCTCTATTTGTGGGAAAAAAAGGACGTCAATTTTGTTTGGGAGCCACGTTGCACGACCGCGCAATTGTCAGTTAAAGCAACGCAGTGCCGAATCGCAAAAAAGGGGCCTGGTCCTTTGGCTGCAAATTGGTCCGGGGCTGAAGTGGTTAAGCTCGAGAACCAGAAGTGACATTATACTGTGGGAGGTCGGCAAGTGGCTAGAGAGCAGGAGGTCTTGGGAGGAATGAAGAGGATGATTTTATTGTTATTTTGAGACTAGGTTAGTGATGTAGCTGAGGGCAGAGTTGTGGATGGCTTTGTAAGTTGTTGTTAGTATTTTTAATTTAATTAGTTGGGTGAGTGGCAGCCAATGGAGGGATTGGAAGAGAGGAGTAGCAGACATTGAGCAGTTTGTAAGGTGGATGAGCCTGGCAGCAGCATTCATGATGGACTGAAGGGGGTGATAGCCTATTTTTGTTTTTATTCTTTATTTAATGGTATGCGTCAAAATAACACAACATGCCAAAATAACCAGAATGGTTACAAATAGGCCATGAAGAAAAACCTTAACTAAATCACATTAAAAAAAAACAGTACAAGAATCAGAACTTGTGAACATGGCCTGCAAGCTGCCATAACCACTATATCAACGCACACCATAAAGCTTTTTTTTAAATATTTTTGAGGTGTCTGAAAAAAGGGGGAAGATGTAAATGGAGAGGAAAGAAAACGAGGAAGGAGAGAAAAAAATAAAATAAAAATAAAATAAAAATATATAAAGATAGGGGTAGAGGGAGTGGCGGAATGATAGGGCAAATGGGAGGGGGGAAGGTCCATGGTTGGGGCGACGGGTCTTCAAATCATATCCATTACAGGAGATGTTAGCAGGTTAAGATAGCGATAAGTATTCATCTGAATACCAAGTCCCAGTAAAGCCATTGCGTGTTGTGCTCCTCTATCTTATTTCTAAGGGCAGCAGTCAAGTTCTTCATGTGTTGGATGTCCTTCACCCTGATAAACTATTGATAGATGGTAGGTGGAGAATGTTTTTTCCACATACTAGGGATGCATGCTAGACATGGGAACTGACAAAAAATTTGTTTTGTTTCATTTTGTCCCGTTTCGTATATAAAAAAATTCGTAATTCATAATTTGTGTACGAAATTCCGTTCGAATTCGTACGAAATACGAATTTCGTACGAATCGTAATTTTTTTTCGAATCGTTAGTAAAGTTGCGAATCGTTACGAATCGTTACGAATTGTTAACGCGGCTAATGAATTGTTGGTTCTCGTAACACAGAGAACAATTCGAATCCAACTACAAATATCGAATTTCAATTTCAAGTTACGAATCGTTACGAATCTTTACGAATCGTTACGAATCGTTACGAATTGTTAATAAATCCAACTACAAATATCGAATTTCAACTAATATGAAAGAAATTATAATAGCAGATATAACGAATGCTTCGAATGATTCGAATGAATTAGAAATAAAGTATATCTAATATAGAGAACTGTTCCTGCACAAAGTGTCATTTTTGCAGGAAAAAAAGCTATTTAAAATCACTCGCGGCTAATGAAATGTCGGCTCCGTAACACAGAGAACAGTCATTCATTGATAAAAAAAAAACAAAAAAGCGTAGGGGTCCCCCCAAATTCAATAACCAGGCTGTGGGATTCGATAATAATTATAGAAAACGATATACCACTACAATCTATTATCGCATCTCTAAGCATCAACTTTGTCTAGTCTGTAGATTAGTCAGTCTGTAAAAACTATCAGCGCATGCTACTATTAATATCACAATAATATTAAAAGGGGGTTACACAATTACATAACATACAGCAAGGCTACAATACAATGATATAATATACAGTTAAAATACAATATAATGATCTACTTATCGTGACCCTCGCAGCTGAGCTCCAGATGGAATAAGAGAATCAGTTGTGTGTGCAAACCCTTTTTGTCAATCACACCTCAATCACAGCACCTCCCACTGCCCGCCCACCTGCCCAGTTGGTAGTCGCCTCCATGTATTCTGATTGTACTGCCACAAGTGGTCTCTGGGGGCAGTAATTAGTCTTTGTTTCGCCCAGACAGATTGGAGCCGCCATTCATCACGTACAATAGCCTTAGACTCATGACAATATGAGGTGTAACTGGTTACATTCCACAATAGGGGGGGGTGTATCTTGTAGATGTGTGGATCCCAGATTGAATCCAACACAGGCCCTTCAGGTCTGGTATGGATATTAAGGGGAACCCCAGCCAAAAGAAAAATGGCGTGGGGTCCCCCCTAAATATCCATACCAGACCCTTCAGGTCTGGGATGGATTTTAAGGGAAACTCCGGCCAAAAAAAAAAAAATGGCGTGGGGTCCCCCTCAAAATCCATACCAGACCCTTATCCGAGCACGCAACGTGGCAGGCCGCAGGAAAAGAGGGGGGACTAGAGCAGCCCCCCCTCCCGCCTGAACCGTACCAGGCCACATGCCCTCAACATTGGAGGGTGCTTTGGGGGTCTGAGACCCCAAAGCACCTTGTCCCATGTTGATGAGGACAAGGGCCTCATCCCCACAACCCTGGCCGGTGGTTGTGGGGGTCTGTGGGCGGGGGGCTTATCGGAATCTGGAAGTCCCCTTTAACAAGGGGACCCCCAGATCCCGGCCCCCCCTGTGTGAAATGGTAAGGGGGTACAAAAGTACCCCTACCATTTCACCAAAAAAGTGTCAAAAATGGTAAAAATTACAGGAGACGGTCTTTGACAATTCCTTTATTAAAATCTTCCTTCTTCTTTCTTCTGGTCTTCTTTTCTTCATCCTTCAGTTTCTTCATCTTCTCCTTCCGGCATCTTCTTCCATCTTCTTCTTCCTCCGATCCACTTCTTCTTCCTCCGGGCTTCTCGTCCTTCTCGTCCGGCATCTTCTTCCATGGCGTCGGCGTCTCTTCTGGGCCGCTCCTCGCAATGGGAGGCTCCCGCTGTGTGAGGCTTCGCTCCGGCTGACAGGTCTTTTATAACGGAGGGCACCTGGTGACCCCGCCCCCTCTGACGCACGGGGACGTCATGAGGACTTCCCTATGGCTTTCCCCATGACGTCAAAGGGGGCGGGGTCACCAGGTGCCCTCCGTTATAAAAGACCTGTCAGCCGGGAGCCTCCCATTGCGAGGAGCGGCCCGACAGAAGAACAGACGCCGACGCCATGGAAGAATATGCCGGACGAGAAGGACAAGAAGACCGGAGCAAGAAGAAGCGGATCGGAGGAAGAAGATGATGGCAGAAGAAGATGGAAGAAGATGCCGGAAGGAGAATATGAAGAAACCGAAGGATGAAGAAAGGAAGACCAGAAGAAAGAAGAAAGAAGATTTTAATAAAGGAATTGTCAAAGACCGTCTCCTGTAATTTTTACCATTTTTGACACTTTTTTGGTAAAATGGTAGGGGTACTTTTGTACCCCCTTACCATTTCACACAGGGGGGGGTGATCTGGGGGTCCCCTTGTTAAGCCCCCCCCCCCGCCCGCAGACGCCCACAACCACCGGCCAGGGTTTGTGGGGATGAGGCCCTTGTCCTCATCAACATGGGGACAAGGTGCTTTGGGGGTCTCAGACCCCCAAAGCACCCTCCCAAGGTTGAGGGCATGTGGCCTGGTACGGTTGAGGAGGGAGGGGGGGCTGCTCTCGTCCCCCCTCTTTTCCTGCGGCCTGCCAGGTTGCGTGCTCGGATAAGGGTCTGGTATGGATTTTGAGGGGGACCCCACGCCATTTTGTTTGGCTGGGGTTCCCCTTAAAATCCATCCCAGACCTCTAGGGTCTGGTATGGATATTTAGGGGGACCCCACGCCATTTTTTTTTGGCTGGGGTTCCCCTTAATATCCATAGCAGACCTGAAGGGCCTGGTTATTGAATTTGGGGGGACCCCCACGCTTTTTTTTTATCAATGACTTCAATGAATGACTGTTTTCTGTGTTACAGATCCGACAATTCATTTGCCGGCAATAGCCGCGAGTGATTTTAAATAGCTTTTTTTTCCTGCAAAAATTACACTTTGTGCAGGAACAGTTCTCTATATTAGATATACTGAATCTTGAATGCATTCGAATCATTCGAAGCATTCGTTATATCCGCTATTATAATTTCTTTCATATTAGTTAAAATTAGATATTTGGTAGTTGTTGGATTTGAATTGTTCTCTGTGTTACCGGAACCGGCAATTAGCCGCGAGTGATTTTAAATAGCTTTTTTCCTGCAAAAATGACACTTTGTACAGAGACAGTTCTAAGCACACAGCGGGAGCCTCCCATTGCGAGGAGCGGCCCGACAGAAGAACAGACGCCGACGCATGGAAGAAGATGCCGGACGAGAAGGACGAGAAGACCGGAGCAAGAAGAAGCGGATCGGAGGAAGAAGATGATGGCAGAAGAAGATGGAAGAAGATGCCGGAAGGAGAAGATGAAGAAACCGAAGGATGAAGAAAGGAAGACCAGAAGAAAGAAGAAAGAAGATTTTAAAAAGGAATTGTCAAAGACCGTCTCCTGTCATTTTTACAATTTTTGTCACATTTTTTTGGTGAAATGGTAGGGGTACTTTTGTACCCCCTTACCATTTTACACGGGGGGGGGGCGGCATCTGGGGGTCCCCTTGTTAAAGGGGCTTCCAGATTCCGATAAGGGGGGGGGGCAAAATGAGGTTTCACTTAGGGTGTCAAAAATACTTGCACCAGGCCTGTCCCCTCAACTGTCCAGAGTTTCCCGATGCCTCATTATAAGTTAACATGTAAAACATATTCCCAGCCCTTGGTTTCCATTGTACTGTAGTGTATACAAACTATTTTTGATGTACCAATCTCTGAGGTCAGGTGGCAATTATTCTGGAGATCTGTGATGACCAAGAAAATATTTTTCTTATCACTGTGATTTATGCACTTGGCACAGTAACATATACCAGTTAATCCTTGGCAGTAAGAGGATTTTATGTATGAGTTCACTTTACTTGCTGAATGTACAGTTCAAACTGTATCTAAACCCAAGATCAAAAATCTTATATATTCTAGCTTACAAATAGAGTTGGGCGAACGGTTCGGCCCGAGCATGAGTTTGGGCTGAACATTGGCTGTTCGCCTGTTCGACGAACACCCGAATTATCAGTATATTTGAGTGCGCTACTGCACATTTAGCGCAGTATATTTCAGTGCGTTAGTGCACGTTTACCATAGTAATTTTGTCAGTGGAGTTTAACTGCAGTATATTGTACTCAAGTTTAAGTGCACCAAACACCACTTTTCATTGGTTAAAGTGCATCCACGTACACATTTCCACGTCTTTATTACATTCTGTTAATATGGGCCCCCCCATCATATCTGGGAGGCCAACAAGGAGGGGTAAACATTCCCATGGCACTGTGAGGGGACCAGCAGCGTATGTGTCCACAGGCAAAGGTGGACATGGTCTGTCCTCAGGCAGGGCATCATTTCATCTGTTTAACCACTTCCCGCCCGGTCAATAGCATATTGACGTCCGGGAAGTGGTTTCGTTATCCTGACTGGGCGTCATATGACGTCCTTCAGGATAACAGCCGCCGCGCGCCCGTGGGGGCGCGCATCGCGGCGATCGGTGGAGCGGTGTGTCAGTCTGACACACCGCTACACTGATCTCGGTAAAGAGCCTCCGGCGGAGGCTCTTTACCACGTGATCAGCCGTGTCCAATCACGGCTGATCACGATGTACACAGGAAGAGCCGTTGATCGGCTTTTCCTCACTCGCGTCTGACAGACGCGAGTAGAGGGGAGCCGATCGGCAGCTCTCCTGACAGGGGGGTCTGCGCTGATTGTTTATCAGCGCAGCCCCCCCTCAGATGCCCACACTAGACCACCAGGGAAGCCCACAGGACCACCAGGGAAGCCCCCAGCATGTGGATGGCCAGGTACATCCCCCATGGCCATCCACATGTTAAAAAAAATTCAAAAAATATGCCAATCAGTGCCCACAGATGGGCACTGATTGGCACATCATATTTAATTTAAAAAAAAAGTAAAAAAAAGGGATGCCCAGCAATGCCACCCATAAGTGTCATCAGTGCCACTCATCAGCGTCCATCAGTGCCACCTATCAGTGCCCATCCGTGCCCACCCATGCCCACCTATCAGTGCCCATACATGCCACCTATCAGTGCCCATGCATGCCACCTATCAGTGCCCATCCATGCCACCTATCAGTGCCACCTATGTGTGCATCAGTGCCACCCATAAGTACCCGTCAGTGCCGCCTATGAGTGCCCATCAGTGCCACCTGAGTGCCCATCAGTGCCGCATACCAGTGCCACCTATCAATGCCCATCAGTGCCACCTATCAGTGCCCTATCAGTGCCCATCATCAGTGCCACCTCATCGGTGCCCCCTAATTGGTGCCATCTCATTGGTGCCCATCAGTGCCGCCTTATCAGTGCCCATTAGTGCCGCCTTATCAGTGCCCGTCATTGAAGAAGAAAACGCACTTATTTACAAAAAAAATTAACAGTGACAAAAAAACTTGTTTTTTTTTTTTGCAAAATTTTCGGTCTTTTTTTGTTTGTTGCGCAAAAAATAAAAATCGCAGAGGTGATCAAATACCACCAAAAGAAAGCTCTATTTGTTGGAACAAAATGATAAAAAATTTGTTTGGGTACAGTGTAGCATGACCGCGCAATTGTCATTCAAATTGCGACATCGCTGAAAGCTGAAAATTGGCTTGGGCGGGAAGGTGTCTAAGTGTCTGGTATTGAAGTGGTTAATGATGCCTTGCCTGAGGAGCAGTACACACATTAGTGGTCCACACCAAGTTGTTTGGAACTTCCCTATCATCTTCTCCCTTTCCTCAGCCTTCTTTCTTTCCACCTCTCTCCACCCTCCAACATGCTCATACTAATCTTCTCTGCTATAACGTCCTCTCTCCTCAAACTCTCATTTCTTTACCCCCCCTCTCTAGCTCACAACCTGTACATATCTCCCTCACTTTTGCCCACTCAATATTACTGCACTTATTACCTCCTGTTCATTCTGAGCCTACGCAATGTCACCATTTACACTTCACTACAGCATCTGCCCTCATATAAATCCCACTCCCACCTCACCACCCTGACCCTCCTACTACTCCTAATATCTGTGGACATCGCACCAAACCCTGGCCCTCCTCCAGCCAAATCTCACCCCCAAAAACGTCAATCTACCTTCCTCCGATAGTAGCCATAACTCCCACTCTCTTATCCCAATTTCACGAGTCAGCCCCCCTTTTGTGTGCCTTCTGGAATGTCCGCTCAGTCTTCAACAAACTCGGATCTGTCAACTACCTTTTCCTCGCCACTTCCCTTAATCTATTTGCTATTACAGAAACCTGGCTCCTGGAATCTGACATCACCTCTCCTGCTGCCCTTCCCCACATTGGCCTCCTCTGGACTCACTTACCTAGACCCAGTGGACGAAAAGGAGGCGGTGTCGGACTTCTCCTCCTCTCTTCTCCTCCCCACAATGCACCTTCCAGGTTCTTCCTACACCTCCCTCTCATTACCTCTGCTCTTTTGACCACAAAACAACTTATTCACTCCTTGGTAATTTCCCGCCTGGACTACTGCAACTCTCCTCACCAGCCTACCCTCACACAGGCTATCTCCTTCAGTCTATTATAAATTCTGCTGCTAGATTAATACACCTCACTAACCGATCTGTGACTGCTGCTCCTCTCTGGCAATTCCTTCACTGACTTACACTACCCCTCTGTATAAAATTCAAAATACTAACCACAGCATACAAGGCCATCCACAACATCGCCCCCCAGCTATATCACAAAACCTCATCTGCAGATATCGGCCAAATTGTCCTCTCCTCTCCTCCCAAGATATCCTGCTCTCTAGCTCGCTTGTTACCTCCTCCCATGCTCACCTTCAGGACTTCTCTAGAGCCTTTCCCATCCTGTGGAACTCCCTGCCCCAGTATGTCGGTCAGATCCCTGAAAACGCATTTATTTAGGGAAGCCTATCCCACACCCACCTAAGAACTGTTCTTGAGCCACCTCCATCAGACCATCCCTGCAGCTATTACCTTTTGTACCACCTCCCCCCTCCCTTTTGAATGTAAGCTCCACGAGCAGGGCCCTCCTGTCCCTTCTGTATAGAACTGTATTGTAATTGTACTGTCCCCCCTCTACATAGTAAATTGCTGCGCACACTGTTGGCGCTATATAAATCGTATATAATAATAATAATGTTGCCTGTGCCATCCAGCTACAGCATGCAGAGGAGGTGGTGGACTGGCTTACTAAACCATCCTCATCATCCTCATCCTCCGTCACCCAAGCAGAGACTAGTGCGTAGTCCACTGCAGCTGCCAGAGTGGTTTATTCTGCTTCCTTGTCCACAGCTACTCCTGCCATAGCTCCAGGAGTCAGCTGAGTTATTTGAACACAGCATCAGCCACTTGCGCCTTGACGATGCACAGCCATTACTTGATTCAGATCTTGGTTCTGAGGTTGGGGAAGGTAGGAACACGAGCCTACAAAGAGGGGAGAACACAGGTAAACAAAAAATTGGCAGTCTTGTTCCCCCAGCCGCAGCCTATTGCCAAGTTGTCTCCAGTGATAATGAGGATGGAGGGGATTATGATGAGGTCACTGACAAACCTTGGGTGCCGGATATAGCAAAGGAGGGAAGTGAGGGTGAGGCACAACCTCAAAGAGGAAGCCATCATGGAAGAGTAGAGAGCAGCCACCCTATACCACCAGATTGTGGAGCTGCTATCTCCCAGCAAAGTTCCCACAGTTCAGCTGTTTGAACCTTTTCTACCACATGTGAAGCCGTTGCAATTTGCAAACTTTGCCTCAAGCACATCAAGCGTGGCAAACACACCAGCCTGTAGAGAATCACATGCTTGACAAGGCATTTACCACTCAGCCCATTGGCAAGAGCACCTGAAAACCACACAAAAGGTATGCAATTCTGCTTCTTCTCACTCCTCACCTTTCCAGTCTACCCCCACTATACCTCATGACCTCTCAGCAGCCTCCACTGATAGGGATGATGGTATAGCGCAGGGTGTCCCAGGTCCTTGCAGCACGTCTGCCAGTAGCACATCACCAGCTGTAGACTGCAGCAGGCAAATTTCTCTGCCCCATCTGCTGCGAAAAATGAAAATACAGTCACTGTCACCCACATGCACAAAATGTTCAAAATTCAAGCTTGTCAACGCTGCTGGCTTTACAACTCCTGCCTTTCCGTCTGGTGGATTCTGCCGCCTTACATTTCCAGAATGTGCTGTACCACAATGGCAGATTCCCAGTCGCTATTCTATTTCTTTTCATGTAAGGCTATTTCAGCTCTCTGCCATCATGTGGAAGGCAATATTGTGGCATCATTGGGCAAGGCAGTCAGCCGCAAGGTCCATGTTACTGCTGACACGTGGTCCAGCAAGCATGGTCAGGGACGATATATTTTGTTTACAGCACACTGGGTAACTCTGTTTGCAACTCGGAAAAATGCAGGACAGGGCTCAGTGCTGCAGCTTGTTGTGCTGGCACGTCTCTATACAGCTAGTGGTGATGATGCAGGATTTGTCATGCCCTCCTTAGCTGAATTTTCCCATGAACTACAAGTACCCCCTAAGTGTTCAAGGGGCTAGTCAATGAGTCAGGCTGAATGGTGGCATGCAGTGCTTAGGCTGGTCTGTCTAGGGCACAGGAGCCACATCTGGCAGCTCTGCAGGGGCAGGCCCAGGGGTGGTTCAGACCATGCCAGCTGGAGCCAGGAATGGTGGTGTGCGATAATGGCACAAACCTCCTGTACGCCCTTAGACAGGGTAAAGTTGACACGTGCCATGCCTGGCACATGTCCTCAATTTGGTGGTGCAGCATTTTTAAATAGGTACCCAGGGTTGGAAAATCCGCTGAATCAGGCCAGAAGAGTCTGTAGCCATTTCAGGCAGTGATACAAAGCCAGTGCTCGGTTGGCTGAAATTCAGAGGGAATTCCACCGGCCTGTAAACTGTCTGATTTCTTACATGCCCACAAGGTGGAACTCAACTTTGACAATGCTGCAGTCGCTGCACATGCAGCAGAGGGCCGTCAACGAGTACCTGTGTGAGTATGGCACAATGACAGGCTCGGGCTGGCTTGGCTTTTTTTCCCCACGCCAATAGCTGCTGATAAAGGATGCATGCACTGTACTGTCACCATTTGAGGAGGCCACAAGAATGGTGAGCCGTGACAATGCATGCATCAGTGACACAATCCCTGTTGTGTTCCTGCTGGAGCAGACTCTGCATCATTATGGACAGGGCACTCGAGGCAGAGCAGTGGGAGGAAGAGGAGGACTTCCTTTCCTCTCAAGGCCCGCTTTATGCAGACACCATTCTTCCTATGCCACAGAACACACAAGAGGAGAGGAAAGAGGAGGAGGATTCTGTCAGCTTTGGAGGCATTGAAGCAGAGCAAGACATACGTCAACCCTTAACAAATGGTTTTCCATCCCCAAAACCCTTGGGAGTAGTACGTGGCTAGGAGGAGGCAGTTCCAGATATTGTAATCCTCAGTGACCCCAAGGAGTCTGCTTCTAATGCCTCTGCAAACTTGCTGTGCATTGGCTCCCTCATTCTTCAAAGCCTGCTAAAGGACCCAAGAATATGTGGCATCAAGAAGAAGGATCACTATTGGTTGGCAACCCTCCTTGACCACCGTTACAAGGGGAAAGTCTCAGAACTTATCCTGTCCCCACAGAGGGAGTAAAAGATTAAATCCCTTAAGTAAACCTTAAAAAGGAGTTTATGTAACACCTTTCCCGACTCTGGTATGTTACAGTCTGATAGAAAACATAATTTTGAGGCTTCTGTTGGTCACGAGAGGACGATCCACTGGGTTACTGGGTCATGAGAGTAGAAAACTGTCCAGAACTTGCCCAGTATGCAATACAGCGTGCTTTCTGAACGGGCATTCAGTGCTGCCGGAGGTTTTGTGACGGATAATAGAGCGCTTTTGTCCACAGACTCCGTGGATCGGCTGACATTTATTAAAATGAATCAGTCCTGGATTAGCAGTAGCTATCAAGCCCCTGATGCCGATGTTGCTGAATAAGTGCTTTCTGGATCTCAAATCTCTGAAAGCCTGTCTAGGCTGCCTAGCTTTGTGGGTGTTGATTTTTCATCCGGAAGACATTTTTTGTTGTAGATTTCATGGGCACAAAGGACCAATTTTTCCACACCTGTTTGACAAGTGCACATTATTGCAATTTTTGACAGTAAGGCCATCTCTTGCTTTCATCAAGAGTACCTTGATAGGGTTACGGTGTGAAGGCACCACCGACACCCAAAAACTAATTTATCCGCACCTGTTTGACAGGTGCATATCATTAAAAATTTTGACAGGAAGGCCAATTCTTGCTTTCATGAAGAGTACCTCTATAGGGTTACAGTGTTAAGGCACCACCGACACCCAAAGCCCAATTTTTCCGCACCTGTTACTTCTATCCAAAGTCTGCGAAAGAGACACCAGAATTTATCCAAAAAATCTCACATTTTGTTCTGAGTGCACTAAATTGTGGCCTCATCATACATACTGGCCCCGAAGCAGTTGTTTATAACATAAAGAAAGCTTGAATGGAAAATGTCATTTTTTTGGCTTTATAAATTCCATTATTGCTGATGCAGGGTCTATACACGGTACGGATGTGTCACTTTACAGGTAGACTAAAGGGACCCCCCAGACACTATATTTAAAGGAATTTTTCATTTTTATTGTTATTTTTCATTTTGATGGTTTCACTTTAAGCATCAGTAAATCACTGCTCATTTAAAAATTATGTTTTTTACAAATTTTTTTTTCATTGATACATGTCCCCCAGGGCAGTACCCGGAACCCCATAACCATTGTTTGTCCAATTACTTGCATATAAGCCTTCAAAATAGTCACTTTTGATTTTTCCAGTTTGGGTCCCTTCGTTATTCGGTTAAAAAACTTTTGTGATGTTCAAAAGTTCTGCTGCAAAAACAGAGCAGGGAGTCATTTGGCCCCTATTTTCCTAAACTTTCACCTTGTGATCTGACCAGCTTGTTACTATTCAGCTTCCTTTAAATGACCAAGTTGCTAGTGCATCTAACGCCGGCCATACACGGAGCAAATTTCTTTCGATTGCAGGAACAAAATTCGCTCAGGAGGCAGGAATCCCTCCTGCTAGGCCATTGTCTTCTCCCGGAGATTGATCAACTTGGTATATTCAGCCTGCCCATTAACGGTTTAAATTTTGGACGGTTCAGCAGGAATTTTAACCGTGTATGTCCGGCCTAACACTCCCCTCTCCCCAGATTGACAATTCTATTGTCCGAGGGTGTCCATTGCTCCTCTATCCAGAGTGGACACACTCAAAGACAGGAATTATGTTATTGGGCAGATTACCATGTTAAAATAAAATAAAAAAACCCTTAGAAAAAGAAAACGAATGCAGCCACCATGTTTAAGAGCTGGTAAGCTGCAATATATTATATTTTTGTTTTTGTGTTTAGATATGCTTAAAACTTTGTTTCATGTGTTATTTGTAGTAGTTAGATTACTAACAATGCTCTTTATATATAGTATTAGCAACAAGTTAGTAATCATAATAAGACTTTCACAAAAATATAAAAAAACCTCCTTTAACGTCTCACATATTTTTACTATAACATTTTTAAAGGAAAAAAAGAAGCGCAAACATTACCTTTTTCCCAAATTAATCTAACAGGATAGAATTTCCCTTCCTAGGGTAGATCGCAAACATCATTTTAAGTGGCGCTGTGTGTAATTACCTATAATCCTTCATTCTAATAAATGTCTACTGTAGACCAGATTAAGGTGATTTAACAGCTTAAATTTCAGTCAGTTAACATATAACTTTCCCACCACTGTTAATCTTTTCTACTGAAAATTCTATTAAAATAATGTGAAGAAAAATGTATGTATTGTGTAGAGCTACCCTTGTAGGAGCCACTGGCTAAGATGGGTTCTCTGTTCTGTGCCTCAACCTCCATGAGAACTTCAGCCCCTCTGACACACCAGGTTGAGAGTGTACAAACCGTGAAATACCAGAGAAAATCACTGAAAGTAATATCTGTTAACCATCAATACTACCATGTCCAAGCCTGCCTCAGGACATCCTGTAAGCCTGGGAACCTGCCCAAGAACCGCTGCACCACCAGGTTGAGGACGTGAGCCATGCAGGGCACATGGGTGAGCTGCCCCTGTCGCAGGCGGAGAGGAGGTTGGTGCCATTGTCAGAAACGACCATTCCTGGCTTAAGCTGACGTGGCGTCAACCACCTCTCGGCCTGCCCCTGCAGAGCTGCCAGAACCTCTGGCCCAGTGTGGCTCCTGTCCCCCAAACACACCAGCGCAAGCACGGCATGGCATCTTTTTGCCTGCGTACTTGCGTAGCCCCTTGTACGCCTACGGAGCACCGCTGGTTCCAAGGACAGAGCACTGGAGGAAGAAGAAGAGGAGGGGGTGGAGGAGAGAGGTGTGTCACAACCAGTAGCAGTAGTAGCGTTTTGGAGGCGTGGTGGCGGAACAACCTCCAACACTACTGCACCTTGTCCTGCATCCCTCCCAGCTGCCAATAGAGTGACCCAATGGGCCGTGAAAGAAAGGTACCGTCCCCTGTCCATGCCTGCTGGACCATGAGTCAGCGGTAATATGCACCTTACCGCTGACCGCCCTGTCCAGCGAGGCATGGACATTGCCCTCCACATGCCGGTAGAGAGACGGAATAGCCTTCCGTGAGAAAAAGTGGCGTTTGGGAACCTGCCACTGAGGAACCGCACATTGAACAAACTCACGGAAGGGGGCCGAGTCTACCAACTGAAAAGGCAGCAGTTGAAGTGCTAGCAATTTAGCCAGGCTAGCATTCAACCGCTGGGCATGTGGATGGCTGGGAGTGTACTTCTTTCTACGGTCCAGCAGCTGGGGCAGGGAAATTTGCCTGCTGCAATCGGACGTCGGTGTACTGCAAGTACTTGGTTGTGACACACCTAATTCTACACCTTCAGTCCTCTCAGAGCAGCTTTCAGAGAGGACTGAAGGTGTAGTGGGGATGGAGATCCCAGCTGAGGAGGAGCAAGGAGAGGTCCGCTTAGTTCTTTGGTGTGGGTCTTTTATGTGTGCCTGCCAACGAGCTGCATGGCAGGTCGCCATATGTCTGGTCATGCTTGTGGTGCCCAAGCGGCTGATGTTTTGGCCACGCGAGATACGCTTGAGACAAATATTGCAAATAGCAGTGGTGCGATCTGCTGCACTCGTCTCAAAAAAGGCCCACACCAAAGAACTTTTCTGATAACGTGCAGAGGCAGCGCCCTGCACAGGCGGAGCTCTGCGGTGTTGTACAGTTGCTGTGCTGGCCTCTACCTGGCCTCCAGGGGCACCCTGCCTCGTTGGACATGTGACGCCGCATCCTCCTCCTCCTCGTCCTCCTCCTCATCCTCTCTCCTTCAGGCACCCACGTGGAGTCAGTGACCTCATCATCCCCTCCCTCTTCACCACTAGAGCAAACCTGGCAGTAAGCTGCAGCTGGTGGAACAGTACTGCCAGATTCCTCAAGCTGGGTATCATCATCCGAGCCTTCGAATCGTTGGGCATCCTCCTGGGAGCATGTACCCAACACTGTGCTCAAAGAGTTCGGGGGGACTCCTCAGGAGGACATGGTGGGTCTAGGGAAGGGGTGGCTGATGATGCTCTGCCAGTACCCTGAGCCTGGGTGAGAGAGGATGAGGGAGGATGAGGAGGGCTTGGTCATCCATTCTACCAAGCCTTCAGCATGATGCGGCTCCACATGTCCAGCTGCCGAAAACAAAGACGCGCGTGTCCCATGGCCACGTGCTGATGACGATGCACGACCACGTCCACGTCCACGGCCACGTCCACTAGAAACAGAGCCTGCCTGCCCTGTGTTCTTGGCTCTGCACGCTCTGCCTCCCCTTGGCGGTCTTCCAGCCATTGTAGTCGGTAGTCCTGTGGGTGCTGCTGAGAAGAATATATAGGAGCTCTGTGTGATGCCACTAACACACTAGAAGTCCTGTGGGTGCTGCTGAGAAGAAAATATAGGAGCTCTGTGTGATGCCACTAACACACTAGAAGTCCTATGGGTGCTTCTGCAAAGAAAATAGAGGAGCTCTGTGTGATGCCACTAACACACTAGAAGTCCTATGGGTGCTTCTGCAAAGAAAATAGAGGAGCTCTGTGTGATGCCACTAACACACTAGAAGTCCCTGTGGGTGCTGCTGAGAAAGAAAATATAGGAGCTCTGTGTGATGCCACTAACACACTAGAAGTCCTATGGGTGCTTCTGCAAAGAAAATAGAGGAGCTCTGTGTGATGCCACTAACACACTAGAAGTCCTGTGGGTGCTGCTGAGCAGAAAATAGAGGAGCTCTGTGTGATGCCACTAACCACACTAGAAGTCCTGTGGGTGCTGCTGCGAAGAAAATATAGGAGCTCTGTGTGATGCCACTAACACACTAGAAGTCCTATGGGTGCTTCTGCAAAGAAAATAGAGGAGCTCTGTGTGATGCCACTAGAAGTCCTGTGGGTGCTTCTGAGAAGAAAATAGAGGAGCTCTGTGTGTGCTGCTGAGAAGAAAATATAGGAGTCCTGTGTGTGCTTCTGCAAAGAAAATAGAGGAGCTCCGTGTGATGCCACTAACACACTAGAAGTCCTATGGGTGCTGCTGCAAAGAAAATAAAGGAGCTCTGTGTGATGCCACTAACACACTAGATGCCACTAACACACTAGTGGGTGCTTCTGCAAAGAAAATAGAGGGAGCTCTGTGTGATGCCACTAACACACTAGAAGTCCTGTGGGTGCTGCTGAGAAGAAAATATAGGAGCTCTGTGTGATGCCACTAACACACTAGAAGTCCTATGGGTGCTTCTGCAAAGAAAAAAGAGGAGCTCTGTGTGATGCCACTAACACACTAGAAGTCCTATGGGTGCTTCTGCAAAGAAAATAGAGGAGCTCTGTGTGATGCCACTAAACACACTAGAAGTCCTATGGGTGCTTCTGCAAAGAAAAAAGAGGAGCTCTGTGTGATGCCACTAACACACTAGAAGTCCTATGGGTGCTTCTGCAAAGAAAATAGAGGAGCTCTGTGTGATGCCACTAACACACTAGAAGTCCTGTGGGTGCTGCTGAGAAGAAAATAGAGGAGCTCTGTGTGATGCCACTAACACACTAGAAGTCCTGTGGGTGCTGCTGAGAAGAAAATAGAGGAGCTCTGTGTGATGCCACTAACACACTAGAAGTCCTATGGGTGCTTCTGCAAAGAAAATAGAGGAGCTCTGTGTGATGCCACTAACACACTAGAAGTCCTGTGGGTGCTTCTGCAAAGAAAATAGAGGAGCTCTGTGTGATGCCACTAACACACTAGAAGTCCTGTGGGTGCTGCTGAGAAGAAAATATAGGAGCTCTGTGTGATGCCACTAACACACTAGAAGTCCTATGGGTGCTTCTGCAAAGAAAAAAGAGGAGCTCTGTGTGATGCCACTAACACACTAGAAGTCCTATGGGTGCTGCTGAGAAGAAAATATAGGAGCTCTGTGTGATGCCACTAACACACTAGAAGTCCTATGGGTGCTTCTGCAAAGAAAATAGAGGAGCTCTGTGTGATGCCACTAACACACTAGAAGTCCTGTGGGTGCTTCTGCAAATAAAATAGAGGAGCTCTGTGTGATGCCACTAACACACTAGAAGTCCTGTGGGTGCTGCTGAGAAGAAAATATAGGAGCTCTGTGTGATGGGACTAACACACTTCAAGTCCTATAGGTGCTTCTGGGAACAAAATATATGATCTCTGTGTGATGGGACTAACACACTTCAAGTCCTATAGGTGCCTCTGGGAAGAAAATATAGGTCTGTGTGATGGGACTAACACACTTCAAGTCCTATAGGTGCTTCTGGGAACAAAATTATATGATCTCTGTGTGATGGGACTAACACACTTCAAGTCCTATAGGTGCTTCTGGGAAACAAAATATATGATCTCTGTGTGATTGGACTAACACACTTCAAGTCCTATAGGTGCCTCTGGGAAGAAAATATAGGTCTGTGTGATGGACTAACACACTTCAAGTCCTAAGGTGCTTCTGGGAACAAAATATATGATCTCAGTGTGATTGGACTAACACACTTCAAGTCCTATAGGTGCTTCTGGGAACAAAATATATGATCTCTGTGTGATGGGACTAACACACTTCAAGTCCTATAGGTGCTTCTGGAACAAAATATATGATCTCTGTGTGATGGGACTAACACACTTCAAGTCCTATAGGTGCTTCTGGGAACAAAATATATGATCTCTGTGTGATGGACTAACACACTTCAAGTCCTATAGGTGCTTCTGGGAACAAAATATATATCTCTGTGTGATGGGACTAACACACTTCAAGTCAATAGGTGCTTCTGGGAACAAATATATGATCTCTGTGTGATTGGACTAACACACTTCAAGTCCTATAGGTGCTTCTGGGAACAAAATATATGATCTCTGTGTGATGGGACTAACACACTTCAAGTCCTATAGGTGCTTCTGGGAACAAAATATATGATCTCTGTGTGATGGGACTAACACACTTCAAGTCCTATAGGTGCTTCTGGGAACAAAATATATGATCTCTGTGTGGGGACTAACACACTTCAAGTCCTATAGTGCTTCTGGGAACAAAATATATGATCTCTGTGTGATGGGACTCACACTTCAAGTCCTATAGGTGCTTCTGGGAACATATATGATCTCTGTGTGATTGGACTAACACACTTCAGTCCTATAGGTGCTTCTGGAACAAAATATATGATCTCTGTGTGATTGGACTAACACACTTCAAGTCCTAATAGGTGCTTCTGGGAACAAAATATATGATCTCTGTGTGATTGGACTAACACACTTCAAGTCCTATAGGTGCTCTTGGAACAAAATATATGATCTCTGTGTGATTGGACTAACACACTTCAAGTCCTATAGGTGCTTCTGGGAACAAAATATATATGATCTCTGTGTGATGGGACTAACACACTTCAAGTCCTCCTATAGGTGCTTCTGGGAACAAAAATATATGATCTCTGTGTGATTGGACTAACACACTTCAAGTCCTATAGGTGCTTCTGGGAACAAAATATATGATCTCTGTGTGATTGGACTAACACACTTCAAGTCCTATAGTGCTTCTGGGAACAAAATATATGATCTCTGTGTGATGGGACTAACACACTTCAAGTCCTATAGGTGCTTCTGGGAACAAAATATATGATCTCTGTGTGATTGGACTAACACACTTCAAGTCCTATAGGTGCTTCTGGGAACAAAATATGATCTCTGTGTGATTGGACTAACACACTTCAAGTCCTATAGGTGCTTCTGGGAACAAAATATATGATATCTGTGTGATGGGACTAACAACTTCAAGTCCTATAGGTGCTTCTGGGAACAAAATATATGATCTGTGTGATTGGACTAACACACTTCAAGTCCTATAGGTGCTTCTGGGAACAAAATATAGGATCTCTGTGTGATGGGACGAACACACTTCAAGTCCTATAGGTGCTTCTGGGAACAAAATATATGAGCTCTGTGTGATGGGACGAACACACTACAAGTCCTATAGGTGCTTCTGGGAACAAAATATAGGAGCTCTGCCTGCCTGCCACGAACACACTTCAAGTCCTATAGGTGCTTCTGGGAACAAAATATAGGAGCTCTGCCTGCCTGCCAGGAACACACTACAAGTCCTATAGGTGCTTCTGGGAACAAAATATAGGAGCTCTGCCTGCCTGCCACGAACACACTACAAGTCCTATAGGTGCTTCTGGGAACAAAATATAGGAGCTCTGCCTGCCTGCCACGAACACACTACAAGTCCTAGTGCTTCTGGGAACAAAATATAGGAGCTCTGCCTGCCTGCCACGAACACACTACAAGTCCTATAGGTGCTTCTGGGAACAAAAATATAGGAGCTCTGCCTGCCTGCCACGAACACACTACAAGTCCTATAAGTGCTTCTGGGAACAAAATATAGGAGCTCTGCCTGCCTGCCACGAACACACTACAAGTCCTATAGGTGCTTCTGGGAACAAAATATAGGAGCTCTGCCTGCCTGCCACGAACACACTACAAGTCCTATAGGTGCTTCTGGGAACAAAATATAGGAGCTCTGCCTGCCTGCCACGAACACACTACAAGCCCCTCTTTCTAAATCAATCTAAATGAATGAATCTATCTAACTCAATCTCTCTAAGTAAATCTCTCTAACTAACTAAATCCAGCAGAGTGTCACAGATCTAGCCTGCTCTATCTGCGCCGGAACAGCATGTGACCGGCGCAGACGGCGTGGCGGCCTTTTATAGGGGGGGGGGGGGGCGTGTACTACAGCCCCTGAGCTGTAATTGGCTACAGGCGTCCTGCCTGTAGCCAATTATGGCTCTTCGAGTTTCCGGGGCTGTGATTGGCCAAGCATGCGGGGTCACAGTGCATGCTTGGCCAATCATCAGCCAGCAATGCACTGCGCCGGCCGCAATGCATTGCGGGGGCCGCTCGCATCACACGAACGTAATGCGAGCGGCCAAAATAGTTCTGGGCTCGCCGAGCGAGCGAACGCCCGGTGCTCGATGCGAACGTGGGTTCGCATCGAGCACCGGGCCCATCCCTAGCAACAAGTTAGTAATCATAATAAGACTTTCACAAAAATATAAAAAAACCTCCTTTAACGTCTCACATATTTTTACTATAACATCGCAAACATCATTTTAAGTGGCGCTGTGTGTAATTACCTATAATCCTTCATTCTAATAAATGTCTACTGTAGACCAGATTAAGGTGATTTAACAGCTTAAATTTCTCAGTCAGTTAAGAGAAAATCACTGAAAGTAATATCTGTTAACCATCAATACTACCATGTCCAAGAAAACAGACACTGAAACAGTTCGTAAAGGCAAGAATAATATATTGTCACCTGATATGGTTGGTAAAGAGGCAAGCATGAAAATGGATTTACAAAGGCAATAACGCAATTTAACCGCTTCCCGACCGCCTCACGCCGATATACTTTGGCAGAATGGCACTGCTAGGCAAAACCACATATAGGTACGTGGTCCTTTAAGAGCCCAGCCGTGGGTCGCGCGTGACGCCGCCGGCGCGCTCACGACCCGGTCGGGAGCTCCGTGACCACGGCCGCGGGACCAGCGGACCCGATCGCCGCTGGTGTCCCGCGATCGGGTCACAGAGCTGAAGAACGGGGATAGGTCTGTGTAAACAAACCTCTCCCCGCGCTTCCTACACTGCCTGTCATTGATCGGCTGTTCCCCGTCATCGGGAAAGCCGAACAATGACGTCAGATGTCAGCCCTGCCCCCTAATGTAAAAAAAAAAACACACGTCACAGACCATAACCCCTCCCCGCCCCCTAGTGGTTAACTCTTTCACTGCCAGTGTCATTTATACAGGAATCAATGCATTTAAATAGCATTGATTGCTGTATAAATGACAATGGTCCCAAAAATGTGTCAAAAATGTCCGATGTGTCCGCCATAATGTCGCAGTCACAATAAAAATCGCTGATCGCCGCCATTACTAGTAAAAAAAAAAAAATATTAATAAAAATGCTATAAAACGATCCCCTATTTTGTAAACGCTATAACTTTTGCGCAAACCAATCAATAATCGCTAATTGCAATTTTTTAACCAAAAAAATATGTAGAAGAATACGTATCGGCCTAAACTGAGGAAAAAAAAATGTTTTTATATATTTTTTGGGGATATTTATTATAGCAAAAAGTAAAAAATATTGCATTTTTTTCAAAATTCTCGCTCTATTTTTGTTTATAGTGCAAAAAAAATAAAAACCACAGGGGCGATCAAATACCACCAAAAGAAATCTCTATTTGTGGGAAAAAAAGGACGCCAATTTTGTTTGGGATCCACGTCGCACGACCGCGCAATTTTCAGTTAAAGCGACGCAGTGCCGAATCGCTAAAAGGGGCCTGGTCCTTTGGCTGCAAATTGGTCCAGGGCTTAAGTGGTTAACATACAGTGCCTTGAAAAAGTATTCATACCCCTTGACATTTTCCACATTTTGTCATGTTACAACCAAAAACGTAAGTGTATTTTATTTTAGCAGGATTTTATGTAATAGACCAATGCAAAGTGGCACATAATTGTGAAGTGGAAGGAAAATGATAAATGGTTTTCAACATTTTTTACAAATAGATATCTGAAAAGTGTGGCGTGTATTTGTATTCAGCCCCCTTTACTCTGATACCCCTAACTAAAATCTAGTGGAACCAATTGCCTTCATAAGTCACCTAATTAGTAAATATAGTCCACCTGTGCACATTTTCATCTCAGTATAAATACAGCTGTTATGTGAAGACCTCAGAGGTTTGTTTGAGAACATTACTGTATTTGATACAATTTTCTGTTTTCAGCTTAAAGTGAAGGGCCACCCTAAAAAAAAAAAAAAAAAAAAAATACATAAAAACAATCCTTTAAATACATTAAAAAACATTTGAAAAAAATTTATTTTTTTACTTTTTTTTTACTTACCAGAAATGCCTGTTGCTAGGCAGATAGTCCTAATCTGCCTCTTCCTATTCCGCGGTGATCTTCAGTCTTCTCTTCCTCGCGTCTTCTGGGGAATGGGGCGCGCTGTGTTCTGGGAACTGTGTGTGTCCCAGAACACAGCACGCCCCATTCACAAAGCGCTGCACGACTCGCGCATGTGCAGTAGGAAACGAGCAGTGAAGCCGCAAGGCTCCACTGCCTGTTTCCCTTAGTACGAATGGCGGTGCCAGGACCCGAGAGCAGATGGGCGAGTTGGCCTCGGGCGGCCGACATCGCGGGCACCCTGGATAGGTAAGTGTGCTTATTAAAAGTCAGCAGCTAGTATTTGTAGCTGCAGGTGGGAAAATCTGTCCACAGGACAACTATTAGTCGTGCACTCCACACATCTGGCCTTTGTGGAACAGTGGTAAGAAGAAAGCCATTGTTGAAAAAAAGCCATAAGAAGTCCTGTTTGCAGTTTGCGAGAAGCCATGTGGGGGACACAGCAAACATGTGGAAGAAGGTGCTCTGGTCAGATGAGACCAAAATTTTACTTTTTGGCCTAAAGAAAAATGCTATGTGTGGCGAAAAACTTACACTGCACATTACCCTGAACACACCATCCCCACCGTGAAACATGGTGGTGGCAGCATCATGTTGTGGAGATGCTTTTCTTCAGACAGGGACAGAAAAGCTGGTCAGAGTTGATGGGAAGATGGATGGAGCCAAATACAGGGCAATCTTAGAAGAAAACCTGTTAGAGTCTGCAAAAGACTAGAGACTTCACCTTCGAACAGGACAACGACCCTAAACATACAGCCAGAGCTACAATGGAATGGTTTAGAGCAAAGCATATTCATGTGTTAGAATGGCCCAGTCAAAGTCCAGACCTAAATCCAGTTGAGAATCTGTGGCAAGACTTGAAAATTGCTGTTCACAGACGCTCTCCATCTAATCTGACAGAGCTATTGAGCTATTCTTCTCCAGCTTTGTGAGCGTCAACTATTTTCAGTTTTAGTTTTCTAGACAACTGCTTAGAAGAACCCATGGTGCTGATTGTTGGGGCAAGGTCAGATGAGTCTGGCCATTTAAAACCTTTGAGATTGACATCACCTGGTCTTCCCAGACGATGATTGAGAACAATCCATGACACTGGCAGGTCTCAGCTTTGCAAAGGGGGCAGTGCATGCTATAAATTCTGCAGGGTGCCCAAACTTTTGCAGACGCCATTTTTTTGTTTTCTGTAATTTCGAAAGTGTAAATGATGGAAATAAAATCTAACTTTTTTTGACATATTTTAAGAATGTCTAACCTGTAAGCTGCATTTGGTGGGCACTGATAAGGCTACATTTGGTGGGCACTGATAAGGCTGCATTTGATGGGCACTCGATGGGCACTGGTAGGCTGAATTTTATGGGCACTGGTGAGGCTGCATTTGATGGGCACAGTGAGGCTACATTTGATGGGCACTATTTTGTGGGCACTATCCCTGAGCACCGCAGTACTGCCTATAAGAGAAATAAAGTAGAACGGCTAATGGCCAGTGAAGGGGGGAGGGGCTTGGGTGGCCATCAGGATTGGCTGGCCTGACCAGGGTGGGGGGGGGGGGGCATTTCAACCGCACTGCCCATCACCTCACTTTATAGTGCGCAACCCAGTTCAGCCTCGGCCCCACTGCATTGCTGAAAGGCAGCCAATGGCTGTGCATAAATGCTGCTTTCTGAAATTCCAGCCAATGAAGCTGTAGCAATGTTCCTGCATGACGTTAGCCCTCCCACTTTACGCAGCGATGTGAGAATAAAGTAGGAGAAAAATACAGAGGAGAATAAGTGAAATAATAAAAGAGGTAAGTGATGACGGAGTTAGAGTATATTTTCAGTTAACACATTTTAATACAGAAAAATAAATGTTGTAAAACTTGGAGGACAGATATATGTTCTGTCCTATGCCCAATACCTTTTATACAACTTACACATGTCATCCTAAAGGTGTCTGTAATGTTGGAATGCATCTTTTTCTCGAAATAAAGAGTTTTTTTTTTTAAAAAAGCAGTTTCTACTTATAGTGGAAATTGCGTATAGTTCATATACTGTTTTTGTGCGTGTTTGCAAAATTAAAGTGGGTCGGTCTGGATGAAGTCCAGGGCCAAATTTTTGTCTCAGTCCAGTCCTGTGCAGTGGTAGTAGTTTTGGGTCTCAAGCTGGCCTCTCGCCAGTCTGGCCTCTCACCAGTCAGCCAGCCGGCAGCAGATGTGCTCTCCTTGCTTTCCTTGGGCCCAAAACAGCACACTTTCCCAAGCAGTTTAATAAAAAATCTTTTGCTAACTCCTCCTCTGCCCAGGGCACACTGGAATCTGTTGTTCAGAAAGTCAGTTTCTTTATTACATGGCTGCTCTTTTGGACTACAATCCCCAGGATTCCAAGCCCCTGCATTAATGGGGTTGCATGGATTTAAGTCTCCCCCTGCTGGCCAGAGGAAAATGGTGTAGCAAAACATCAGAGGGAAAGTCCTCTTTCTACATGTTTCGGTAGTCCAGCACCTGGCTACAAGTGCTTACCCCCGAAGGAGCCGCTGTTTCTTGTGTTTCCTGTTCCCACAGCCCACCAGTGGCTTGTGTTTTTTTTCTTGGGGAGGGAGGCAAAATACCAGCCCCCCCGTCAGCTGGTTGGGTCACCACCCTCCCGGATTTTGCGGTCAGTCGGTCACCCAGCACTTACCCCATCTAGGTCCCAGGCAGGCAGCGCTGCGATGGGCCATGGGCAGCGGGCGTCTCCTCCTCCTCTGCATCACGGCGGCTTCCACTGTGCATCTCATCCCTCCTCCTCTTAGGCATCCAATAGGATTCCCTGTCCTTTCAGCCAATCAGATGACGGGTCTCACGACCCGCTTCCTGATTGGCCGGGAGGGGGATCAGTGTGAGAATAGCGAAAATGTATTTTCGATTCTCACACAACTGGGTGGGCTCGGAGTGCAGTGCTCTGCACTCCGAGCCCACCCTATTTTGAAGCCCCCCCTTTGGAATCCACGCATCCGGCACCCCGAATGTAGATCAGGGGGCTGGATGCATGGATGGAGGGCAGCACCCGTGCGCCCCTAATGGATGGGCCACCACTGCAGCCCACCACTGTGCAAGTTGCACCACGCTCTCCGACACACCCAGGCTGAAGAGGGGATGTTTATTGCAACAATATATGTTATACCAGTGCTTTTTTCAGCAGGAACGTGGGGGAATACAGTGTCTATTGCTGCTGGGATGGTGCTATTGTTGCTGGGGGGATATATTTTTTTGTCGAGGGGTCAGTTGTTGCTGGGAGTGGTCGGTTTTTTCTGGCTGCAGTGGATCTATTTTACTGCTTTTCTGATTATCATTAACAAATTCCATACAAACTACTTAGCAACACAAAATTATACTTGGTTCTGCATTCTTTAAAATGGGTGGTATTGGGAGGTGGGTAGAGTATGGAACCAAGGGACAGTGCTTGGAGGTAGGTAAGGGGCAGAGACAAGAAGCTAGAGGAGAAACAGGAGAAATCTGAGAGAAGATCCCACAGCAGGTAACCCCACAGGTGCTGGCCCGGCCCGCCACCACGACAAACAAGGAAACTTGGAATAGGCAGCCACACACCGCAATGGGATACCAATAAAAATATCTTTATTGTAATGTAGACAGATGCAGTCACAGGGATGAATGGAAGGTTAACATGTTTCACACATCTTGTGCTTAGTCATAACCTAGGGGGCGGAGACAAGGGATGACCCGGAAGGGGGACTACCTGCACCTATTTTCTGAGATAAAAAGCCCTGTGCAATACTATAATAACCAGAGAAATGCAAACAATAACCCCTCAAACATGGCAAAATAAATCCAAGCGCCCTATGTGATAGCATTGACAGGTGACAGGTTCTTTTTATGGATACATCAGGGGTCTATTAGACCCCTAATGTTTTCCCTGCCCTCCAAACCATAATACAGCAGGGATTTTGACAGCTCTGAATCTAAAAATTCTCATTCAATGCATGGAGGAAAAAAAAAACGTTTGCACCCCCCCTCCCTGCCCCCATAATACTTACCTTAGTCCCACCTCAATCCAGTGATGTGCATGAGAGCAGTAGCTTTCCTGGGTCCCTTCCTCATTGGCTAAGACAACAGCGGGAGCATCAGTCATCCGGCTACTGTCCATCTACTGTCAATCACAGCCAGTGAGCCACTTAGGAGAGAGTGAGGGGACACAGAGCAGAGCAGCGGCATATCGCCGTTAGCAGCGGCAAGCTCAGTGCGCCTGCGTGCCGCTGTCTACGGCGCATGCGCCATAGACAGCAGTGCCTGTCTGTTTGCAAATATCTCCTAAACCGTATCGCAAAAAATGCTCTGGTCATTAAGGGGGTAACACCTTCCGGGGCTGAAGTGGTTAAATGATACATGGAATTTAAAGTGGAGTTCCACCCCAAAAAACAAAAATGTGTTAATGTGCTGAAAAAAAAAAAAACATTTGTAGAAAAAATGTTTTGCTCACCTCTAAATGCCTGTTGCTAGGGGGTCCCTCATAATCTGCCTCTTTCGGTGCCTGGGCTCCTGGCGTCACTTCCCTCGGTGCAGGAAGGGAGATCACCTCTCCCCCTCCCTCTTGTCAATCATCCGGGACACATGACAGGTCCCAGATGATTGTGCGGCCAGTGATGGGGCATGGCGCGGCTCGCGCATGCTCAGTGGGTGCCTGGCTGTGAAGCCGCAGCCGGGCGCCCACCGTTAAAATGCCGGCGACGCCGAGTGGGGGGGGGGTGAGCGGGGCTTCGATCCCCCGCATCGCTGGACCCTGGGACAGGTAAGTATCCAATTATTAAAAGTCAGCAGCTGCAGTATTTTTTTTTTAAGTGGGAACCCCTCTTTAAGGGGGTAACACCTTCCGGGTCTGAAGTGGTTAACTGATACATGGAATTTAAGGGGGTAACACCTTCCAGGGGGTGAAGTGGTTAAATGATACGTGGAATATATTGTTTGCCTAATGCCACGTACACACAATCGGAATTCTCGTTGGA